>CM019063.1:288167143-288511362 GCA_009667805.1 Leptobrachium leishanense | reverse complement strand
ACACTAGCGTTAAGGCTTGGGTCAGACGAGCGCATTGATCACGTCCATGTTGCCGCACATTTTAACGTCCGTCGTAGCATAAAATTCTGATCAATAGAGACCCACACACGAAGTACGTCCGCACAGAAGTGCGCACGCACAATGCACGTGGCACTGGCGCAATTTAGGCTAGAACGTCAAACCGCTAGGACGGACGCACAGAGTGCACCACGTCCGCTTAGCTTTGTGTGTGATTGATGGAACGTAGTCAGACGAACTGCATTTTTGACGTCCAGCATTTTTGACGGACAAAATGTTTTTTCATATCATGTATCAATTTTTTTAATTTTACATATTAATTTTATTTCCCATCTACATCAGTCAAAAAAAATGTCAGGCAAAAAAAACGGACCGTGTGGTGTCTACAGTTTCATCAGTCAGAAAATACGTCAGTTGTGCACGGATGCACAGTGTGCTCAGAATGCGTTCGTCTGACATTAGCCTTAAGGAATAAAAGAAGAGAATAAATTGTTAAAAAAAGGAAAGGGTTTATTACAAGCCAGCAAGCACAGCATAACACTTAGATACCTTGGGAATGATAACAGACAAAATCACAAATATTAATCAAAAATTACATTCAAAATCAGCTTAATTAAAAAAAATGTAACGCAATCCCACAGATATTCATTTTGCCTAAGTAAATTCTCTAAGCTCTCATCAGATTCTTACTCAGGCAGACACGGCCCTCTAATCAGACACTGTAGAGGTGCAGCCTGCCAAGGCCTCCCAAGGATCCCCTTGAGGAGCATGCGGCCGCCGGATGACAGAGCTGCGACTGTGCGGGCTAGCCGCCCGGGTGCATGTGGCAGAGACAGGCAGCGCAGGGAGGGAGCCACCGCACCTGCAGCCACGGCAGACCCCCCCTCAACCAGGATCCAGGGAGCCCCCACTGACCACCAGGCTAAGGTAAGGCGACACATTTCTAAAAAAATTAAATCCGAGGACATTTTTAAATGTCCCCGGGAACATAAATCAATTTTTTTTTTCTTTCTCTACCTTGCTGAATGTATTTAATTATATATATTAGATACATTCAGCCAGGTAGAGGGGGGTGGCATGTAGGCTGCGTGGGGTCTCAGGCAGTGGTTTGTTTTTTTTGTGTGTATATTTTTTAGCAAATTTATAGCGGAAGGTAAGGGCAGGTATGATATATATATATATATGATATATATCTATATTCTTATAAATATATATATCCAGACTTGTATTACACACACATTTTGGCAATTAATTTGCCTCCCCCCAATTTGGCTGATCCCTCCAGAAGAAATGTTGAACCCGATAGAGCAGAGAATAATATATATATTTTCTGCTCTGTCGGGTTCAACATTTCTTCTGGAGGGATCAGCCAAATAGAGGGGGGCCAATTTAGTTGAGATTGTCCACATGCCACCCCCCCATGTGCATATGTGTATATATGGTCTGAGGTCTGTGGGTGGGTGTATATATATATATATACGTATATATAGGTCTGCGTGTTGATATATACGTATATGTCTGTGTGTGGTATCAATGCATCCCTACTCTATACACGGCGCTCCGTGTCCCTATAATATATATGATCAGGGGTTACCTTTTTTTTATATTTTTATACTATTCCTATTAAATTAACAGTAATTTTTGATGTATTTTATTCAGTAGAAACTTTTTTTGCCTATATAACATGTGCTTTGTGAAAATAAAACGGTTTTGTGTGTACATTTTAATTTAGTTAGTGGATTCCTATCCAGTGCGGTGAGAAGCAAACGTAATGCAGTGTAGACACGCTGCGAGGCGGAGCGAAGTGAAGTCAAGCCTGCAAAATGTTTGCTTCTCTTCGCTACGCTGTGCGTCGCTACACGCTCAGTGTGTCTCAGCCTTTATTCCCGCATCGCAAGCTTACTGAATCAGCTTGTATACTTGTTACTGACCCTGCTTGTTCTGAGGACCCGATCTGTTGCCGACTTTGCCTGCCATTTAACTATTCTCTCTGTGTATTCCCTGCCTGTTCTGTTTGCTTCCTGTTGCTACGGGTGTTGGCCGATTCTCACCATATACAGTAGCGCAGTACAAGTGCCTAAACATTGCTGACCCGGTTTTGTTATAGCTGCTGATGTAACTGAATAGATCGGGGATCTCTTCTGCATTACCAAAACCTCCACCCAGGGCCGGATTAAGGGTATCATGGGCCTGGTGCTGAGGATTTCGGTGGGCCTATTTTTAGATACTTAGGCAACCATCGATCCGCGTTGCTTTGCTTATCTGAAAGGATATTTACACCTTTTTTAAAAATTTACTTATAGCACTACAACGGAACATGACTTAGGCTGACCATCCACTGGGTCCATATTCTGACGTCCAACGTGGTCGTCAGACTACGGACAACCTAGGTCGTACGATGGCAGACTTCCTGGGTTGTCTACTGCAAGTGACTATGGACAACCCAGGGTCCCAGCCAAATGCTGCCGGACTGACAGCCGAACGCCACTGAAGCCCGCTGGACTGCAGACAAAAACAATAAATGGAACTACACTATTCTTGTATTTAAACCAATAAAAATGCATTAAAATGTGTTTAAATGATAAAAAAGGTCCCATAAATAATAAAAATATCTGCTGCAGAAAAAAAAAATCATTCATAGGAGTGAAAGTGACCGAATGTGATGTGAATGGGGGCTATGCGTCATAGAGATTGATGAATGTGTGTGGCTGGAGTGAACTAGGAGTGGATTTGTGGCTGCTCGACTGACGTAGGAGTGCGTTAACAGAAGGGGTTATTCACTAAGCCCCGAACTTGCCACCGAACTGCACCGAACGGTGAATTTCACCCTATGGTGCAATTTCGTGTCAGTTCGTCTATTTACTAAACTGTCAGTTCGCCAAATACTGGCTCATTGACAGCGAAATACGGTGCAATTCGTCAAAATTCAACAATCTTCAGTGGCAGTGAAATTGTCCTATAGAGAAGTCATGAATAATATATTCACAGATGAGCGTATCGGAGCTCCACAGCAATAAAACTCACAGTAATGTGCAGTGTATGTATAAGTAGTCCCTGTGACTCCTGTCTCTCTGTGACTCCTCTTCCATTCCCCCTCTTTCACCCCCCTTTCAATCCCCCTCTTTCATTCCACCCCTCTCTTTCATCCCCCTCTCTCCCTCTCTTTCATTCCTTCTCTCTTTCATTCCCCCTCTCTCATCCCTCTCTCTCATTCATCCCCTCTCTCATTCATCCCCCTCTCTCTCATTCATCCCCCTCTCTCTCATTCATCCCCCTCTCTCTCATTCATCCCCCTCTCTCTCATTCATCCCCTCTCTCTCTTTCATCCCCCCTCTTTCATCCCCTCTCTCTCTTTCTTTCTTCACCTCCTCTTTCTTTCATCACCTCCTCTCTCTTTCATCACCTCCTCTCTCTCTCTTTCATCACCTCCTCTCTCTCTCTTTCATCACCTCCTCTCTCTTTCATCACCTCCTCTCTCTTTCTTTCATCACCTCCTCTCTCTTTCTTTCATCACCTCCTCTCTCTCTCTTTCATCACCTCCTCTCTCTCTCTTTCATCACCTCCTCTCTCTCTCTTTCATCACCTCCTCTCTCTCTCTCTTTCATCACCTCCTCTCTCTCTCTTTCATCACCTCCTCTCTCTTTCATCACCTCCTCTCTCTTTCTTTCATCACCTCCTCTCTCTTCTTTCATCACCTCCTCTCTTTCTTTCATCACCTCCTCTCTCTTTCATCACCTCCTCTCTCTTTCTTTCATCACCTCCTCTCTCTTTCTTTCATCACCTCCTCTCTCTTTCATCACCTCCTCTCTCTTTCTTTCATCACCTCCTCTCTCTTTCTTTCATCACCTCCTCTCTCTTTCTTTCATCACCTCCTCTCTCTTTCTTTCATCACCTCCTCTCTCTTTCTTTCATCACCTCCTCTCTCTTTCTTTCATCACCTCCTCTCTCTTTCTTTCATCACCTCCTCTCTCTTTCATCACCTCCTCTCTCTTTCATCACCTCCTCTCTCTTTCTTTCATCACCTCCTCTCTCTTTCATCACCTCCTCTCTCTTTCTTTCATCCCCCTCTCTCTCTGTGTCTGTGATCCCTCTTCCTGTCTGTGTCTTTATTGTCCCCCCTGCATGCTGCCCCCCCCCTCCTTCCGAATGAGTTCAGAGGGAGAGCTGCGGGGTGGGGATAAGGGGTGAAGGTAAATTACAAAAAAAAAGCTGCCCGGGTGAATCATCAGCTGGGGAAGCTTACCTTTCTCCCAGGCTGCTGCTCAGCTGCTCTCCTTACCAGTCGCCTTCCTTCCACATGGCTGGAAACAGGAAGAGGTGCTGGAGGATGGGGAGGAGCAGCCGTGTCTCACAGAGCAGCTGATGAGCGACACCTAGTGGCTGCTCTGCCCCAAAATACTCCTGCACATTTCACAACATGGTGGGGCCGCTTGAGAGGATCGGCTTCATCACGGTGTGTGTGTGTGCGCGCGTGTGGCAGATCTGTCGGACGGCCGGTGGCTCCTCTATTCTTGGGGCAGCTGTGGGCCTATTTAATGGAAGGGGCCTGGAGCGGCCGCTCCATCCGCCCCTACGTTAATCCGGCCCTGCCTCCACCATTGCACTCTTCCACAATACCGCAGAGGGGTTACGGTGTGAAGGCACTTGCTGCCACCAAAGGCACAATATTTGGGTACACTGCCACTGACGCCTATACCAGATTCATATCATTTTAATATTTGACCGCAGTGTACAACCCTGCACTCTTCCACAATACCACAGAGGGGTTACGGTGTGACGGCACTGTTGCCGACACTAAAGGCCCAATTTTAAAGCACCTATTGTTACTTTCATCTAGGGATGCACCGATACCGATACTAGTATCGGTATCGGGGCCGATATTGCCGTTTGCACGAGTACTTGTTACTCGTGCAAACGGCCCGATACATCCCGCCGATACCGGAAGCCGGCGCTGGGCCGGCTTGCCGGTATCCGCGGGGCTGGGGAAGCTGGCCGCGTGCATGAAAAGCACGCGGCCAGCGTTCTCCTCCGGCGCGCCAAATACTCACCCTTCCTTAAGTTCCGGTCTCTGGGCAGTGATGCGGTCACGTGGCCGCCGGGCGCTCCTGTGACGCGGCCTCTCGGCTGGAGGCAGCGTCACAGATGCGCCCGGCGGCCACGTGACCGCATCACTGCCCAGAGACCGGAACTTCAGGAAGGGTGAGTATTTGGCGCGCCGGAGGGGAACGCTGGCCGCGTGCTTTACATGCACACGGCCAGCTTCCCCAGCGTTCGAAATGGGGGCCAATCCATGAGAGCTGCGGGGCCAATCCATGAGAGCTGCGGGGCCAATCCATGAGACCTGCGGGGCCAATCCATGAGACCTGGGGGCAAATCCATGAGACCTGGGGGCAAATCCATGAGACCTGGGGGTAAATCCATGAGAGCTGGGGGCCAATCCATGAGACCTGGGGGCAAATCCATGAGACCTGGGGGAAAATCCATGAGAGCTGGGGGCCAATCCATGAGACCTGGGGGTAAATCCATGAGAGCTGGGGGCCAATCCATGAGACCTGGGGGCCAATCCATGAGACCTGGGGGCAAATCCATGAGAGCTGGGGGCCAATCCATGAGACCTGGGGGTAAATCCATGAGACCTGGGGGCCAATCCATGAGTCCTGAGGGCCAATCCATGAGACCTGGGGGTAAATCCATGAGACCTGGGGGCAAATCCATGTGACCTGGGGGCAAATCCATGTGAGCTGGGGCAAACCCATGTGAGCTGGGGGCAAACCCATCTGAGCTGGGGCAAATCCATGTGAGCTGCGGTCAATCTCATATAAATTTTTATGAGGTCTGTTCCTATTGGAAAGCGTCACATGACATTAAATAAAAGTATCGGTACTCGGTATCGGTGAGTACTTTTAAAAAGTATCGGTACTCGTACTCGGTCTTAAAAAAGTGGTATCGGTGCATCCCTACTTTCATCCAAAGCCTGCATAAGTTTCACCATAATTTAGACAAAAAAAAATCACTAAACTTGTTCTGCGTATCCTAAAATGTCTCCTCTTTTCATACAGGCTGCCGCCCCAAGCAGTTGTTTACGAATAGATTAAAGGAAAACCATTTACCGTCATTTGAAATGTCATTTTTTTATTTTTAAATGTTTCTATACATCCGACAAATCCGCCACTTCACGGGCAGGTTATGGGGACCCCCTAGGCACGATATTTGAAGGAATTTTTTGTTTTTATTCTTAACCTTTATTTCATGGAAAACTCACTGTTCCTTTAAAAAGTTTTTTTTAAAACTTTTTGTCCTTGTTTTTTGTAAACCAGGGCACTACCCGGACCCCCATACACCTTTTATGGCAAATATATAGCATATATGCCCTCTTGGAGGGCACTCTAAAAATTGAATGTTCGGGTCCCATTGACTTACATTGAGTTCGGATCGTGTTCGAGTTCGAACTCGAACTTTTGAAATTGTTCGAGTTCGAAGTCGAACCGAACACGGGGGCGTTTGGCTCATCCCTACTATGGACACAATTTAAGCACAGGCACTCTTTAAAGAGTGCTAGAATAGGCTGCAGCTTCCAGGGCCGGATTAACATAGGGGATGATGGAGCAGCAGCTCCAGGCCCATGCCCTAGAATAGGCCCAGAGAAAGGATAACTATAGGGGATATTCAGAGAGGTGAAAACCAGGAGAATGACTGGAGAAGTGAAAATTCTAGGTCAAAATAAACAAACCAGAAAAGTTCTCCCATTTATCTCACCTTCCAAATCGGCTATTTGGTCTAGATTGTTCTCTTCTCCTGCAATTCTCCTGGTTTTCACCTCTCTCTGAATAACCCTGTATGTCTGCATTGATGGGCATTTGGACCCCTTTATCTCTAACTCCATAGCCGCTACACGGTCAGTTGAGGTATCACTGGAAAGGCCAGAACATGACCTTTCAAGTGATATCAAATATGACCAGGTTTTATGTAACAATAAAAATAAAAAAAATATCTCTTTATTTTTTTTCTTTCTAACAGCAATATTTTTCACTTTTCAATTATAAAGGGAACAATGATGCTGCACTAACTCACCATCTCATTTCTCATGTCACTAACAAGTGTGAAGGCGATGGCACAATCTGTTATTACGAATTGTTACATCAAAAACTTAAACCGCCACACTGCAGCAAAGTGCACTGGCCAGGGAACTTTGGACCCCTGCGTCACTAATCTTTACACCTCACAAAGTCAAGTGAGGCGTCATTGAAAAGGTCTGGCCTTTGCCTTGATACAAAACGTGACCATGTAAAATCTAAAAGAAAAAAGGGAAAAAAAAAAACAACTTTTTTTATTTATATATTTTTTGTTCCAGAGCGATGGCATTGTCTATTTGTCACGTATAAAATGAGCAATACCACTGCCATTACGCCATTACTCACCTTCTCATTTTCCATGCTGGGAGCAAGGTCAGTGTTTTATACATAGTCATATTATTCATAAAACACCATCCTCCAAACCACAAGGGAAATATTTCATATTTTAAATTTTTAGGTTAAAATTGTATATTTTCACAGAAAAATGCAGTAACAGGTTCCCATTTCAATTGTTTCTAACAATAATTCCCTATAGAATATATAACCACAAAGGTTTGGATAAAATGTGAAAAAATAATTCTACACACTGTAAATTGAATGGAAATTGAAATCTGAATGGAAATTTCCTCACACAGTAATTGCTTGGTTAGATATACCCGTATCTGCACTATTAAATAACCTAAAATATATTTTAATTTCATAAATTCCAAATAAGCCCACCAAAATATTCAGATCCAGTCCCATAGAGATCTTAATCCAGCCTTGGCAGCTTCTGTAATCAACATATACATGAACATTTACATATACTCTGTACCCTTTAGACCAGGGGTGTTCAGATACGGTAGTGTGCCGAAACATTGTGTGTACTGTATTCATAAGCCATCCAAAGCAACTTTTATGTGGACCGTTGCAGTGTAATTACTCGTCATTGAAGAAACTGTCACTACAGAATTGGGAGGATGACCGTAGGGATGGAATCGAGGTAAATTAAACTAAAAATGAAGGGAGAGGACCAGATAACAGTCAGGAGGGGCAATTATTAACTTGTAGCCATCATTACCACTAAAGCTAATTTAAATGGCCATGGTGGGAAAGGTGTCTGTGTCAAGCTGGGATTGCTTCAAGGTGTAAATCAGCAGCTGTTGGACAGTATTCCACTGCTTAGGTTCTCCAGGACCAAGTGCTATAGCAATCTGCCATTGTAAAAGTTATATATTTTCTGATGACAAGTAGTTAATCATTTGTCTTCCTGAGCCCTAAGGGGCCCATCAACTGCTTAGCAGCAAGAGGGTCAGAATTTCCAACACTTTGTTCAGTGGTGAGGAGGAGGAGAATGGAGGTGGATTGAGATCTGGAAAAATTAAAGGGCATCAACAAAAAATGTGAAAAACTTTCAATATTTTCCAACCATCTGTCAAAGGTTTAAAAAAGAGTCCTAATTCAGATTGGAGTAGAAGGAATATGTTGATTTTTTTTCCTCAAATTCTTTATTTTGGTTCATGCATAGACAGACGCATATCAAACAAAAGCCAAAGGCCTCGCAAGGCCTCCTAATAAAAAACACGTCGCAGGCTGAGAATGCAACAAACAAAATGGTAAATACGCAAGGCATACTATGAGGATAACATGCAGGAGCAAACAATGCGGTGCACTGAAACGCAGAAATTTCCACAATAATAAGAACAGGGGAGGGGGGGGTAAAATGAGATAGGAAAGAAAGAAAAACAAAAAAGAAGAAGGGGGATGGCAAGGGCCAAAACTTGACATTCTTGGCGTGCTCCTCGAGGTCCATAGGACATGGGGACGCCATGGAAAAATACTGTCACAAGGCCGGTCTACCTGAGGGCCAAAGGTGGAAGGCAGAGCCATGGTGACCGCCACATTGGCTCTCCTCGGGGTATCCCATAAACGCCGCAACAAAAATGAGAAGAAGGTGGGGAAGAGTGAGGGAAAAAAAGGGGGGCGGGAAATCAGAGCAGGGTCAGGGTATCAGTCGAAGCATCGCAGAAACTCGGTCTCAGTCCGGGTCGTTCGGCTTGACCTGAAGGAATGGGGAGCAGGCCCAGAGAGCGAAGGTGTCCCTCAGCCTCATCTGCAGTAGTGTCGACAAGAGCATGTCCGTCCTGTGGGGAAATAATAAAGGGAGCCAGAAGCGCCCCATTTGTATCCGATGGCATGGGCACGGAGGAGGGCTGCAACCGGTTGAAATTGTCAACGAGCAGCCAGCACCAGAAAAGGGAGGTCCCGGTATATGGCAATGGAGGCCCCTTCAAAAAGGCATAGGCATATTCCGTACAGCACCAAACAGTGATGAATGTAGGGTTGCTTCTCGAAGGGTAAGGAGAATGTTGCGTGGTGCTTTTGCAGGGGCCAAGGCAGTCTTCTGTACGTGAAGGGCCGTGAGGACAGAGTCCCAAGAATGTTCCGATGGACCAAGAACAGTCTCTAGGAAACGCGCAACATAGGACAATAGGTCCGAATCTGGTATGGTCTCAGGCACTCCTCGGAGCTTCACATTCCGGCACTTGTGCCGCGACTCCAATGCTCCCACAGCAGAGTGCAGGCTGCTAAGTTGTTGCTGTAGTGCATGCAAGGAGGAGGAGGTTGTGGCCTGTGTTCCCTTCACCACCTGCATGCGGGTCCAGAGATCCTCCACCTGGGCTTGGGTCTCAGTAACTGCCACATCGAGGGATTGGAAATCTGCCTGCCAGGACTTCCTGGCATCATCCAGCAGGGTACGGATGTCCCCTATAGTGGCAGGAAGTGCATCTTCTCTCGGGTCAGATGGCCAGGACCAGATTAACATAGGGGCTAATGGAGCAGCAGCTCCAGGCCCATGCCCCAGAATAGGCCCAGAGAAAGGATAACTATCAGGGTTATTCAAAGAGAATTAAAAAGCCACCGCACTTCAATTCGGTTCAATTTGGCGATCCCATTTCGGCGACCCTGCGGTGTATTCAGCAAGCGCCACAGGGCCGTTATAGTGCAGGGAAAAGCCGCCGCAAACCCACCGAAAACTTACCGCAAAACGAGTCAAACGCACACCGAAACCCGCAAAAACATCTGGATTAACCCCGCCGAACACGCCGGAGAAACCCGAGCAGGAGCCGATCACAGCACAGAGCAGCCGCCGGAAAAACCCAACACCGCAGACGAATGGAGTGAATAAATTGAAAAAAAAAAAACAGTTTGCTTGAATGTTTGAAAAGTGAAACGCTGTTTGCAAAGAAACTACTGAGCGAAAATGTCTGAAATTACATACAGTATAAGGTCCAATGAATGATAATAAAAAGGGCTGTTACAGAAAAAATAAGTTTAAAAAAACAAACAAATAATAAATCGGAAATTTTTTGTAAAAATAAAACAATCACGAAAAATGCTTAAAATATCCTAAAAAATCTAAAAATAAAGAGACTCTTTACTGCAGAATATTATAATCAACGGTTTATTAGATTGTGAATTAAAACGGGAATATTTTTAACATTGAAGCCTATGAGATTCGCCTGAATAAATCTGCAGAATTAAACCACCGAATGGCAGGGCATTTCGGGAACCTTTCACTGCTGGTTTGTGCTCTCGAACAGGCACCGAACAGGCACCGTATGTGCAGGCAATTCGCCAGGAATTGGCGAATTGCCTGCTCTCTGAATAGCCGAATGGACAGGAAAGTTAACCATACGCTGAATTTCAGCGTTCGGTTACCTTTCTCCAGCAATTCGGATCTCTTTGAATAACCCTGTATGTATGTCTGCATTGATGAGCATTTCTCCAACTCCATAGCAGCTACAGGGTCATGTGAGGTTTCACTGGAAAGACCACTGCATGGCCTTTCCAATGATTCCAACCATGACCAGGTTTTGTGTAACTGTTCTGGCAATCATAGATTTTCATGCATTTAATGTATTAAATTGTCAGTCAGTACTAAGCAATACATTGCAGCTACTTCCTGATTAGGAATCCATTTGATGTTCACAGAGCAACAGAAAGTCAGCTCCACATTTCTTTTGCACAGGCCTTGGAATTATAAATCTGTAAGTAGACCATCAATGTTTTTAAGTTAAAGTACATGTTTTCAGCAACTCAAATACTGTTCCATGTTAGTTTAATAGTGTTTGATTGTCTTAGCATTAAGTTACTAAACTTCCATTTCTGTTAGCTAGTATTTTCACATCTAGGAAGCATGCTTGTCACTTGTCTGTGTAGATGTGCATTCCTTTCCTAGCCTAATATATTTTCATAATGCTGTATCTCTTGCAGTTTTACAAAAATAAAAGATAGATGTAAAATAAGAATCTAGAACGTAAGGATAAATAAAAGTAAAGGAAAGACTTCATGCAATCCTGCTTCTGGATTTTTATTAACAATTTGTAAGCTGTCTGCCAAACCTTGTACCTCAAACACATCGTGAGGGCAGAACAGTAACAATAAAAATAATAAACCGCCGCACTGCAGCAAAGTGCACCGGGGGGGGGGGGCCTTTGGAACCCTGTGTCACTAATCTTTACACTTCACAAAGCTCAAGGGAGGTGTCATTGGCAGGTCAGAGTCTGGCCTTTGCATTGATATCAAACATGGCCATGTAAAATCTAAAAGAAAACAAGAAAAACTTTTTTTATTTACTTATTTTTAGTTCCAAAGCGATGGCATTGTCCATTTGTCACATATAAAATGAGCAATACCACTGCCATTACTGGCCTTCTCATTTCCCATGCTGGGAGCAAGGTCAGTGTTTTATACATAGTCTTATTATTCATAAAACACCATCCTCCAAAACACAAGGGAAATATTAAAATTGTATACATTCTCAAAAAAAATGCAGTAACAGGTTCCCATTTCATTTTTTTTAAGACAAATTCCCTATAGGATATATAACCACAAAGGTTTGGATGATAAATGTGAAAAAATAATTTTACACGCTGTAAATGATTGAAATCTGAATAGACATTTCCTCAAAAAAACATATGACACATTATACACGGATACTTACTATTTATTTATTTATTTATAAAGGATTTTAGCAGGAAGGATACATTGAGATTTCTCTCGGTTTCAAGTACGTCCTCTATCTCTTATTGTTCTCTGTATTGTGCATACAGAAAGGATTGTCTATTTTCTAATGTGTCATCACACACTGTGCAAATGATAGCTGGTGTCGGCGCAAAAGGAAGTGGATTCGCTGCAAAATGAAATAGTTTGCTCTATGTAGCTGCAAAACCACGATTACCGCTAACATCCCAAGGTACATAATAAATGACTTATTTTTCAAGGACAATTTGAAGTCTGCCTTTAATAGCACCTTCAGCAAAAGACCTCTTGAGATTACAGTGGTAAAGATTTAAATTTCAGGAGAGAAGACTGAACACATAACAAAATAAAAATCAAGAACAGGTGCACCCAAAGCACGCTGTTTTTGAAGTACACCTGAAATGTGATGCCAGCCACAAGAAAAGCCAACAGCCTCTGCCCAATTATTTAAGGGGAAGATAAAGGGAACTCATTAGAGTATCCCTTTAAAGAGAAGTAAAACACAAACACTTTTGAGAAGACAAAATCAAGAGATGGATGCAGAGGGCCTTTTAAGATGAGCTTACATTTTATACCACATTTCAACTTCTCTGCATAATGTCTACACTAGACGATCCCTGTAGTGAGATCCAGAAAATGTACACGTTAATCTAGTAGCATCTACTTGTCTGTTTCCTATAAAATTCAGACTTGGTGAAGCAATAAATGCAGGTGGCCAGACAAATAGGATCCAGATTTTGTTGAAGAAGATAAGAAAAAACAAGAGACAAATATTTCTGCAGTATAATGAACTACCACTCCCCACTCTGTGCAGTTAAATAGCTTGTTCCATTTTTCTAAAGAGGGCAAAATGTTCATGGCTCAATCATCTTTTTGTGGATTTAGCCAGCAGGACATTTCATGTAACATGTATTTTAGTAAAGTCATAAAGTAAATCAGCTGATTTTGCATAGTGAAACTCTCACATGTTCTTCTTTCTCTTGTGTGCATTTTAAGAGCGTTGACAGATCAGACTATCAACACTTAAGATTTTAAGTGGAGTTACCTAAGATAATATTGATGGATAAACTTCCCATTAACTAAACAGACTTAGACAAGAAATCTCTTTGCTGCCCTCCTCCCCTAACCATTCAACCTCACTCACTCCTTGACTCCCTGCTCCCTCTTTTACTTTGTCTTCCTTTTCCCCAGTCTCAGAGGAGGACATCTCGGCACTTCTGAAGTCCTCCTGCCTGACCACCTGTCCCCTTGACCCCATTCCTCCTTGCACCTTATTCAGTCTGTCCTACTGGTTATTGTCCTTCCTTTAACTCTCATTTTCAACCTCTCCCTTTAATCTGGAGTCTTCCTTTCAGCATTCAAACGTGTTCTGATCCCCCCCCCCATTCTGAAGAAGCCATCTCTTGATCCTACCTCCCTTTCAAACTACTCATCTCTTTGCTTCCCTTCACCTCCAAAATTTTATTAGCAGGTACATCCCGTCCCAACCACTCCACTCTGCCAATGATCTGATGTTATATGCTCCTCGTACCCAAACCCCCAACTCCCGCCTTCAGGACTTCTCCCGAGCTACCCCCTTTCTAGGGAACTCCCTCCCCCGCATCATCAGACTCTCCGTCTCTCCAGTGCTTGAAGACATCGCTGAAAACACATTATTTTAGGGAAGCTTTTCGGCTCACTCTCTAATCCCCCATTGTTCATCTCTTTCTCCTTCTTTCCACACAGCCCACACGCACCCCGTTACTTCTTGTACTTTATTCACACTCAGATTGTAAGCTCTCGAGCAGAGTCTTCTCTCCTACTGTTTGGTGTGTGTGTAATGTGTGTGTATATTTGTTATTCTCTCTCATTGTACAGCGCTGCAAAACCTGTTGGCGCTTTATAAATGCTTGTAGCTGTAACAACACCTGGTCTATAACCAGATCACGGCTGTTTCTCCTCCTGTGTTGGACCGTGTTACAGTCTGCCTTTCAGCTGTCTCCGACTGTATGACTTCCCGTTTCCTAAAGCTCAACCTCTCTAAATCTGAACTTCTCCTTTGTCGTCCCGCTAAAGAAAAATTTCTGCACCCATTTCCGGTGTCCTCTTCGACCTGATTTCTACTTCACTCCTCATATTCAGCCACTAACCAAATCTTGCTACTTCCACCTAAAAAACATTGCACACATCCACCCCTTTCTTAATCAGGACTCTACTAAAATGTTCATTCAAGCCCTTAATATGTTCCGCCTTGACTATTGTAACCCCCTTCTCACTGGCCTTAAGAGATTCCAGATTCTCCCCTTTCAGTCTGTATTCAACGCCTTTGCCAGGCTCATCCACCTCACATCCCACACCTCACCCCTTTGTAAGTCTCTACACGGTTTCCTTTAGAATCTAATTCAAAATACTGGTGCTCATGTACAAAGCTCTCCATAACTGCGCCCCTGCCTATATCTCCTTAATTAGCAGATATATCCCATCCTGTCCATTTTTCTCTGTCGATGATCTGCACCAACTTCTGTTTTCAGGACTTCTCCTGAGCTGCCACCTTTTTATAGCCCCCCCCTCGCAACATTAGACTCTCCCTGTCTCTCCAGTCCTCCAGAAAGTCTCTGAAAACACAATACTATAGAGAAGCCTATTGGCTCACTCCACAATCCCCCACTGTACATTTCTTGCTCCATTTTCCCGCACAGCCCCCATGCACCCGACTTCTTCATACTCTGCTATTTACCATCACTTGGTGTGTCAATCCTCTCCTCTTAGATTGTAAGCTCTTGAGCAGGGTCCTCTCTCCTACTGTTCTGTGTGTCTAACTTGTATGTATATATATATTATGTCTCACCCATTGTACAGTGCTATGGAATTTGTTGGCGCTTCATGAATACTTGTAACTGTAACTAAATCTCGGATTCTTTGTTTTTAACTGCACAGCCTTTGGCTTACACCATATGCTCTAAGACACGCGGGATGTCATCCTCCTTTTTTCTGCAATTGCATTCCGTTTCGTATTCTCCCACAAGAAATAATGTCACTCAGCATTGCGTGCAGAGCCTGGCTGTTTAAAACATTGTGTCTAATAGAAAGCAGGTTCACAGTGCAAAGACTGTTCATAACAGACATAACTGGTGTGCACATATCCTGTTTCAGGTAATCCAGAAGGCACCAAGGGATAGCGGTCGAAAGGTAGTTTCTGTTCAAATACAGACTAGTCATTTTTAACATGGATGAATATGCCAAGTATTTTCATAGATACGTCAGAGGGAACATTTGCAATTTTCAAAGTATGTACAGTACCTGTTAAATACTGTATATTGTTACACATGTCTGACTCTGACACAGTCACTTATCTTTATAATGTCTCTGGCAAGCTCAGAGGTTTGATGTTCCTGCAGTATTGTGAAGCATTAGGTAATGATGGGTCACAATGAAGTCAGAAAGGCACTCCCGCCAGCAATCCCTATGGTGGGGGTATGGGGGTCCTTTGGACCCCTGTATCTCCTAATCCATGGGAGTTAATGGTTTATGTTTGGTGTTGTTGGAATGATACCAAATATGACCAGGTTATTTGTAAAAATAGAATTTTAAAAAAATTATATTTTTTTCCTCTTTTTTTTTTTTTTTTGTTCCAAACCAATGGCATTGTCCATTTGTCACATAAAAAAATGAACAATACCACTGCCTTTACTCACCTTCTCATTTCCCACACCGCGAGCAAGTTCATTGTTTTGTACATAGTCATTTTATTCATAAAACACAATGCGACAAAATACAAGTGAAAAATTTTGGTTTTTTCAGTTTTGATTAAAATCACGTATTTTCTCAGAAAAATACAGTAACAGGTTCCCATTTCTAATTTATTTTAACAAGCGTGCCCCATAGAATATATATCCACAAAGATTTCGATGATAAAATGTGAGAAAAATTATTTTACATGCTGTAAATAATTGAAATCTGGAAAAAAAAATGAACATTTTTTTTGTTAGAATATGTTATATACATATAATTATGAATCTTCAGAGTCTGCTGAAAATAAGGATATATAATTCTGTGTCCTATAATATCACATGACTTCAAATCGTATTTAAACATGATGGACACAAAACGGTCGAAAATGAGCTCAGCACACAGGGGAGAAATGGCTCAGCAGTGAAGGGGTTAAAAGACTTTTAATCTACCCCTTGGTAATATCATTTGAATACACCCTGCTACTTCAGGTTCTCTATTTACTCTCACCTAGTGTGTCACCCCTCTCCTCTTAGATTATGAACTCTCCAGCAGGGTCCTCTCTCCTACTGTTCTATGTGTTTTAACTTGTATGTATGTTTGTTATTCTGTCTCACCCATTGTACAGCCCTACGGAGCTTGTGCTTGTACCTGTAACTGTAATTCATCCCACACAATAATTTGAGTCAGTGGTCGACCCATAGACTACATTCTATGGCTTTGCCACACAGTGGGGAGCAAGTGCTGGAAAGATACGTTTAGTTTTATAACACAAAATATCACACGATGGATGCACCCAGTGACACATTATATATATATATATATATATATAGAGTAAAATATTTTCTTAACTAAACATACAAGAGAAAAACAAAGCACATGTAAGATATCAGCAACACAAAGTAAACAAAACAAGAACATTTCACTTTTAGGCTGTAGTGGCCCGTTAACCCCTTAGTGACCGGGCGGTTTTACACAAATCCGTCCGTTCGTGACCGCTGCTGTTTTTACGTTTCTGCGCTCTTAGTGTTTACGTCAAATTTTCCTCTTACTCGTTTATGTAACCCACACATATTTTACACTGTTTTTCTCGTCACTAAATGGACTTTATAAAAATACCATTTTTTTCATCATTTCATATAATTTACTATAAAAAATATTGTGAAATATGACACAAAAATTGAAAAAACACCACTTTTTCGAACTTTGACCCCCAAAATTTCTTATGTATCAACAACCGTCAAAAAAAATTAATTCCTTGGTAGTTTCTAAATTTAGTACTGAGTTTAGCAATACCCAATGTTTACATATTCCTCGCTTTTTTCCTTATTTTATGCAACAATAAGTGCAAGTAGCATTTCCAAAGAGTTTATTTTCAAAACTAGTGCTAGTGACATTGTAACACTGATATCTGTCACTAATTCCTGAATAACCCTCCACATATACATATTTTTTTAAAGTACACAAATCAAGGTATTAAACTTGGGGTATTTTGACTCTTTCCATGCAAACCATTTTACCACAAATCTATGCCAAAGTTTGAGGAAAAAAAAAATTTGGTGATTTTTTTTTTTAACGCAATTTAAGAATACATGTACTGTGAACTTTAAGGTTTACTGCCAAAAAGCACCCCAAAATATGTTCAGCAACATCTTCTGAGTAAATTGATACCACCCAAGTATAGGTATGTCGGGTCATTTGGGGGCTAATAGGCCTTATTTGGGGGGTGCGCATTTCAGTTTTCCAACTTGGAATTTTCACATTTCGTCATCATGCACCCATGTCCTATTTGGACATTTTTGAAGCCGGCCAAAGTAATTTACCCCCATCAAACCATATATTTTTAGAAAGGGCACACCCTGGGGTGCTTCAAAGAGTTGTATTTTAACACTTTCCATGCACTAGCTCTATGTCAAACTTTCAGGTAGTCACTTTTTGTGTTATTTTTTCACACACATTGTACTTTAGGCATGAATTGTCAAATCCAGTTATGGGTTACTGCCAAAAAACACCCCAAAATATGTTCAGCAACATCTTCTGAGTAAATTGATACCACCCATGTATAGGTATGTCGGGTCATTTGGGGGCTAATAGGCCTTATTTGGGGGGTGCGCATTTCAGTTTTCCAACTTGGAATTTTCACATTTCGTCATCATGCACCCATGTCCTATTTGGGACATTTTTGAAGCCGGCCAAAGTAATTTACCCCCATCAAACCATATATTTTTAGAAAGGGCACACCCTGGGGTGCTTCAAAGAGTTGTATTTTAACACTTTCCATGCACTAGCTCTATGTCAAACTTTCAGGTAGTCACTTTTTGTGTTATTTTTTCACACACATTGTACTTTAGGCATGAATTGTCAAATCCAGTTATGGGTTACTGCCAAAAAACACCCCAAAATATGTTCAGCAACATCTTCTGAGTAAATTGATACCACCCATGTATAGGTATGTCGGGTCATTTGGGGGCTAATAGGCCTTATTTGGGGGTGCGCATTTCAGTTTTCCAACTTGCAATTTTCACATTTCGTCATCATGCACCCATGTCCTATTTGGGACATTTTTGAAGCCGGCCAAAGTAATTTACCCCCATCAAACCATATATTTTTAGAAAGGGCACACCCTGGGGTGCTTCAAAGAGTTGTATTTTAACACTTTCCATGCACTAGCTCTATGTCAAACTTTCAGGTAGTCACTTTTTGTGTTATTTTTTCACACACATTGTACTTTAGGCATGAATTGTCAAATCCAGTTATGGGTTACTGCCAAAAAACACCCCAAAATATGTTCAGCAACATCTTCTGAGTAAATTGATACCACCCATGTATAGGTATGTCGGGTCATTTGGGGGCTAATAGGCCTTATTTGGGGGGTGCGCATTTCAGTTTTCCAACTTGGAATTTTCACATTTCGTCATCATGCACCCATGTCCTATTTGGGACATTTTTGAAGCCGGCCAAAGTAATTTACCCCCATCAAACCATATATTTTTAGAAAGGGCACACCCTGGGGTGCTTCAAAGAGTTGTATTTTAACACTTTCCATGCACTAGCTCTATGTCAAACTTTCAGGTAGTCACTTTTTGTGTTATTTTTTCACACACATTGTACTTTAGGCATGAATTGTCAAATCCAGTTATGGGTTACTGCCAAAAAACACCCCAAAATATGTTCAGCAACATCTTCTGAGTAAATTGATACCACCCATGTATAGGTATGTCGGGTCATTTGGGGGCTAATAGGCCTTATTTGGGGGGTGCGCATTTCAGTTTTCCAACTTGGAATTTTCACATTTCGTCATCATGCACCCATGTCCTATTTGGGACATTTTTGAAGCCGGCCAAAGTAATTTACCCCCATCAAACCATATATTTTTAGAAAGGGCACACCCTGGGGTGCTTCAAAGAGTTGTATTTTAACACTTTCCATGCACTAGCTCTATGTCAAACTTTCAGGTAGTCACTTTTTGTGTTATTTTTTCACACACATTGTACTTTAGGCATGAATTGTCAAATCCAGTTATGGGTTACTGCCAAAAAACACCCCAAAATATGTTCAGCAACATCTTCTGAGTAAATTGATACCACCCATGTATAGGTATGTCGGGTCATTTGGGGGCTAATAGGCCTTATTTGGGGGGTGCGCATTTCAGTTTTCCAACTTGGAATTTTCACATTTCGTCATCATGCACCCATGTCCTATTTGGGACATTTTTGAAGCCGGCCAAAGTAATTTACCCCCATCAAACCATATATTTTTAGAAAGGGCACACCCTGGGGTGCTTCAAAGAGTTGTATTTTAACACTTTCCATGCACTAGCTCTATGTCAAACTTTCAGGTAGTCACTTTTTGTGTTATTTTTTCACACACATTGTACTTTAGGCATGAATTGTCAAATCCAGTTATGGGTTACTGCCAAAAAACACCCCAAAATATGTTCAGCAACATCTTCTGAGTAAATTGATACCACCCATATATAGATTTGTTCTGTTGTTTTTGGGTGCTACGCCAATCTTTGACATGTGCTTGTCAATTTTCTAATTTGACATACAGTATCTTCTTTGCTTATCTTCTTTTTAGGGGCCTTTTTACATACCCCAGTTTTATGAACGTGCATATATTTGGTAAGCTAACACCCCAAAGTATTGTAAATGGAGTGTTTTTATGCTATGGATGCATCCGTTTGCTCCAAACAAATTGGATACAGTTTGGTGGTCATTTTTCATTTTCACACCCACATCAGTTTTGGACTGTGATTTAGGAGACACTGTTGTTTGTTACTGCATGAAAACTCTCCAGGTTGTTTTCTGCAAGATCTCCTGAGTACACCCATGCCCCCCATGCATAGGTTTGCCAGGATTTTGGGAAGGTTCAAATACAATTTTTATGACTTTGTCATTGGAGTTGAAATTGAGATTATTTCTTCAGCTAGGCCTAGCTTTGGTTTTGGGTCTACCGCATACCCCAGTTTGAATTATTGCCAGAAAATTGTTTATATTTGTTATGTTGACACCCCAAGGTATTGCATATGGAGTGCTTTGATGCCATGGATGCAACGGTTTTAGCCCAAAACATTTGAGAAGGTGTGTGGTGTAATTTTTCAATTTTCAGATTTTCACACCCACATCAGTTTTGGACTGTGATTTAGGAGACACGGTTGTTTGTTACTGCATGAAAACTCTCCAGGTTGTTTTCTGCAAGGTCTCCTGAGTACACCCATGCCCCCCATGCATAGGTTTGCCAGGATTTTGGGAAGGTTCAAATACAATTTTTATGACTTTGTCATTGGAGTTGAAATTGAGATTATTTCTTCAGCTAGGCCTAGCTTTGGTTTTGGGTCTACCGCATACCCCAGTTTGAATTATTGCCAGAAAATTGTTTATATTTGTTATGTTGACACCCCAAGGTATTGCATATGGAGTGCTTTGATGCCATGGATGCAACGGTTTTAGCCCAAAACATTTGAGAAGGTGTGTGGTGTAATTTTTCAATTTTCAGATTTTCACACCCACATCAGTTTTGGACTGTGATTTAGGAGACACGGTTGTTTGTTACTGCATGAAAACTCTCCAGGTTGTTTTCTGCAAGGTCTCCTGAGTACACCCATGCCCCCCATGCATAGGTTTGCCAGGATTTTGGGAAGGTTCAAATACAATTTTTATGACTTTGTCATTGGAGTTGAAATTGAGATTATTTCTTCAGCTAGGCCTAGCTTTGGTTTTGGGTCTACCGCATACCCCAGTTTGAATTATTGCCAGAAAATTGTTTATATTTGTTATGTTGACACCCCAAGGTATTGCATATGGAGTGCTTTGATGCCATGGATGCAACGGTTTTAGCCCAAAACATTTGAGAAGGTGTGTGGCGGTAATTTTTCAATTTTTTATTTTTACGCCCACATTAGATTTGGACTGTGATTTAGGAGACACGGTTGTTTGTTACTGCTTGAAAACTCTCCAGGTTGTTTTCTGCAAGGTCTCCTGAGTACACCCATGCCCCCCATGCATAGGTGTGCAAAGATTTTGGCAAAATACAGCACCAATTGTAGAACATAAAATGGTACGAATAAAATGTAAAAGTCTGGAGCAGTAAAAGAAAAAAAAAAACTAAACTGAACTAACTAACTGGAGTGTGAGAAAAAATAGAAAGGAAAAAAAAAATCACAGATCACGCACAGTGTGATATAGCTTGAAACAGTCCCCAAGACACAGACCGGGTTGTCCAGGGCATTCTGGGCAGTAAAAGATTGTGTCTCTCCTCTGCCCCCTCTTGAAACACACCCTGCACCTTTTTGGGGTTTCTGTTTGCCCTCAGTAGGGGGGATTTTATAAATAAAATGCGTAGCCCCAACTCTGTCCCCCATCACCGCCCGGGGAGCAGGTGCATCCTGGTACAAAAGCCCCGAAATGACCTGGAGCTGAAACTGTAAAAAGGACAGCGTCACTCCGGGGTGTGCCTTTTTGCAGAGCAAAAAGGCATTGTGGGTTGCAATTTGCATCAGGTAAATTGCAACCTTTTTGTACCAGGCCCTTGACTTCCGCATAATCTGGTAGGGCTGGAGCAGCTGATCTGCCAGATCAACCCCACCCATATGCCGGTTATAGGCTTTGATGCACACTGGTTTCCTGATGCGCTCAGCTCTGCCACGTACAGAGACCTCCACAGACCTCTCAGTGTGGATGGTGGATAGAAGGTATACATCCTTCTTGTCTCTGTACTTGACCGCCAACAGCTCCTCTTGGCGCAGAGCTGAGGTCTCCCCCCTTTTTAGCCGGGTGCGGACAAGCTGTGCTGGGAAACCTACGCGGTTCTTGCGAACAGTACCGCATGCTGCTGTATCAAAGCAATACAGCAGCTTGAACAAAGGGACACTTGTATAAAAATTATCAACATACAAGTGGTACCCTTTGTTCATCAGGGGAAAAAGTAGGTCCCACACAATCTTGCCACTGGTTCCCATGTGTTCTGGGCAACCTGGAGGGTCAAGGCTACTATCCTTTCCCTCGTACACCCGGAAGGCCTGAGTATACCCACTCTTGCTGTCACAGAGCTTATACACCTTCACTCCATACCTGAAGCGTTTGGAAGGAATATACTGCTTGAATCCCAGCCTTCCCTTGTATTTCATTAGGGATTCATCCACGCAGATATTCCTTCCAGGTGTATAAGCCTCTGCAAACCTGGCGGCGAAGTGGGTAATCAGGGGACGGATTTTATACAGCCTGTCAAAATGGGGATGCTCTCTAGGAGGGCACAGGCTGTTGTCACTGAAGTGCATGAAACGCAAAATGTTTTCATACCTTCTACGTGACATTGATTGGGGGTAAATGGGGGTAGAGCAGATGGGGCTACTGCTCCAGTAGGAGCGAATTGAGGGCTTCTTTATGATGCCCATCAGCATAGTAAGTGCCCAGAATTTCAGAAATTCTGGCACATCTAGCGGGGTCCATTGCTGCCTTGCCAAGTAGGAGTCTGGCTTCGCAGCACAATGCTGATGGGCATACAGATTTGATTGGGCCACGATGTGGCCCAACAAATCATCCCCCATAAACACCTGCAAAAACTGTGTGGCGGTAAATCCTGCAACATCAATATTGATGCCAGGATTTGCCGTGAAAGGAGGGATATCTGGCCTCTGGCGATGAGGCACTACCCACTCCTCAGCTGGAGCTGTGCGTCTCCTGCTGGCAGGTGGTGACCCAGGATCTGCATCAGAAACATCACTAGATACATCAGCCAGCGTAGATGATGTATCTAGCGACGTCTCTGAGCAGTTGGCGGGGTCAAAATCAGGGTCAGAGTCTGACGCAGATGCCTCAGATTCTGATGCCAGGATGGCATATGCCTCCTCGGCGCTGTACACCCTCTCAGACATTATATATAATAGATTATAAAATTTTATAATTATTATATATAATAAGCGGATTGTTGGTTCTTAGAAGAACCGTTGGGTTTCACAAGAAAATACAAATAAACACCTAAATCTCTCTAAATCACTCTAAACCTGCCTCAATTCTTCTAAATCTCCCTAAATTCTCTCTAAATCTGCCTCAATTTTTCTAATCTCACTAAAATCTCTAACCTGTCAAATCTGATCTCTCTCTCTCGCTCACCAAAACACAAGTGAGGAGAGGGAGGGAGAATCACAGAGGTCAGAGCCAATATTTACAAAATATCGGCCTGACCTGACAAATTAGAAATTTTATTTTGATTTTTTCTAACTTCTGATTGGATGTTGCTAGCCTGCCTCTCTGATGAGGCAGGCTAGGAACATCCCACTCAGCCCCAAGATGACCCTGCCCTTAGAAGGGCAGCGCCATCTTGGCTGTCAGTTTATTTTATTTTATTCATTTTTATTGATTTTTACTTTACTTTTTTCTTCTTTTTTTACACTTTTTTTACTCTGCTGGGTGCCTTGATCCCTCGAGGCACCCAGCAGAGCACCTGATCACTCATGTGATCTTTTTGTACTGAGTGCCACGATACCTCGTGGCACTCAGTACTTCCTGCCGCTACCGGAAGTGATCGCTCGGGGGGGAGCGATCACTTAGCGGACCGGCGGCAGGTAAGCATATTGCAAGGATGCCTCGATGTCGAGGCATCCCTGCAATATACACAGAGCAGCTGGAAGCGATACCGATCGCTTCCAGCGCTCTTTAGAAGTGCCGGCACCTCTCCGGTAAAACCGGATGTAGATCGCTCCCGGGGAGCGATCACATGGTGCCCCGGCACTTCTCACCGCCATTGCACGGATGCCTGGACTCCCAGGCATCCTGCAATGGCGTTTGAGCTGCTGGAAGCGATCCGATCGCTTCCAGCGCTCTCTCTTAGTGCCGGGCACCTCTCCGGTAAAACCGGATGTAGATCGCTCCCGGGGAGCGATCACATGGTGCCCCGGCACTTCTCACCGCCATTGCACGGATGCCTGGACTCCCAGGCATCCTGCAATGGCGTTTGAGCTGCTGGAAGCGATCCGATCGCTTCCAGCGCTCAAAAAACCCCAGGACGTACCATGTACGTCAGCGGGTCTAAGAGAGACCCGCTGCAATGACGTACATGGTACGTCCTCGGTCCTTAAGGGGTTAAGAAAGAAGAATGGGTCCTGTGATACGCCATTGCTGCCGAAACAGAATGGAAGTGCAAGATCTTTAATTGAATTTAAGCAAGCATGGGATAGGCATAAGGCTATCCTAAACAAAAGATAAATCCAGGTAAAGTATCCATGTAATTGAGCAGACTAGATGGGCCGAAAGGTTCTTATCTGCCGACATTTTTCTATGTTTCTATGTTTACAATACTATGGGGGTTGTGGGAAATACCCAGACCAGACCTGCACATTATGCGGCTACAGCAAGCTTGTAAGTACACAGATTTATATCTGTGAGTTCTTATTCAAAGTATTTACAGTGGGTTTATTCATGTATACTTTTTGCTTTCAAGAACTGAAGTAGTGTTGAGGTTCTACAGCAGAGAAAACAGAAGCTAAAGACAACACAGTCACAAGATAAGAGCATCAGAATTTTGAAATGAAGTCATGGGACTATTTGTAAGTTCATGAACAATATTTATTAGTTTCCTCATACTTGTGTTTCAAGTTATTGAAATCTATCCACAGCATAGCGGCCCACATCCAAAAAATTTGGGTTTTCTGTGTACAAAGTCTGCGCATCTCAGGTGGGTGGGCGCATGATTTTGCAAATGCATTGAACAAGCTAAAAAAGGTCAACTAGTTAATTCTGGGTATAATGTAAATAGGTATTTCTCATATATATTTAAGTTCAGAGTGCATAGATTGTCCCTTGTTGTATGTGTACACTTCCTCTCATGTCTACTTAGGTGGTAGGAGCTATCAAGTAGCTCAGCTCGTAGGGCATATTTATACACGGTGCTGCCTTAAGCACTCCAAATTCTGCTTCCGTCCATTTTTTATCATATAAATTTGTCAACATGAAGTCAAGACAAATAGAGACAACCTATCAGAGACTTTTATGTATATAAATCTGTAACTTAGATCAGTAGCATTTTATTTACGCCATATAATATGTAACATAATTTATATTTTAAAGCATGGGGCATTTCCCATGAGTCTCCAGCAAGCTAATAAGTGGCTGAACATCATGGGAGATGTAGTTTAAAACATCTGCATGACCAAATTTGCTGACCGCTGCCTTAGATACTCATTTCTGGGAGTATTACAGATTTACAGCTTTGCTATACACCCACAACAAACAGATATCTTGGATCTCTAATAGAAATGGCATTTGGGAAAAAAATAAATGAACAAAATACTTCTCCTTACGTTTGTCCCTCTGACTGACTGCTGTTTTCCTCACTGAACAAGTATACAGGTTGAGTATCCCTTATCCAAAATGCTTGGGACCAGATCATTTTGGAATTTTTTCCCCCCAGATTTTGGAATATGTGCATATAATAATGAGGTATTTTAGGGCTGTAACCCAAGTCAAAACAGGAAATTCATTTAGGTTTTATATATCTAACTAGTTGTAAAGCCTGCCCAGAGGGCAGTCTATTGTGGATATACTGCCCCAGCTCATGGATATACTGCCCCAGCTCATGGATATACTGCCCCAGCTCGTGGATACTGCCCCAGCTCGTGGATACTGCCCCAGCTCGTGGATACTGCCCCAGCACGTGGATATTGCCCCAGCACGTGGATGCTGCCCCAGCACGTGGATACTGCCCCAGCTCGTGGATACTGCCCCAGCTCGTGGATACTGCCCCCGCACGTGGATACTGCCCCCGCACGTGGATACTGCCCCAGCACATGGATATTTGCCCCCAGTTCATGGATTTGCCCCAGCACGTGGATACTGCCCCAGCACATGGATATTTGCCCCCAGCTCATGGATTTGCCCCAGCTCATGGATTTGCCCCAGCTCATGGATTTGCTCAGCTCATGGATTTGCCCCCAGCTCATGGATTTGCCCCAGGTCATGGATTTGCCCCAGGTCATGGATTTGCCCCAGGTCATGGATTTGCCCAGCTCATGGATTTGCCCCCAGGTCATGGATATGGTCCCCCAGCTCGTGGATATGGCCCCCCCAGCGCTCATACTTACCTGTCGAGCGGCGCCAGGGAAGTGAAGATTTCCCCGCTTCCGGTCTTTGAAGGACCCAAGCCGCGGTCACGTGACCGGGGCTTGGGTCCTTCAAAGCGGAAGCGAGGGAACTTTCCCTCCGCCGCTCGGGGGGTAGGATGCGCGCGGCAGCCGGGTAGAGGCTGCGCCTCTACCCGGCTGCCGCGCGCATCCTACCCCTGAGCGGCGGAGGGAACTTTCCCTTCGCCGCTCGGGGGACCCGTTAGATGCGCACAGCAGCCGGGTAGAGGCTGCGCTCGCAGCCTCTACCCGGCTGCCGCGCGCATCCAACCCCCGAGCGGCGGAGGAAACTTTCCCTTCGCCGCTCGGGGGGTTGGATGCGCGTGGCAGCCGGGTAGAGGCTGCGAGCGCAGCCTCTACCCGGCTGCTGTGTGCATGTGTAACCGCCGCGGCGAGCCGGCAGCCGGCTCGTGCCGCGGCGGTTGCATGCGCGCGCAACCAACCGCCGCTGGTTGCGCGCGCATGCGCAGTAGGGTTTTGGCGACGAACAGCCAAAGCCTTACTCTTTTATAGTATAGATATATAAAAGTGAATGTTTGTTTGTATGTTTGTGTCAAACCCCGCCCAACTGTTTTTGTTGCTACGGTAGCAGAAAAGAACAAAGCTTGAGTTCCAAACACAAGAGATAAACACATATCTAAGCCCCGTATCTGTATGAAAGTTTAAACCCATCCTATATACTTTGTCATTTAGAACTCTAATCAACGGCTGCAAAAAAATGTTTGGGAGGCATATGTGAGATGGATTAAAGTGAGACCACAAAAATAAATTAAATCTAATATATAAAACTTAGGCTGGCATTCAGTATAACAATTAACAAGGCACAGAACCAGTCAATCAAGTGTACTGAGGTGCGTTCAATACCTCAGCCGCTGAAAGTGCTAAGTTAGCAACTTGCCTCTGAACCCCGTTCTGCCACTCAGCACTGCTAACTTAGCACTTGCAGCAACCCGAGGAGATGCTGCAAGCAGCTGAGTGTGATGTAGTAAAGATGGCCGCCGCCATGAAGCAAGTAACAATTCAGTACGACAATGTTCATTTTGAAGTTTTTTTTCACCAAAGCACAAAATATTTATTTATTATTTCCCCCTGCAGATAGACATATATTGCAGCTCAATTATATTTTGTTTCAGAAGTGAACATAACGTTTATTCAATAAAAACTATCATTTGTGGTGTGTGCATACAAAACGGAATTGTGCTGACTGCTTTTCTTTATCATATATACCTCAACTGTTGTCCGAATCATACGAAAAACAATCTGAATCTTTCATTAAGAAATCGTCGGCCATTTTACTTCGAAATTCGCATCCAAAGCGTTCAGTGACATTGCTGCAGCAAACTGAATTGCTGCGCTGCAGCAATTCAGCAGCTGCTGAGGTATTGAACGGGGCTCTGGTATCAACTTGGAATCTCCATGTTTCTCCTACAGCCAATTATATGTTGCCTGCTCTAGAGTGGATTCCCCAAACCAGTTGTTTATATTTACTCCTAACAGGAAAAACACAAAATGTAATTGATAAACAAGCCTCACAATGCACATGTGCTTTGTTATTATTAAACTTTTCCTCCATAGATGTTCTTCTGATGATGAACAGTTAGAAGTTTTATAAAGAGTTTGAGAAAAAAATGGTCTTATTTAGCTTGTAATAATATAGAAAAAAAAAAGTTTAAAATTTAAAACAAATTACAAATTAAAAAAATATATAAAAATAATTTCATTTTCATGTTTTTGTTATGTAGCCTTTCCATAAAAATTTAAAGCTATTTTTCTAGTAAAAGCTAGTATTTGTTAAAACCCCCAAAAAAAAACAATAAGAAAAACTAAAAACCCGGGCAATGCTGGGTATATTAGCTAGTACCTTATATACAGAAAGAAAAATATATATATTTTAATAACCTTGTCCCCAAACACGTCAGGTGTAGAATTTTTAACTTTTGGTATTATGTTGGCAGTTAAAAAACAATCGCATTTTGGAACATTTAGATTTTTTTTCTGAAAAAAATGCTACTCCCCTGCAATTTAGGCTGGGGTCAGACGAACGCGGTGTGAACGTGCATTTAGCCGCACTTTATTACGGCCGTGGTAGCAGCAAATGATGTCCATCGCAGGCCCACACACAAAGTACAGTCCCATGAAAGTTCGGCCGCGCAACGCAAGCGGCAAATGAATGCATTTTTGCAAGAACGTCGAACCGCTAGTACTGACTTACAGAGTGCGCTGCGTCCGCATAGCGGCGTGTGTGCATGATTAGGAGACGTCAGACGCTGCTCATGTCCGGCCAACATAACGTCCAGACACCCAAAGTTTCCTGGTTTGGATCCGTAAAAAATACGGCCGAAATTGCGCATCGTATGACCGCTATCGCATCTTCCGTGAAAAAATGGGTTCGGACGCATCGGCGCACTTTTTGACGGTAGACGTGAAAAATGCGTTCGTCTGACCCTACCCTAAACAGCAGTCAGCAACCTTGCCCCCTCCCACCCATGATGTTTACAAGCTACATTTCGAACACGTCTCAGAAACTCTTTGAGCTGACTGGGCTAGGCGTGAAAAATGTGTTCGTCTGACCCTAGCCTTACTCCCCTCAGCTCAGGACTGGTTTGCCTATGCAACAATGCAGCCACCTGTAACTCACGAAAAGTACACTGTCAGGGCTATTCAGAAAGAGGTGAAAACCTTGAGAATGACTGGAGAATTGAAAATTCTAGGTCAAAATAGTCAAACCAGAAAAATTCTCCCATTTATCTCACTTTCCAAATTGGCTATTTGGTCTAGATTGTTCATTCTCCTGGCAATTCTCAAGGTTTTCAGCTCTCTCTGAATAACCCTGTATAACTCACAAAAATTAGTGAAACTCAAACTACAAGGATCTAGAACAGTGATTCCCAACATTTTCGGGGGCACAAACTTATGCCCAGTGCCCCCCTACACTACACTATAAAAATCTTTTTTCAGAATAGAATTCTCATTGTGTTTGTCTTTAGTATAACTTTAGACAGAACCTGTATCCAGCGATCTACTCATCAACTATATCTATTTTATACCTATTTAACTGTTACTGTATCTATTGATTTCTTAATACTTAATCTTCAGTAACTATAATTAATGTACTGTTTATATTCTGTTATTGAATATCACAAAAGCCAAACCTGTCAAACCTTTTTTGTGAAAAATTATATCAGATGAAACAGGCATAGCATTAGTCAAAGTCATGATTCATAGATTGATCCAAATGAAAGAGTTATTGATTTACAAAATATTAAAAGCTTAGCCTTAGTGTCTTCAGTCCCCCAGGGCCCCCGAGCCACCTGCGCCCCTCACTTACTGGCTTCCGACAGGCGGTGGCTGGTCGAATAGTGAGGGGGCTTGGATTAGCCCTGCTTCTCTCAATAGCAGCCACGTGCCGGAAGATCATTCATGCTGCACCTCTTCACTTGTTCAGTGCGCAGCATGAATAATCTTCTGGGGCGTGGCTGCTAGTGATGGAAGTGGAGATAGTCCCCGACCGCTCACTACTTGGCTAGCCGCCATGCATTGGAAGCCAATAAGTCAGGGGTGCGGGCGGCTCTGGAGTTCCACTGCCGACTCCCTTACTTGTGAACGCCCCCCTGACACCCCCCTTGGCTCTGAAAAATCCCCTGAGCCTTCCCACCGCCCTACAGGGGGTGCTACCACCCACTGATCTAGAATGTTGATGACTCCTCAACCAACCACTGAATACCTCCCACTTGCGTCACTGGCAATGAGGTGGAAACACCTGGAAAAGGTGCATCGTGAGATAAGAGAGTCTACCTACAAAAGGGATGGGCTTGCCATGAAAGGGGATGTATCCCGCTGCCTGGCCAGGACAGAAAAAAGGCATTTAGCTGAAACGTTGCTGTAGTTGATGTGTCATCAATACAAGTGGTCTGAAAAGGAGGCTGAGCGCCCGTTCCAGTTTTTCCTTAGCTGGAAATGGGAGACAGACTGCCGTTTCAGTGGGACAGCCACCAAAACTCGGTACTATTTCACCTAAAGTGTAACTTTTCCCAGTTATGCTGTTGTCGGGCTTATTTACTATCAGTATGTCTTACCAAAGAAAGAACAAATGGCAAAACTCACCTGACCAAGATCTAATGGGATAAAATGTGTAAAGGACATCACAAAAATAAAGCAACTGCAAATGGTTTAAAACAGACCAGCCCCAAAGGTTTTGTGGAATAAACCTATATATAAAACAGTAGCCTGAAGGTTGCTGGTGTTTCAGCAAGTGTGAATCTCTTAAATCCCTAAAAATCCCAGTCATAAACCACAAGGAAAGCCCTGTGTGTGTGTTGTGGTTGCTCAAAACATTTGACATGATGAACTGTATGAGATGAAGGGATAGCTAAAACCAGAACCAAGCAAAGTGTGACAAGTAAATCCAGACAAATGATTAGCAGCCGCCATATATATTTCACACCATATTTTATTATACATTCCAAAAAAGATCCTTTCAGAGTCCGACTATGATTAGAGTGAAGAACAATGGTACGTAACTGGTGGCGCGATGATGGTCGCTGAATGGTAGGTGGTGGTTCCCTTAGTTCGTATGAAGCATATGAAAAAGAGTAATAAAATATATAGTGCAGATGATTCTAACACAATAATATATATATGCCAATGTGGGATATTCCACTCACAAATTAAAGAGCCCAACACTGGCTCTAAGTGGGTCGCAGCTTTTGGGTGTTTTTTGCTTCTCCGTTCCTTAAGGTGACCCACGCCTTAATAGGATGGAAAATGGCTCATACACATGGACATGGAAGAAAAACACAGAAACAGCTTCCTTGTGCAGATCTTCTAAAATTCAGATAGTGTGAATAGACAAAAGCCGTTAAACTCACATTTGCAGGAGCTTATGGACCAAGCTCGTGGTTTGTGCGCTTCAAGGCTCGCATAGGGTGGAGCCCAAACCCGTCTTTAAATCCAGAATACCAAGGGGACGATAAAATAAGAAGGTTAAAAATTTATTAATGCATAAATAAAACAGATAAAATACTGGCTCAACCAGGAGACCAGAACGCGTTTCGCCAGACGTGCTGGCTTCTTCAGCTGGTTTACAGGCTAGTTCGTGTGAATGTCTTAAATAGTTTAATACTAAACAGTCAATAAAGTCCCCATGTGTTCCGGATGAAGAAATTAGCGTAATTAACGCAAGTCCCCTGTCTCGAAACACCTGAGAGGGAGATCGCCATCTTGCGCATGCGCTCTGTCGTTCTATGCGTTCCATTCTGCGTTTCAAAGGAGATCCAGGAAGTGCCGTGCGTTCCACTTCAAACGTCTCTACGGATCTCCGGACGCACTGATAGACTGGAAATGACATCCCTCGGGTCTGAATGGGGCCACCCTCAGTAGATTTTCAAACGAGCAAGGACCAGAAGAAAGACATATAAATGCAACAAAAATATAATAAGACCCTCTCCAACTACATTCCACAAAGATAATGTCGTATTTGATGTGAATATAATATTCAAAATGTGCTTTATTCATATAAAATCACGATGGAGATGAGATAATTGGAACACTACAAAATATATATATATACCTATGAAGGTGGTAAACATATCCCTAAACGTGTAGTATTAAATAAAAGTGCCGCTGCAGATGTTTAATTGATATACTTCTATGGTGCATATGTGGTATTCGATGGACCAAAATGGGGCATAGTGCCTATTTATATATTAAAGTGCTAAAGTGGCTATTTATATAATTATTTAGTTACTAATAAAGTGCTGATGACAATAGTTTTATATTTATAAGATGCAAGTGCCTCCCGTATTAATCAATTAACTTGTGTATGCTTAACGCTACATACTCCCATGTGGCAATATATGACATAAATAATGTCAAAGTGGCAATACAGATATAAAGTGCTAGTCTAAAGTTCGTGTATGGCTATTGACTAATAGATACATGAAAAGTGCTTGTTAGATTATATTATAAACTTCCTCTAAATCTTAATAAGGTGACATATAGTATATTATCAATATACAATATCTAATAATTATAGTGCCTTTATAATAGATAATGGCCAATGGCCTCAATGATGATTTTGAAATTGTACACTTCCTCTAAAATACCTTCTTCCATTCTATTCATATTTGTATTATTGTCGGTGATAAGATGGTGTTCATCTATCCACTAAGCTATATATATTTAACTTATATTTATTGTCCACTAATAGCACACATGCACTGTCATATAACACCAAGGTTTTATCTATTATAAAGGCACTATAATTATTAGATATTGTATATTGATAATATACTATATGTCACCTTATTAAGATTTAGAGGAAGTTTATAATATAATCTAACAAGCACTTTTCATGTATCTATTAGTCAATAGCCATACACGAACTTTAGACTAGCACTTTATATCTGTATTGCCACTTTGACATTATTTATGTCATATATTGCCACATGGGAGTATGTAGCGTTAAGCATACACAAGTTAATGATTAATACGGGAGGCACTTGCATCTTATAAATATAAAACTATTGTCATCAGCACTTTATTAGTAACTAAATAATTATATAAATAGCCACTTTAGCACTTTAATATATAAATAGGCACTATGCCCCATTTTGGTCCATCGAATACCACATATGCACCATAGAAGTATATCAATTAAACATCTGCAGCGGCACTTTTATTTAATACTACACGTTTAGGGATATGTTTACCACCTTCATAGGTATATATATATATTTTGTAGTGTTCCAATTATCTCATCTCCATCGTGATTTTATATGAATAAAGCACATTTTGAATATTATATTCACATCAAATACGACATTATCTTTGTGGAATGTAGTTGGAGAGGGTCCTATTATATTTTTGTTGCATTTATATGTCTTTCTTCTGGTCCTTGCTCGTTTGAAAATCTACTGAGGGTGGCCCCATTCAGACCCGAGGGATGTCATTTCCAGTCTATCAGTGCGTCCGGAGATCCGTAGAGACGTTTGAAGTGGAACGCACGGCACTTCCTGGATCTCCTTTGAAACGCAGAATGGAACGCATAGAACGACAGAGCGCATGCGCAAGATGGCGATCTCCCTCTCAGGTGTTTCGAGACAGGGGACTTGCGTTAATTACGCTAATTTCTTCATCCGGAACACATGGGGACTTTATTGACTGTTTAGTATTAAACTATTTAAGACATTCACACGAACTAGCCTGTAAACCAGCTGAAGAAGCCAGCACGTCTGGCGAAACGCGTTCTGGTCTCCTGGTTGAGCCAGTATTTTATCTGTTTTATTTATGCATTAATAAATTTTTAAACCTTCTTATTTTATCGTCCCCTTGGTATTCTGGATTTAAAGACGGGTTTGGGCTCCACCCTATGCGAGCCTTGAAGCGCACAAACCACGAGCTTGGTCCATAAGCTCCTGCAAATGTGAGTTTAACGGCTTTTGTCTATTCACACTATCTGAATTTTAGAAGATCTGCACAAGGAAGCTGTTTCTGTTTTTTTCTTCCATGTCCATGTGTATGAGCCATTTTCCATCCTATTAAGGCGTGGGTCACCTTAAGGAACGGAGAAGCAAAAAACACCCAAAAGCTGCGACCCACTTAGAGCCAGTGTTTGGGCTCTTTAATTTGTGAGTGGAATATCCCACATTGGCATATATATATTATTGTGTTAGAATCATCTGCACTATATATTTTATTACTCTTTTTCATATGCTTCATACGAACTAAGGGAACCACCACCTACCATTCAGCGACCATCATCGCGCCACCAGTTACGTACCATTGTTCTTTATACTTCACTGGTTTGGGGGAAACCACTATATTCTGGTTGGCGTTGGTTTGTTGGTGGCGGTACAAGTTGTGGGCGCCTGTCAACTTTTTGTGTATGATTAGAGTGAGAACAGGTTTTCTTCTTTCACAACACATCCTCACTATAATCATCATTAATTTATCCACACTGTCTACATACCCACCATCTTTCATAAGTGATGAATATTTTTTCAAGCAAAGCCCATGTCAATGTATATACAGGTTTTGCATCCACGAACTGGTAACAAAGTAGACTGTCACAATGTAGAATTTAGTACGGAAACGCATTTTTAAAAAAAATAAAATAATGAAAATAACTAAATAAATCTATATGCATAATGTTGGCCGGCTTCTAAAAATGTGTGATTTATTCCTGGGCTTTCTTAATGCGCCTATGTTCTCTCTGCCTTCTAAGTCTGATAGATATTGGCCAAGTCACGTTTTTGTGTATGGATATCTCAGTATTATTGCAGAGTGAAGTTTTTGAGCTGTAGAAGCAAGAAGACACTGCTAAAACCATCCCCTTTATTATGTTAGGTGTTTTTGTAGGGTTTCTTTAACCCTTTAACGCCGCAGGACGTTCCATGACGTCCTGGCAGCAGGCGGGCTTTGAAGACGCGGGGCGTACAGGTACGCCCCACTGTCTTCAATGGGGCCGCCTCGGCCCCTCCCCGCAGCCTGCGCGCGCTGACTCGTGGCTCGCGTCATTGGCTGCACGGGGACGGCCTGAAATCAAGCCGTCCCCTGCAGCCAATGACGCGCACTGCGCGCAGGCTGTGGGGAGGGCTCCGAATCAGCGCCGCGAGACAGGCACCTGTCGGCGAGGCGTACCTGTACGCCTCGCCGGCGAAATCGACCCCTTAAGGGCGCCACCCCTGCGTCCTTAAGGGGTTAAAAAAGAAAGCCCCTATTCTGGTCCATAGGCGTCTCTACTGGGGAGCAAGAGAGGGCAATTGCCCCCCCCTCCTAGGTTATTCCCAGGACATACTTGAAAACAAGAGAAATCTCAATGTATCCTTCCTGGTAAAATACTTTATAAATTTCCTTGCCCCCGACCCCCTTCTGCCCCCCCCACTAGGGATCAGCTTCTGGCCTCCCCCACTTACTTCAGACCACGATATCTCTGTCCACGTGCATCATACATGTTCGATTGCGGTGTCATTGGAAAGGGCAGTGGCTGACCATACCCAAAATGACAATATTCAGTGTAAAATAAAAACGTAACTTTTTTCCACAGGGTTGATATGGCTCAGCAGTGAATGGGGTTTACAGTCACACTGTATTACATTGTATATTACTTTCATTTTTGCTTTGTTTTAGTTGTATATTAAGGGTTAATGGGTAAGCTTCATCCCTCACAGTATACATTTTATTTTTTCCTTGATTAAAAGCATTTTAGGGGTTAATCGGTAAGCTACATATACGTTTCATGTTTTCCTTGATTAATAGCATTTTAGGGGTTAATGGGTAGGCTACATGCCACACTGTTTATTATTTTTATTGTATTTCCCTGGTTTTACGGCATTTTAGGGGTTATTGTGGAAGTTAGAATCTAAGGCTGGGGTCAGACAAGCGCAGTGTTCACGTCCGTGTTGCCGCACATTTGTACGTCCGTGGCAGCATATCATTCTGACCAATGGAGCCCCACACACGAAGTACGTCTGCACGGAAGTGCGGGGGCTGACGGACGCAGCAAACGGACGCAGGTTAGGCAAGAACGTAATACTGCTAGAACGGACGTGCGGAGTGCGCCACGTCCACAACGTCCGCATAGCTTTGTGTGTGAGTGATGAAACGAGGTCAGACGGACTGCATTTATACGTCCAGCATTTTTGGACGGACAGAATGTTTTTTCATTGTAATTTATTTTCCCTGCAACATCAGTCAAAAAATACGTCAGTGAAAAAAACCGACTGTGTGGCCACTACCTTGTCGTCAGTCAGAAAGTACGTCCGTACTGCATGGACGCACAGTCCGTACAAAATGCACTCATCTGACCCTAGCCTAAAGGGCCTATTCGTCTTTAGATCCTTTCCTTTTCATCACATTTTGGGGAATCCGTTTCGTCAAAAATTCCCTATTTAGTGAATGGTTACCAGAATTTGCAAAAACTGGAGTCGCTGAAGCAGTTATCGGACGTTGGCAAAAACCACCAAATAAAATATTGAATTTAAGTATCAGGTTAGTACAACAGAAAGGTATATTTGCACCACATTACTCTAGGACTTTGCAATCTTATTTATTTATACTTATTTAGTTTTTTTCAGTGGTCTGATTTAGTGGTGAAAAGTATTAGTGCCCCCCACAGTTTTGACTGCGGTATCTTATGTGCCCCCCCCCCCTATATATTGTACCTAGAGTCGCCACTGTTTTGGTTGATCTGGTAATTGGGATCCACTAATAGAAACCTATGGTATGGGTTGTTAAGCATTAAAGCAGTGCTTTTCATGCCTGTCCTTGGTAGAAATAATAGGCCAGATTTTAAGGATTTCTTTGGGAAAATGCAGCATAATGCCCACCATAACTGTATTGGCACATCATGCTAGCTAATCCAAAATTTCTACCTTAATCTTCTGCCTATTGTTATTAGGAGACTAAGGCTAGGGTCAGACGAACGCATTTTTCGCGTTGTCCGTGAAAAAGTGCGTTCGAACGAATGGACGCATTTGTTCACGGAATACGCGCTAGCGGTCATACGATGCACATTTTCGTCCGTGATTTGGTACGGATCATCAATAAAACACTTTTTATGTCTGGACGTTATGTTGGCCAGACATTAGCAGCATCTGACGTCTCCTAATCACACACACACGCCGCTAGCGGACGCAGCGCACTCTGTACGTCAGTACTAGCGGTTCTACGTTCTTTCAAAAATGCGTTCGTTTGCCACTTGCGTTGCGCAGCCGCACTTTTGTGCGGACGTTCTTCGTATGCTGCCCGGCATTGGACGTCATTTATTGCTAGCACGGCCGTGATTTAGTGCTGCTGAACGCACGTTAATACTGCGTTAGTCTGACCTTAGCCTTAAAGGCAAGTTTAATTATGTTTTGAGGTAAGAATTGGGAGGAAACTGTTTACCTACACCTGTGCACGAAGGCTACTTTTTTTAAATAAGTTCCTGGATATGTGAATCTGCATTGAGGAACTCCTACTGAGAAAGTAAGCATCCAACCACAGGCAAATATCCCAAGGGAAAGGGTGGGTTCCATGTGAGTGCATCCTATAATAACAATAGAAGGAGCTACTACGCCCTGTCAGCTTAGTGGAGAGAAAAGAGAACTAGAATTCTACAAGGACTAAAAGCTTAACTGTGTATAATTTATTCATAAAACAGACCAATGAAGTAACCCAGCTAAATTATGCCATACCCATTACAAATTACTATAGTAACATAGTTTCCCAATGCCCAGAAAAATGGATTCTTTCACTTAAATCCAAGATGCCTCTATATCATAGCTCTGCGACCCTGGCCCTCCAGTTGTTTTGGATCTACATCGCCCATGATGTTCTGCCATTCATTAGGTTGGCTGAGCAGCATGGGAGGTGTAGTTCCAAAACATCTGCAAGGCCAAGGATACTGACTCCTGCTCTACATTAACCTCCAGTAACCTTATTCCTGGGAATCTTATTTTCCTCTTCAAATTACACAGTTTATGTTCATGCCTAAAGCATTTTTCTTCAAGTGTATCCATTTAATGGTTTATCACATTTCCTTCCCAATTAAAAACCTCAGACTGCCTTCTCTACGATTGTTGCTTTTTTGATGCCAGTTTGCGAGGCAGCTTTTTAGACACTGTAGCCTGTCTTCTAGATTGTCCTCCCACCTTGGCTCACTGCCTGGCTTTCTGCAATGCTCAGGACCTTCTCCTCTCCACATGTTTTGATGAACTCTGGGTGACTGGAGAGGATGGCAGGAGGATGACACAACTGGTGTGAATAATGACTAGTCACTGGGGTCCTTGAACATCACAAGTGTAGGAGTATGACAGGCCAGACTCCCTCCCAGGCAATTAACCCATTTAGAATTGTAGCTCATCTACAACACCCTGACCTAGAAAAAAAATCAACAAAAGCAATAGCCAGCTGGAAACTTTTTTTTTTTTTTGAGAAAGGATTTTACCAGGAAGGATACATTGAGATTTCTCTCGCTTTCAAGTATGTCCTGGGTGGCGAGTTTGTACCGTTAGGTGTCTTGCCCAAGGACACTTACTGGAGAGGTGCTCGTCGGGATTGAACCCATGACTCCACGGTCTCTCTCCACGCAGAGCAGTGATGTTACCTCTACTCCACCCAGCCGGTACTTAAAGACAAGACAGAGGAGATATGATAGAAACCTTTAAATACGTAAAGGGAATCCACAAGGTAGAGGAAGGGAGTATATTTAAAAGGAAACAAAGTAGCAAAACAAGAGGACATAGTCTTAGATTAGAGGGGCAAAGGTTTAAAAGTAACATCAGGAAGCATTATTTTACTGAGAGGGTGGTGGATACATGGAACAGTCTTCCAGTTGAAGTAGTAGAGGCCAAAACAGTAATTGAATTTAAGCAGGCATGGGATAGGCATAAGGCTATCCTAAACAAAAGATAAATCCAGGTAAAGTATCCATGTAATTGGGCAGACTAGATGGGCCGAAAGGTTCTTATCTGCCGACATTTTTCTATGTTTCTATGTTTAACATTATAATATGCGTTAATACACATCTCTGGGCACTTCCACAATTCTTTTAGTGCCATGGCCATATTTACAAACTATGTGGTATGTCTGACTGCTTTCCGCTGAACTTGTTTCTCTGACAGAACCTAACAATGAACAACAGCATACCAAAGAAACATGTGAGCAGACACATTCCACACTATGCAATAACATTGAACATACAGTAACAATCTGATCATTTAGAAAGTAGATTGCAAGTACTATGAGCACTTTTCTTTCTGATGAGCGGTATCTCTGGTTTTGTGTGCTTGTGATAATTCTCCAAAATGCCAGTTATTATAGAAAGAAAAAAAGGAGACAAGTACTTAGCAGCACTCATACATTTACAGACCACTAGAGGCATTACAAAATTAATAAAAGGTCTCTTTCCCATCTGATCTGGTAACAGGGAGGCGCTAACATCAGGTTTCAGCACATGCTAACAAATACCGTCAGCAGGGCCGTATTTGCATCTCAGGAGCCTGTAGGCCCCTACACCCCCCCAAAAAAATTAAATAATTGCCAAAATGACTTTTTACATTTTCCTTTTTGGGGCAAACTAAAATAATTGTTTTAAAAAAACATTTTGAAAAAACTGAAAAACAGTTTCTCTCTGCGCTCAAATCATAAGGGACAGAATCTGTTGCCTTAGTTAAGTTAGTGCAGTGGCATTGTTTGTTTTAGATTTAAAAGCATATATTGCCTCAGCCGCAGAACAGAGCAAAAAAATAATAATTTAGCATTTACTTTTTTCAATGTTTTTTATTTTTACACATTACGTGGTCATGTTTGGTATCAATGTAAAGGCAGTTCCAATGACACTCACTTATTTATTTATTTATAAAGTATTTTACCAGGAAGCATACATTGAGATTTCTCTCGTTTGCAAATATGTCCTGGGTTCAAGAACATTAAAATGTTACAGTCGTTACAGAAATACAATGCTAATAACATGCAAGATATTAAAATATTAAAATAAAAAAATAGAACACAAAATACAGATTTACACAAAAAATAAATATGTAGGAAATAGTCATTATGTTACATGTTTACAGGTGCATTCCGTATTGAGGTATGTTAATAGCTCTTGAGTGACCTAAGACTGGGCGAAGATTTGAGGAGGATCTGGGAGGTTATTACATAACTGCGGTGCTCTGTAGGAAAATGAGGATCGAGCCACTTTCTTTTTGTATCGTGGTATTGTAAGTAAGGTGCTGGTCCTGGATCGGAGGTTATAGGACGAGGGAACTGCTGGGGGAAACAGCCTATTCAGGTAGGGTGGCAGCTTCCCAGAAAAGCTCTTAAATACCAGGTTGGAAAGGTGAAGGGTGCGTCTGGATTCCAGTGATGGTCAGTTTAGCTCTTTTAACATGTCACAATGGTGGGTCATGTAGTTCCATTGTAGCACAAAGTGGCAGAATGAGTTATACAATGTAGTAAGTTTCTGAAGGTGTGTTTGCGGGCAGCTGCATACACTACATCTCCGTATTCAATAGCTGGCATAAGCATTTGTTGCACAATCTGCTTTCTTACCGCGGGGCTCAGGCAGGATTTGTTTCTGTACAGGGCACCTAGTTTGGGGTAAAGTTTAGATGAGAGTTTTTCGATGTGGGGGCCAAAGGATAGATTTGGGTCTAACCACCTACCTAGATATTTGAGAGAAGTGACTGTGGTCAGCGTGCCATTTGAATTTGTCCTGACACATAGATGGGGAGATTGCAATTTATGTAGTTTAGGTGCTGTTATAAAGATCATGGTGACAGTTTTGTCAGTATTTAAAAAAAGTTTGTTGTGTTTGATCCACTTTTCTACCTCTGTGAATTGTTCTTGCAGCAAGGCCTCCAGCTGCGGGAGATTTGGTTTGCTGGTATAGATTATGGTGTCATCTGCGTACATGTGTACAGTTGAGGCTTTGCAGACGTTGGGCAGATCATTTATGAATATCGTGAATAGCAGGGGACCAAGTATTGAGCCTTGGGGTACAACGCATGTGACTGGGAGGGGAAAGGAGGAGCTGCCAGAAATGAACACCTATTGCGATCGGTTGGATAGATAGGATTGAAACCAGGCTAGCGTGCAATCACCAATACCAGAATTTTTAACCTTGTGCGGTGTACAATTTAGAGATGTGGGGTTCCAACGTCCCCCTGTGTGTCCTCACTGCAGTGCCACTGTCTAGGTTGTCGATGAAACAATGTGTTGCATCATCAGCCCCACACTTGCTGGCAGTGTGGAAAAAGAGAAGGTGAGTTAGCGCAGCATCACTCTTCACTTTATAATTGTTAACTAAATAATAGTGCTGCTTTAGAAAAAAAAAGAGAAAAAATTATATTTTGCTATTCTATTTTTACATAAATCTAACCTGGTCATAACCTGACCTTTCCAATGATACCTCATATGTCCCTCCAGCCCTTAGGTCTCCAGAGATACAGTGGTCTACATGATTGTAAAAAAAAAAAAACTTTTTTAACAGCAGCAGGCACCTGTAAGCACATGCCTACTCTGCCTAGTTATAAATCCCCTGCCCTGACCGTCAGCAGTCTGCCCTGCTTTCCTGGTGGGACAACGGGATACATCCCTTTTAGGATGGGTCTGCCCCTTTTATAGGTGGGCTTGCCCCATCCAATACCTTCAGGACTCCCTGCTTTTCTGGGTGGGTCAGCTTTTAGTTTTGTTGGCCAGACTGACCGGTTAAAAGTCTTGGAAGGGCATGTGAAGTTCCATTACGACTTATCATAAAGCCCTTTTGGCTAAGACCAGGTTTGTATTCTTGCATAAGCCAACTAGTCCTAGGGCAGCAGATTGGAGGGGCAGCAATTTCTTTTTTGTCCTAGTGACCTGTCTTTTAGAGCAATGTTTCTCAGCTCCAGTCCTCAGGACCCACTACCAGGCCAGGTTTTAAGGATCACCATGGGGAAATGCAGACTGAATCCTGCAATCATTGAGCAGCAAATTATATCCCCTGTGCTGTGCTTCAGATATCTGGAAAAACCTGGCGTGTGCCCTGAGGACTGGAGTTGAGAAACACTGTTTTAGAGGTCTGCTATATTTGGAGTATGTGGGTGTATAACCTCACTGCATAGCATTAAAACTCCCAGCATTGGCTCTCTATGCTATAATAGTGTTAGAAATCACGAGAAGGTTTATTCAATAAGCGCCGAACTTGCCACCGAATTGCATCGAACGGTGAATTTCACCATACAGTGCAGTTTCGTGGCAGTTCAGCTATTCAGAAACCTGTCAGTTCACCAAATATTGGCAAATTGCCAGTGAAATATGGTACAGTTTGCCTCAGATCACCACAATTGGGTGACAGTCAGAGGCAGTAAAATTGTCCCATAGAGAAGTAATGTTTAATCTATTCAGAGAATGCCAAACACCACCGATATTGTTGGTGAAATGCCCAGATATTCGGTGGTTCAGTTCGACAGGTTTAACCCCTTAGGCTAGGGTCAGACAAACTCAGTGCGAACGCACGTGCAGCTGCACTTTATCACGGCCGTAGTAGCAGCAAATGATGGGCAATATACAAAGTATACGTTTGTGCGGCTGCGCAACGCAAGCGCAAACAATCGCATTTTTTTGCGAACGTGATACCGCTAGTAATGACGTACAGAGTGCGCTGCGTCCGCTAGCGGCATGTGTGCGTGATTAGGAGACGTCAGACGCTGCTAATGTCTGGCCAACATAACGTCCAGACGCAAAAAAAGTGTTTTATTGATGATCCGTACAAAATCACGGCCGAAAATGCGCATCGTATGACCGCTATCGCGTATTCCGTGAAAAAATACGTCTATTCGTTCGAACGCACGTTTTCACGGACGACGCAAAAAATGCATTCGTCTGACCCTAGCCTTAATGACCGCTGACATACCATGTACGTCCTGCCCACGGGTCTCCCTTAGACCCGCGGACGTACATAGTACGTCAGCGGGCGCCTAACCTCCCTCCCACCGATACTTACCTCCCTCGCTGGCTCCAATGAAGTTCTGGCAGGGAGGAAGCCTGCCCCTCTGTTTTAGAGGGGCCGGCGGGCACGATGATGTCACCACGCTGCGTGGTGATGTCATCTGCAGCCCCCCCCCCCGCGTCTGCATTGAAATCAAGGAAGGGGAGGGGGAGGCTCCTTCGGAGCCCTCTATCTCCCCAACCATTCACCACACAGCAATGCTTTTTGCACCGCTGGAAAGGGGAGAGCCTCCCCTTTTCAGCGGTGTATAAAGTTAACCATTTTGCTGCCGGATCGCGACTCGGCGCTTAATTTTTAAACCTTGGACATCTTGGATATCAGCCAAGCCTCCAGGTCACCCCCCCACCCACTGACATCCCCACCATATATGTGGGGATGTCAGTGGGCCAGTTAACCCCCTAGCTCCCAAGGGGAGATAGGGGATCCTTTGGGTCCCCTTATTTCCCGATCCGTGGCAGCTAGAGGGACATCATTGGAAAGGCCTGATCATGGCCTTTCCAATGATACCAAACATGACAAGGTTTGGTGTAAAAAAAAAGATAAACATAATTTTTGTTAAAAAAATTGTGTTTTTTTTTTAAAAAATTGTCTGGGGGGGTTTATTTAAATAGAGTGGCTCAGCAGTGAAGGGGTTAAAAAGCAAAAACTTGTAAAAATTGGGTATTTCTATTCTCGGGACAAAATTTTGAAACTATTTAGTTGGGGTCTTTTTTGGCGGTTGTAGATTTTGGGGATTAAATTACGAAAGTGTGTTTTTACCATTTTTTTCAACATATTTCATATTTTTTTATAGTAAATTAAACGATATGATGGAAATAATGGTATTGTTAGAAAGTCCATTTAATGGCAGGAAAAACGGTGTATAATATGTGTAGGTTGCATAAACGAGTAAAGCTAAGGTCAGACGAAAGCAGTTTTAACGTGCGTTTAGCCGCACGAAATCACGGCCGTGCTAGCAGCAAATGACGTCCAATGCCGGGGAGCATACGACGAACGGCCGCACGAAAGTTCGTCCGCGCAACGCAAGTGGCAAACGAACGCATTTTGTCGAGAACGTCAAACCGCTACTACTGACATACAGAGTGCGCTGCGGCCGCATAGCGGCGTGTTTGCGTGATTGGGAGACGTCAGACGCTGCACACGTCCGGCCAACATAACGTCCAGACGCAGAAAGTGTTTTATTGATAATCGTACAAAATCACGGACGAAAATGTGCATCGTATGACCGCTATCGCGTATTCCATGAAAAAATACGTGCATTCGTTCGAACGCACTTTTTCACGGACAACGTGAAAAATGCGTTCGTCTGACCCTAGCAAGGCTGGGGTCAGACGAACGCAGTGCGAACGCGCGTGCAGCCGCTCTTTATTACGCCCGTAGTAGCAGCAAATGACGTCCAATGACGGCCAATATACGAGGTACGGCTGCACAAAAGTTCGGCCGGGCAACACAAGCGGCAAACAAACGCATTTTTTTCGAGAATGTGAAACCGCTAGTACTGACGTACAGAGTGCGCTACGTCCGCTAGCGGCGTGCTTGTGTGATTAGGAGACGTCGGACGCTGCTAATGTCCGACCTACATGACGTCCAGACGCAAAAAGTATTTTATTTATGATTTGTACAAAATCACGGACGAAAATGCGCATCGTATGACCGCTATCACGAATTCCGTGAAAAAATACGTCCATTCGTTCGAACGTACTTTTTGACAGACAACACGAAAAATGTGTTCGTGTGACCCTAGCCTTAGAGGAAAATTTGACCTAAACACCAACAGCGCAGAAACGTAAAAACAGCAGCGGTCACTAAAGGACGGGTTTGTGTAAAATCGCCCGGTCACTAAGGAGTTAAACAGGTGAATCTCATAGAATTCAATGCAAATATAATTTGCGTTTTTATTAATCTTTTATCCAACCGTTTATTCTTTTCATTTGCAGCAAAAAGCCTTTTCATTTATTTATTTTTTTAGGTATTTTTCTGGACCCTTGGAAAAGTCGTGAGCATTTGTCTGAATTTTTATAAACACACTAAATAGATGTATATTACATTATTATATTATATAATACATGTATATTTATATACATGTATAATAGATATCAGGCGGGGGCAGAGAGGCAGTAACATTTGGAGCATCTAGGGCCAAAATACGGACCTGGCACAGGTGTAAAGTAAAAATTTCAAGAGCATGCTAAATCCAGCAACATTCTATTATTTCTAAACCATTCATTTATTATTACTGCTGTGGAAATAATGGAATCTTTTATTCATACATTAGGATCCTTTGTAGGATCAACAGTTCCAACTTTATCAATGGCCTAGACAATCAATATATTGTTTGCTGATAGTGTTCAATATAATATGGAGAGTCTGCAGATTATTAATGTAATTATGCAGCTGTCAGTTCATCTTCTGAATCCGAGAGAATGGATATCTTTAAAGTATAAGCCTTCATTCTAAGTCCCAATGATCAATGCACTTAGACAATAATTCCCATGACACCAGGCTTCCTTTCAGCTTGGCTAGCTCTTTTGAGATTTCTCATATAGTCACCATTTACTACCTTCAGAGAATGGCCTGATGTTTGCTCTTGCACTCCTTGCTTTCTGAACTAGGGGCTGCATGTATCTTAATGGGCAGGTGCTTATTTATACACGATATACATTTGTCATCTTACCATGGGCACAAATTTCAATTTAACACATTCTCAAAAAAAATAAAATAATTATGAAAAGACTATTAGAGTTATAGGAGAATTTGAATATAAAAGATAATTTAAACCAGTAAAACAGCAAGAGGCAATATGTCAACAACTGCGCATATCTCGGTTCCAACCAGCTGGCCTCGCTGGGTTTCCTCGTTCTGTCTTTTTAAATCTGTCACCTACAAAGTGCTGCTCCCATAGTGTCCCAGACAAACCCTCAGGGAGAAACGGGATGTGTGGAATTAATGGCTGACACCACGGGGAGGCGGGCACCGTGGCAACATTACCATAGCAACAGGGACAAGGAGGCATCAGGGGACCAGAGAGATAAATAGGAGCAAGAATACAGTGAGCAACTGGCACGGATATAATTATACACACGTAAACAGAAATACGTGACATGTGTATTTACATGAATGGTACGTATAAATAGAACATGATTACTACCATTTATTTATGCGAAATCAACAATGTAAACAGTGCCTGATACAATATTTATAGATTATTACTATTATTATTATTATCACGGTATGACATTCAAACTATTACATAAAGTATGCTTATAATACTACTAGAAATGCTTTTATTTTTGAGCTACGCCTACTCAGAAAAACGATGTGGTAATACCAGGGGTCAAGTCCTAAAAAAAATAAGTGTCAGAACTAATCGATATTTCTTCATGTGTTCTCATCTCACATGTCCTCCACTAGGATGGGTTTCGGAATCATTGTGACAATCATAAATATCATATATTTATTCTGACTTAACAAGCATAGTATATGTGAAGCTTTTGTTTCGTTGACCAGAGTGTGGACCAAATGAGAACTCCATTTCCCCTGCAAAAAAAGTGGAGGAACTACGTTTTCCATGCGTTCCCCTTCAACTTGTCCCCTGGGTAGTACTGTATGTAGGTGGCGTAGGTGGCGTACGATGCTTGCCTTAATAGCTTCAAATTGGAAACAGATATTCATTATGGTGTGGCTGAACATTCCAAGCACACCCCTTGCCCAAACCTAAGAGCAGGGGTCAGCAACCTTGCCACCCCCGCAGATGTATTACAACTAGACATGTGCATTCGTTTTAGTACTAAAACGATTTAGTCTGAATTTTGGGATAATTTCGTTTTCGTATTACTCAAGAGATCCGAAACTGCTCAGTACAAAAAACGAAAGAAACTAAAATAAAATGCACTACATTTTAGTTTCAGTCCTTTTTGTGATATTACATTGATGAGTGAAGGAGACCAGCAATGAAGAGTGCAACATCTGAAGTTCTGCACCCTCCACATGCCAATGCCGTAGGATGTTCTATAAAGAGAGGGACATTAATTAATGCAGGAGGATGTTCTATACATTATACAAAGAGGGGTATTAATTAATGCAGGTGAATGTTGTATACATTATACAGAGAGGGGTATTAATTAATGCAGGAGGATGTTCTAAACATTATACAGAGAGGAGACTTTTTTTTAGCCCTTTAAATCCAGTGGCTGTGAGCGCGGAGATCGGCTGCTTGTTATATTATCTCTCAGTACAATGTATCAGGCTCAGCTGTTACAGTAACTGACTGTAACATCGCTCAGAGTTTCAGTAAAACAAGGAAATAATATTGTTCTAACCTCTTATATATAAAAATATTATTTACTAGTTTTACTGAAACTCTGAGCGCTGTGATGAGCAGCAGTCAGTTACTGTAACAGCTTTGCCTGACACGGGGCAGTATTACAATGTTGGTGCTAACTTAACCAGAGCTGTTGTAAACTGAAAACCTCCATAGGCTATAATGGCTCTGGGAAGTTTACAACAGCTCTGGTTAAGTTAGCACCAAGTATGTAATATGGCCCACATTGTGCTGAGAGTGAGAGATACTGTAACAAGCAGCGATCTCAGCCCTCTGAGGAGCCACTGCAATAGTAATTGTATCCACTGGTTTTCGGATGAATGAAATTAGTTTTCATACTAAAGAACTGAAAACGAATTTCTTTAGCAACTAAATAAATCGCATTTTAGGACTAATCCATTAGTTCAAAACGAAATTTTGTGCTGTGCACATGTCTAATTACAACCACATATCCCATGATGCCCAGTCAGCTCAAAGAGTTTCTGAGAAGTGTTTGAAATGTAGCTTGAAAACATCAGGGGTGGGAGGGGGCAAGGTTGCGGACTACTGTTTAACTGCATAAAAAATATTGCCAAAATTGTTTGTTTTACCTCACAATATCAATTACTATTAAAGAAATAACAAATCCTCGGTGTAGCACACACCAGTTACACACAATGTGTCATGATGGAAGACAATAGCGTCCTTTTCCAATTGTTTTGATACAGCATTGGAGATTCGTTAGTGATTCGGAGGTGCTGAGTCCAGAGGTGGGGGATAGTCTGAGTACTGGAAGGGTGGGGGCTCTCTGTGAGTGTATGACCATGCGTAGGTTATTGCATATTTAATGGAACGGAAATCAGAGGCAATCAGACCCCCATGGGAGAAATAACGCCCTTCTTGGTCTAGAGACACTAAGGTACTTAGGGAGACAATGGGCTTCTGCTGCCTATAAAAAGTAATCTTGCATCGGGAGTAATATACCAAGAGAGGGACAACACCTTAAATCAGGGTATTTTAGCAACAGTCATAAAGGGTTACAATGCAAATGTACACTGACAGCCTCCGATGAAATATAAAGTACAAGGCCATGATGGGGTTAAATCAGAAATAGCCTGAGTGTTCAAAAGATCCATCTGGGATAATAATAATAGCAGAATCTCCCATCAGGTCCTCAAGCCTGCACTATCTGACAGGAAACAAATGTGGGAATGGTGTAATTGTTGGAGAAGGTACTCTTTATATGTATGTACAGTATAGTATATATGTTACGGGTAAAGCCCGAAGTGCGGTTAATCCTAGGATTACCCGGGTAATCCTGACATTACCCAAAACCGCTGGGTAAAGCTGCAAAAAAATGAAAATTTCGGACTTTACCCGGGTAATGTTAGGACTAACCAAGTGCCCTTGGGTAACAGTCTGGAAGAGCTAAAAAATCCGTACTTTACCCGGGTAATCTGAGGACTATCCACAGCTTCCCCTGGGTAATCTGCAGAGCATCCAACCTCGCTTGGGTAAAAGTGAATTTTGCTATTATCTATGGATATTATCAATGAAGATGGCATAAAACAAACATTAAAATGTATTAAGGATACAATGAATATACAGAGTAACAGGATAGGTTTCTTATATGAAAAAGAGTTACATGATCTTTATTATATGTCATATGTGCTAATATTTAGTTTATAAAACATAATAACCATTAGGTTACTCTTTATATAATATTTTTGTCTTCATAAATAAATTTTCTGACAATTAATGCACAGAGTAACATCATGGTTATTTATTGCGGTTTGTGACTGGATACAATTTCGTTAAAAATAACCAAAAAACACTATTTTGTAATCAGTCAGGTAACATTGCAGCTTTATCCGGGTAATCCTCGGAATTCAGTCATCAGTAACCTGCTGAAAACCCGAGAAAAGCCGAGTACCCAGAGGTGTTTGGATACTTTGCAGATTACCCGGATAAAGTACGATGTTTTGTTGCACATCACACTTTATCCAGCAACCCTAGGATAATGTGCGAAGTACTCGGTTAAAACAGTGCAAAAAACCGGAGTACCCAGAGGCCTCTGGATACTTTGCAGATTACCCGTGTAAAGTCCGAAATTTCATTTCACTTCAGACTTTTGCTAATGACGCCTGGGTAATGCTAGGATTACCCGGGTAATCCTAGGATTAACCGTACTTCGGGCTTTACCCGTAACATTATATATATATAATATATATATATATATATATATAAGCTTTGGAGAGGATTCCTCTCTTCTTCAGGTCTGGAGTATAGCGTCTATACCTGAAGAAGTGAGGAATCCTCTCAAAAATATTTTTCAATTCCTGCTATTTTTCCTCCTATAATTTTCAATTCCTTTGGAACCCACCAGTCCGTCACTTAGGTCATCACTTACTCAGAGATCACCAAATGTCACTGACCTATCAGTGCTCTCTCGTTCCCCGCACTTCGGGGAATCAAATTCTCCTACCATGCGGTGACTTCAACATTCACCACAGGATCCCCGATGTGCAGGGAACAGATCCCAAAATCTGCTGAAAAAACCCCACAGAAAATCCGGCGATAAGGCACCGATATGATCCGAAAAATCGGATTGATCCGAAACGCAAAAAAACCCACAGAACGTACCCAACGATCTGCCGCAAACCCGCCGAACACAGCGCCGACCGTCCAACAAACGGGGTAAAAAAAATGGCAAATTTGAAACGCTGTTTGCAAAAAAAAAAATGGATGAAAATGTGTGGAATTAACATATTAGGTCCTATGAATAATAATAAAAAGATCTATTACAGAAAAAAACGCTATTTAAAAAAAAATTGCCCAAAAATCCTAAACAAAATAAATAAATAGACTCTTTGTTGCAAATTAAAAGAATAAATGGTTTAATAGATATTGTATGAAACAGGAATATTTTTACATTGAAACCTATAGGATTCACCTGATTAAACCTGCCGAAATGAGACCACCGAACAGGGCATTTCACTGACATTTCTTTGTTGTTCAGTGTTCTCTGACTAGGTTAACCAATGCTTCTCTATGGGGATTTCACTGCCGTCGAACAGGCACAGTATTTTGCTGGCAATTCGCCAAAATTTGGCAAACTGTCTGCTTTGTGAATAGCTGAATGGCCACAAAATTGCACCGTGCGGGGAAATCCACCGTTTTGGTGCAATTTCAGGGCCAAATCGGCTCTGTCTGAATAACCCCTTTAGTGACTTATCCTTTAATATTTCTTGGATGGCCAAGTCATGAAGTCCTTCAGTTGCTGACTTCATGGTTGGAGTCCTACATCCATCACAATGAGCCAGCCAGTATTTAATGACGTGTATGACCCACAACTGTGATTCCATCTAACATAAAGTGAGTTAAGGAACAACTGATATATAAATACTATACGGATGTATCACACGAAGTGCGTCAGTCGCATGAATCTTGTTTACAGTTGTGGAAATTTCCTATGTTTGGAGACCTGTTGCTTGGTCTATGAAACCTGTTTGCAGCACGGGATCCTACTGAGATCTGAACAGTTTTGCTAAAAATGAATCCAAGCCGGGTTCCTGAGGGGATATAGATCTTCCTGTCATAGTTGTGTTAACATCACAAATACCAGATGTATAAATATATTAAATAAAATGTTATTGACTAACCTCCGAAGTTGCCACCGAATTGCACTGAACGATGAATTTCACAATTCGGTACAATTTCAGGGCAGTTTGTCCATTCACTAAACTGTTAATTGACGGCTAAAAACGGTGCAGATTGCCGCAGTTTGGCGGTCTTTGATGGCAGTGAAATTGTCCCATAGAGTAGTAATGGATCGTCTATTCACAGAACGCCAAACTGCACCGAAATGTATGCAAAATGACCTAATTTTCGGTGTTCCAGTTCGACAGGTTTAAACAGGCCTATCCTATAGGATTGAGTGTAAAAAGTAAAATCATTAAGATTTTTTTCAAAAAAGACCGCTTATGTTTTTCATTTTCAGCAAAAAGCCTTTTTATTTTTTTAGAACACCTTTTTGTATTTTTTTGACTAAATTTGTTTCCCAATTTTTAAAAAATAAAAACGTTTTTTTTATTATTCAGTAACAGACCTTTTAATTATTAAGAGTTTTTTTATTATTTAGACACATTTTAATACATTTTTATTGGTTTAAACACCTACAGGGTTATTCAGAGAGCGGTGAAAAGCAGGAGAATGACTGGAGAAGTGAAAATTCTAGACCAAATAGCCGATTTGAAAAGTGAGATAAATGGGAGAATTTTTCTGGTTTGGCTATTTTGACCTAGACTTTTCACTTCTCCAGTCATTCTCCTGAGTTTCACCTCTCTCTGAATAACCCTGTAAGAGTCTTCTGTTTTGCAGTTCAGTGGAATTTGCCAACGGCCACTTTAGAGACGATCTCCAACGATCCCCTTTTCAATTATAAAGTGAACAATGATGCTGCAGTAACTCACCTTCTCATATCCCACGATACCAGCAAGCGTGATGGTTATGGCACAATGCGTTATTACACATTGCTTCATCGAAAACCTAAACTGACGCACTGTAGCAAGGACTGCAAGGGGGTCCTCTGCAACCCTGCATCTCTGATTTTTACACTGCACAAGGTCAAGTGAGGTGTCATTGGAAAGGTCAGAGTCTGGCCTCTCCAACACCAGCTCTTGGCCAAAACTTGTAGAATGCCCCCCGAAACCTATGTCTGGATCCGCCCGTGGATGGTGTCAATGAGGACCCTGGTTGATTGTCTCTTTCTAAGAGAGGTTGGACTACATACAATACCATGCTCCAAACGAAAGAATTAGGGGAGCTCCGGGCTGGACACGGACAATGTGTAATAACGCATTGTGCCATCACCATCACACTTGCTGGCATCGTGGGATATGAGAAGGTGAGTTACTGCAGCATCATTGTTCACTTTATAACTATATTACCCCCACATGGATATATTGCTCCCAGCTCACATGGATATATTGCCCCCACCTCACACATGGATATATTGTCCCCACCTCACACATGGATATATTGCCCCACCTCACATGGATATATTGCTCCCACCTCACATGGATATATTGCTCCCACCTCACATGGACATATTGCTCCCACCTCACATGGATATATTGCCCCAGCTCACACCTGGATATATTGCCTCCAGCTCACACATGGATATATTGCCCCCACCTCACATGGATATATTGCTCCCACCTCAAATGGATATATTGCTCCCACCTAAAATGGATATATTGCTCCCACCTCACATGGATATATTGCCCCAGGCTCAGCTCACATGGATATATTGCCCCCAGCTCTCAGCTCCTCTGCCAGGCCCCTCCGCTCCGAGTACCCGCCGGCAGCTTTTCTCCCTACAAGCGGCTGCCGGCATGCAGCTTGGCGCTCGCCTGGGAACCACCTGACCAGTGCAGCCGCGTTCTCGCAAGATCCCAGAGTTCACGTGAACTCCGGGTTCTTGCGAGAACGCAGCTGCGCTGGTCAAGTGGTTCCCAGGTGAGCAGCCAAGCTACATGCTAGCGGTCGCTCTTAGGGAGAAAAACAGTCGGCGGCCATCAGGTCGGAAATATTGTCTCGGGGGGATTGCCCCCCCAGATCCGCCATCTGGGGTCTGGGATCTTTGTCTGGCTCAGACCCTGGAATAACCTGTACCTGTCAGTCCCTCATGTGTGCCCTGATAGCCCGTATTAGGGATTAGCAGTGACATCAGGCCTGTGCTAAGAAAGGCCATGTTCACTGTTGCTCTCACATGAAAGCAATAGAGGCACACATTTATATTACCAATGAAACAGAGGCCAGAAAAGTATGGCCAAAGATATCTGGTCCATGGCTGCTGGCTAAAATATAAAGATACACACGGAGCCTCACCTCCCAAAATACCCAAATATTGTGTTCAGCATTATTCAGGGAATTTTAATGGACCTTAAAACATTTATGTGTTAACTTTGTATCCACTGTGTCAAATAAACGCTGTGCTATTTTCAAGAGACTAAAACATGGTTGTGAAGACGTTGTTACCGATCTCCATCAGTTAATATTGCTCACCGTTTCATCCTAGGATGCTATCAGTTCTGTTTGTAATCGGTAGAGGGCGCCCTCACTAGACCTCACTACTAATCCAGAAACAAACACTCAAAACTAAAAACTTAAAAGAACAATCTAGAAACAGTAGAAACAGATTGGAGGGTATAAAAATTAATCCCTCCTGATCCCTGCTGGTCCACCTTCCCATTTTGACCCTTAAGTGTCGTTTCATCAACTTTATTCCAGGTCCTTTGGTGCTGGTTGGGATCTGGCAGACCACTGCTACTAGACAAAAAGCAAAAGTACTGGACTCCGATTAAATACCAGACAGCAGGCAACCCTATGTACTTCCACTAACTGCATGTCAAAGCAGGCAGGGCTGGACACTCGCCGATCCAATATCTCTCAATACAAGTGCATTAAGAACCATTGGCTGGACAGGAATATACTCAACTGTACAGTCCTGATCTAAATCCTAGAAGGCTAACCAGCGAAATTTACCATTTGTTTTAAAGTCACACCACAGGCAGGGAGTCTTTCCACATGGTGAGTCCGCACAGGGTGTATGTGCGTCGATCAAACCCCAGGAGGGATGAGTGCACTTCTGAAGCTCTCTACTCTATGGCAGAACTGCTTTTAATCTAAGAAATGCATAGAGGTTTAATATGGTGGTTATGCCATGTTTACATAGGACTTTTCTCTGTTGCCACAGAAGAGTGTGGCTGCACAGGAGCCCAAAACAGTGACATTCGTCTCTGAATCAATAACTGCTGAGAAGTAATGCAGATGCACGCCAAGCATTGTCTGCAGAGCAACCACAGCATCAAATATCATAGGACTATGTTACTGATTTCCAAAGACAAACTGCCTGTTGCTGCATACAAACTCCATAGACACGCACTGACAGTATAAATTCTTCAACGCCCAGTGGCTATCCACTACCAAAGTGCATCATGATCCTCTTTAAACCTTTGAAAAAGCTTACCACATACTTGTTTTTCCCTTTTATGTATCAGTCCGAACCTGTCGTACCTGCCGATGGGCAAAACAGATGTTCCGCCATTTAAAAAATCCAGATTCCTTGATTTTCTTAAGTAAAATTGAGGTTGACCTTAAGCTCGATTTTAATCGTGAGAATTTTTTTAAAAATGCCTAGCCGTAGGCAAGTGCCAACTGGGCTTAATAAATACCCCCTCTGTTTCCCCCCACCCCATTACATACTTTTTGCCAAGAATATTCCTTTAAAGCTCTTTTGGAAGGACCTCACTGTCCTGTACATAGTACTAGCCTCAGCCAACGTTGGTTATCTCTGAGATGAATTGGAGCACCAACTCTTGGCCATATTACAAACTTAACGCTAGCGTTGATTTTACAAAAGTCCTTAACACTTAAGGTATATTTACTTATATGTATCATTGTCTTCTTGTTGTACAATGGACTATGATGACATTTTAGAAATAATAATAGTAAAAAGGGGTTTAGAATGAGATATGACAATACTGATTTTTTTTAATAAACTTTTTTTTATATTTTGAGGGTCAGCTTTTTATTTGCCATAGGTCCAGGGATACGAGAGGATATATCTATAACATTTATTATTCAAACGGCAGATAAATACAAGGAGAAATATTCCAATAATCTTCCTGGCCTTTGAGATTCTATTGTGTATAAGCCCAACCCTAGGGTTTATTGACGAACAGTAATGCTTGGACAGTGCTTTTCCTTAGGGAGTTGGGAGTGGATTGATGTTTCTGCCAACACGTCCTTTTCTTTCAGAGAAACAAGAGGGAAAATTGGATTTGCCTCTAAAAGTACAGTATTATATTTTTGTCGTACTGTCACGTGCTGGGTTGCTGGGGTTGCAGGGTTGAGCCCAGGATGCAGTGACAACAGTTTAGATGTTTTTCAAGTGTTGAGTTGGACGTGAATTGCATATTTGAGGGCAAAATATCAAAAGGTAAAGAAATAACAGATTTGGAAGGATTCTCAATCGTTTATTTTGAATTATGACTTAAAATGTTATCTTTCTAGGAACTCTCCACCTTTTCACCACTTAGTGAATAGTCCTTTTTGCATTTACACTTTGATGTTTGTTTTGAACTTTTGTTGTCCTTAGAATCCTTCTTGCTGATATTGAAGTTCTGCCAAGCTGAGAAGATGATAGCAGAAAGGTTTTGCAAATGAAAATAGTGTATATCCTGTGCCAATGCATTTCTACATTGCCTTTATTATTGCCTGTGTGATCTCAGTTTTAACCATTACTTGACACAGGATTAAGTAACATACTTTGTATCATGATAGACGTGGCTTTATATGTGAAATAAAGAAGCTGATATAATCCCATTCTAAGTAGGGACTATAAAATGAAAGTCAACATTGCAACCATTAAAGTGCATCTGTTGTGACCAAGTTCACATTCCCTGCAATATCCCAGGGAGGGGGTTAAAAACGGGAGTAGAGGACTGCAGTTATGAGATGTTAATGCCAGACTTTAAGGATTACCTTGGGAAAAAGCAGACTGAATCCTGCAATCACTGAGCCGCAAATGAGATCAGTTGTGTTAGGTCCAAGTGACAGGCTTGGGAATAGCTTTTTTTTAAGTATCATTTTAATATACACTCATTAGTATGCAGGGCTGGCCCGTCCATGGAGCAGCGGCTCCAGGCAGCCCTTTGTCAGGAGCGGCATTTTGCTGCCCTGTCAAAGACCGTGGCATGGACAAGGCACAGCCCTGAAGCACGCCTCTCACCAGGCCAGTGCCCACCCCTCTCACCTCAATGGCCCGGCGCCTGCCCCCTTCACCTCAGCGGCACGACCCCTTCGCCACCAGAAAATCCCCCTAGGACTAGGGGGCGACCAGGCCCGAAGCCTTGAGACTGGGCCCTGAGACCAGGCCCAAAGCCTGGAGACCGGGCCCAGAGACCAGGTCCGAAGCCGGCCCGGAGACAAGGCCCGAAGCCTAGAGACCGGGCCTGGAGACAAGGCCCGAAAACCTGGAGACCGGGCCAGAGACCAGGTCCGAAGCCTGGAGACCGGGCCCGGAGACCAGACCCAAAGCCTGGAGACCTGGCCTGGAGACCAGGCCCGAAGCCAGGAGACTGAGCCCGGAGACCAGGCCCGAAGCCTGGAGACCGGGCCCGGAGTCCAGGCCGGAAGCCTGGAGACCGGGCCCAGAGACCAGGCCCGAAGCCTGGAGACCGGGCCCAGAGACCAGGCCCGAAGCCTGGAGACTGGGCCCAGAGACCAGGCCCGAAGCCTGGAGACCGGGCCCAGAGACCAGGCCCGAAGCCAGGACTCTAACAACTTTCCAGCTAGGCCTCGACCAGGGTTGTGTGGATAAGTTTATGTATGTGTGTGTGACTGTGTGTGGATATGTGTGGGTGACTGTGTGCGACTGTGTGTGGGTGCCTGTGTGCGACTGTGTGTGGGTAACTGTGGATGTGTGTGTGTGGGTGACTGTGTGGATGTGTGTGACTGTGTGGATGTGTGTGTGGGACGGGTGCCGGACAAAATCCCTACAGCCAGGCTCCCTAATGCCAACATCCCGACGGCCAACTTCCAGAGAGAACAAGACATCCATAATCCCAGCAGCTAGCCCTAATACTAACACCCTAACCCTAGGTTTAAGGGGGTTAGGGCTAGGTTTAGGGGGTTAGGTTTAGGGGGGTTAGGGAGTAGGGTGTAGGGTTAGTGTTAGCGTTAGCCACTAGGATTTTGGATGTCTGGAAATTGGCCGTCAAGGAGTAGTCTGTGTAGGGAAGTTGGCAGTGTAGGGAAGTTGGCCGTCAGGGAGTTGTCTGTGTAGGAAAGTTGGCTGTCTGGATTTTGGCATTAGGGAACCTGGTTGCAGGGATTTCGCCCCAAACCCGTTTGGGACTGTGTGTGTGTCACAATGTATGACTGTGTGTGGATGTGTGTGTGACTGTGTGGGTCACTGTGTGGATGTGTGTGTGAATGTGTGTGGGTGTATGTGGAGTGGATGTGTGTGACAGTGGGCCGGGGTATGTGGACCTCTGTGATACGCTCATACACACTGCCCATTTTTGTGAGTTTTACTGCTGTGGCACTCTGTGATACGCTCACACACCGCCTGTTAATGTATCACAGAGCTCCACCGCAATAAAACTCAGTAACAGGCGGTGAGTGAGTGTGAGTTTTATTGCTGTGGCGCTCTGTGATACGCTCATACACACCGCCCGTTACTGTGCGTTTCATTGCTGTGGGGCTCTGTGATACGATCATACACACCGCACATTACTGTGAGTATTGCAGTGCATTCTGTGATATGGTAATAATATTATTATTATACTTTATTTATATAGCGCCATATTCCGCAGCGCTGAACAATAGGTACAATATAGACAGGGTTACAATACATTGAGACTGAACAACATTTGATAAACCAGTACAGGGGGAAACGAGGGCCCTATTCCTGTGGGAACTCACAATCTAGTTGGGGGGTGGAAACAGGAGGAGAGGACTGCAAGGTGAGAGTGATGGACTGGTTGGAAACAGGAGGAGAGTGATGGTCTGGTTGGGGCAGTGAGGGGTATCAGTGAGTCGGCTGGTCGGCTTGCCTAAATAGGAAGGTCTTAAGAGAGCGTTTGAAGGAAAGGAAACTAGGGGAAAGTCTGACAGTACGAAAGAGAGCGTTCCAGAGGATGGGCGCTGCGCGTGAGAAATCTTGCAGTCTGTAATACGCACTGTACGTTACTGTGAGTTTTATTTCTGTGGTGCTCTGTGATACGCTCATACACACTGCACATTACTGTGAGTTTTATTGCCGTGGAGCTCTGTGATACGCTCATACACACCACAGAGCTCTGTGATACACTCATACACACCACACATTGCTGTGAGTTTTATTGCTGTGGAGCTCTGTGATACGCTCATAGATGTCACGTGTTTTTTTTGGGGGGGGCAGCATTTCATTCATCGCTCCAGGCAGCACAGTGGCTTGGGCCGGCCCTGTTTGTGCAGAAAGACAAAAATGTAGCTAAAATATTCAATGTGAGGGTATATATAAAGGCAACAGCGACTGTGAAAATGATTATTTTATCCCATTAACATAGCTCCATACAAACACATTAGGAAGTCTAGACTTCAATTCTAAAAATTCCACAAATACCAACTTCCCTGAACTCAGTGAGACAGTTAAGCCCTATTCTGATAATGCACATGTGGTTACTCATTTAGGGCACCCATTTCATGGCATTCATTAATCTGGCATGCATCGGCCCACACTCCATGCACACACCAGGCTGACCTCTTGAGTGCTGCAGGGGTATAACAGGAAGGGGGTAACCTTTGATGTTCCTGGTATCTGGCATCCATATGTGACCTGTTAGTGAGAGGTCTTTCCAGGCTCAGCCCCCCCCCCCCCCATGGGCTTCTTATGGAATCCTATTGATGTGCAGATCTTTATGGTCAGTGTATATATATATAAAACTCATTAAAATGCAGAGCATTAGGGTCAGGTTACCTGATTTCACTTATAATTAGGTATTGTTTCAAAGAAATCATTCCCTTTGAAAAAAAATTCCGTTTGTGGGTTTTGCATAACAGGATATTACTTTTCCTTTGATATATTTTCTGTGCCCACAATTGCATGGCTGTGAAGTTACATTTATTATTTTATCAAGGCATAATATCAATGCAAATGGTCTCTATATTTATTTAAATAACTGATTTCTGTTTCTTTTTAGTAATCAGTGGTGTAATAACTCTGGATTTTTACTGCTATGCAATGTCTATATGGAACTCTGCTATCTCGACACAGACATAATTAAAGGAACTACTATAATACATATAATAGATATCCACCAATGCATGTGGCAAACGGCTTGAAATATTATGAATACACTAATCAAATTAAGCCAAATGAATAATAACCTGCTTTGTTGGCATATAGTGCCTGGAGGGTTAGAGAGATACCCTATCAAAAATATAGCTCCCTTTTTGCCCTTAAAGGAACACTCTACTCAAAAATCACCCCCCCCCCGTTTTTTTTATCCTAACCTATCCCTATTCCCTTAATAAATCTTTATTTTTTATTTTTTGTAACTGTAATACTTACCCTAAAATCCACTTCTTTCCAGCGGCGTCTTTTTTTTTTTTATACTCACCACCCTCCTCTTCCGCTCCCGTCCTTCTTGCCTTCTGGTTTACGTGAGAAGCGCGCATGCGCGCCTCTCACATAAGCCAGCCAATCGGCAGGCTTCCTCCCGGCTCCCTCTGAGGATTAGTGTTGCGCGCAAGAGGATGCGTGCAACACTAACCCTCAGCCGCTGCCGCCAGCTACTGCGGCGAGCTGGAGACGTCATCGCGCTGAAAGCGCGATGACGTCTCCTACTCTGCAAAAGTCGGCAGAAGCGGGAAATATGAATCCCGCTCTGCTGACTGACAGCTGGGAGGGCGGAGTAAACTCCTTCGCCTCTCTCAGCTGTTTTCAGCTTTTTCAGCTGAACTGCCGAGCGGAGGGAGGGGGGACAGAGGGCGGCATACTCCGGGCATCATGACCACCTAAAATAGCTTAGGTGGTCATGTTGCCTAGAGTATCCCTTTAAATAATTTCTAATTTCCTTTTCTTTATGGATGAGTTTTACTTACCTTTTCTCCCTCACCATGCGCAGCTCCTTCTATTTGGCTAAGGGACTCCCAAACCTGGAAGTCCCTGAAGCTTTCTAACGCAATCTTACATATGCTGAAAAAAGACCTGCGTCCATCGGGTTCAGCCTCTCCCACATCACCTACTGCTGTTGATCCAAAAGAAAGCAAAAAACCCAGTCTGAAGTGCTTGCCAATATGCAACATACTGGGGGAAAAAATCCTTCTTGACCCCAGAATGGCAGTCAGATTTCTCCTTGGATCAAGAAGCTTACCCACATATTAAATAGGCGCTCCTACGCAACTTGCGTAGTGAAGGAATAGCAAATTTCCCCCTACTATCCAACTTGCAAACGTTACGTACGCAGGTTCCGTAGCGCCTGCACAGAACGATGGATTGGAGCTGCGACATGTGCAGATCTGATCCATCGGCTGCCTCTGAGACCACTCCCTACAATTGGTCTCAAAGAGGGTGACGTAGGCATGCTTTTTGCATGCCGACATCACTACCGACCAATCTGGTGACCAGCAGCCAGGAAAATGAAAAAAAAAAAATCACAGCTGCTGCATGGTGAGACTGGGTGGGATGGGATGAAGGAAACTTCTCTATTTCACCCACCGATATCTCCAAAGGGGAGGAGCTGGGGCACTCCTCACATCCTGACCACTTTAAATCTATAAAGTGGTCAGGATGAGTAGAGTGTCCCTTTAGTATTGGTTAGTAAGAGATATTGTAATTTATAGAAGACAAAAAAATAAGAAATAACCCACACCTTATAAACCATAATATGGATAATCCACTAAAAACAGCACTTGATAAATCAAGGTTCCTCAAATTTTACCTCAGGCTCTTAAATTTCTAGCTTATTCTATACCAACCTCGATAGAAAAAAAATCTGTCATCTATAAACATGTAGTTGTTCTTACACTGTATAAAATCCATCAAGCCACAAAAATGTGGTGAAAAATTCTAAGAAAAATATAGCATAAAAAAATATTATTTAACCCTAAGGCTAGGGTCAGACGAACGCATTTTTCACGTTGTCCGTGAAAAAGTGCGTTCGAACGAACGTACGTATTTTTTCCCGGAATAGGCGATAGCGGTCATACGATGCGCCTTTTCGTCCGTGATTTTGTACGGATCGTCAATAAAACACTTTTTGTGTCTGGACGTTATGTTAGCCGGACATTAGCAGCGTCTGACGTCTCCTAATCACACACACGCGCCGCTATGCGGCCGCAGCGCACTCTGTACGTCAGTAGTAGCGGTTTGACGTTCTCGAAAAAATGCGTTCGTTGGCCACTTGCGTCGCACGGACGAACTTTCGTGCGGCCGTTCGTCGTATGTTCGCCGGCATTGGACGTCATTTGCTGCTAGCACGGCCGTGATTTCGTGCGGCTAAACGCACGTGAAAAATGCGTTCGTCTGACCCTAGCCTTAGTGCCAACTAATATGCAAGCTGAAAGCAGTCAGTTATATTGGGTCTATACACAATTCTTACTCCATTTGCTTCCTATATATTGTCCCGGCGTATACAGCTCTGCATAATGTATTTGCACAATACAAATAAACAGAATAATAACTTTAAATAATAATAAAAAATCAATGCATTATGTGGATTTTTTTCATTTAACAGAAAAACTTTCTGTTACGCCTTATTACTTAAAGGGACAAATCTCCTACAATTTGGCTGTTGACGTTCGGGTGTGTGAGGTCGCTTGCAACTATACATATTATCACATTACGTAGAACAATATCTCTGTAATTATTATTTTATATGTTAGTCACTACTATAATATTGCAGTATGCTGCGTTTTACCAATCAACATTTTTGTATTACTCTGCATGTTATTGCTTTATTCTAAGTTGTTTTATTGTATCTCTCTGCATGTCGTTACATTACAACCACATGCTTAAATATTATTTTCACGGCATGTTATTATACCATTCTATTAAATACAATAGAAGTATGATTTACTATATCATTCGGTATTATATCTTTTACATGCTATTTCAGCTCTGCAGATTGTTTTGAAACGCCTACATTTTTTACATATAATTTAATTATTGCTATGTTTTTTTGTCGTTGACATTTTTATTAGATTTCACATAAGCAGTGTTAACGTGGAGGCGGCTGGAGAATAACAAGTGACTCCAAGGTCGATCGTTATTCCTATCTATGGCCAGTATTAACATTTTTTTTTATAGGCCTAAAAAAATCTGGTGAAAAAAAGCCTAACACAAAAAATAATAGAAGAAAAGTTGTAAAAAAATTCCATATCTGCCACTAATCCCGTCACTAAGGATGGTGTGATCCACTGTCTCCTCCTGCAGAAAACAGAAGGCTGCTGAGAACATTTACAGGTTTATTCAAAGAGAGCCAAATTGGCTCAGAAATTGCACCGAACTGTGAATTTTCCCATACGGTGCAATTTCTGACCATTCGGCTATTCAAAAATCTGGCAGTTCGTCAAATATTGGTGAATTGTCAGCGAAATACAGTGCTGTTCAGCGGCAGTGAAATCCCCATAGAGAAGCAATGGTTAATCTATTCAGAGAACACCGAACAGCACCGAAATGACAGAGAAATGCCCTGATTTTCAGTGGTTTCATTTGACAGGTTTAACCCCTTCACTAACGGATGACGTGTGGGGAACGTCCTAGGAAACTCCCGCTGTATGCGGAGGACGATCCCCATAGGTCATCTGCTTACCGGGAGCTCGAGTGGATACTCACCTCTCTCCTCCAGGGTTCCACGGCGTTTTGACTTCCTTGAAGTCAGACGCTGTTTTTATGGGCCCTCCTGACGTAAGGACATCATTGTGTTGGACACGATGATGTCATTTCAGGCGACCACCTGGCAAAGCCAGGAGATCGCCTGAAGGGAGGGGGGGTCCTTTCGTATCCCTCTCCCTTCCGATCGGGAGCAGGTCGAAGTTAAAGAGAGGCATCTCATCAAGCAATGCCTGTCTTTAACCCCTTCGGCGCCGGATCAAAGCCTAGTTCCGGTGGGGGGGGGCATCTTAGATGGCAGCTCCACCTCTGGGTCCCCCCCTCGTCATCTGACGTCATTGCGCATGGCACAATGACGTCAGTTAGCCGGGGAACCCCTAGCTGCCCGGGTATTTCCTAAGGAAATCCCATGGTGGAGATAAGGGGTTCCTTTGATGACATTTCGGTGCGCTCTGAATAGCCCTGATAGGTTTCCAATGTTGTTTGCGCAAGTCTCCATGGAGTCTTATGGACTTCAGAAGAGTATAACAACGCTGGAGCACAGTGTCACTACTGGAATCACTTAGCGGCGCCCTTATATTATGTGTTGAGCACTAATATAATGGTTTGATCGTAATAGAGCCCATAGTAAAGAGTCGCTAATGCTTAACGGCTCACTGAGGAATTTTAGCATTTGGGACTTCCTGTTACCAGGTGCAGTAGGGACCTGTATATGCAACTTGACCCATGATGTTTCTGTTTCTAATTTATTCTTAATTTAATACATGTTACTATGATTATAAGCTCATGAACCTTTGTGCATAGTGCGCATTCATACATAGGCCAACGAGTCCTGGGCCTAGTGCAGCAGATTGAGGGGGCAACATATGTTTTTCCTCTAAAGCCCCATATAATTGAGGTGTGCAATAAAACAATAAGACACTCAGCAGCAAGTCCCTAAAACAGGGATTTCAAACTCTGCCCCCATAGATGTTTCTGAACTACAACTCCCATGATTCTCTGGGTATTTATTGCATTCAAAGAAATCTGGAAATTAACATCTGGGGGGGCTAGAGTTTGAGATCCTTCATTTAAAATATAATAAAAAATGCTGTCACTCTGTGTAAATATGATATTTTGCTTGTGTTGAACATTGCAGGTATAGGTAGAGGTATTCATGATAGGTCACGAACATTGGTCTTAATTTCATGTTTATGTTCCTTTTGAAATTATTTGACACCAGGTGGGGGTCAGCAGAATCTAGAGTGCCTACAGTAACACGGAACCTGTCTCCACTCAATCTGCACCATCATATCTCATTACATACTCCACTTTCTATAACCATTTCTATGGCTAATACATAAAACATCACTGTCCTCATTGCTCCTCCTGAACGTGTTGTGTGTAATGATTTAGGCTTTTGTGCCGACTATGTACTTTGACAAATCTCTTCTTTTACAATGCATTGTGTCGCTTCTTCTTTTGTATTCTGGAAACTTAATAAAACCTTTTATTACAATAAAAAAAGAAAAATAAACATCTGCAATAATAAATTAATATGCTAGTGGTGTTCGGTCGGTTTGTAGCGACACCAGCGTCTATGTTATAGGTTTCTTATTTTCCATATTCTTGCACAATAAATGCACATAAATAATTTTAAAATATATTTGAAGACTATAAGTTAATAGGTGCTTATCATAATAATACAATTTGCTTAATGTATAGCCGCACTACATGTAAAAATACTAAATTATAAACGGGGCTATGTTATTAAAAGTCTGTTTCCTTAAATACTCTAATATAGCCACACTGAAAACCTATTGTACTATACATAGACATACCATGCTAATGCAAATTACCTATGCATGACTGGTGTTGATGTGCAAGCATTGTATTCGCATCATAAAATGCATAGCCTATTGAATACAGAACTCTAAAATCTACAGCTTTATGTTATCGTCATACGCCATTACTGCACTTACAACATATTAACACACTATTAATAATATTAAACAACACTTTGTAATTGTTCAATATTTACACATATTCTAAACATGATAAATTATAATACTCAACATATTTTCTTGCTTTGCAATAAGTGTATGTAGTACAGGGTGATTCGTACAGACATACGACGTTACATAGTGAATGCTAATTGTAGCGTTCAGATGAGTTGGTGTTAACGCTAGGAAAAGTGACTTTAACGCATGCCCCATATTACATTCCTGACGCTTAACCCGTTAAAAATGTGTTAGCGCATCGGCGATTGCAATTGCTTCCATCAGCTTACTGTACTTTGCACATCCTATACTTAACATGGGGAGCGCAATCAGTATTTAGCGTTAGGATAAGTAAGGTATAACAAAGTCCTAACGCTACTTGCCGCACCAATGCGCTAAACTAAATTTTAGCGACACCTAAAAGTTGGTGCTAACTGGTTTTGCACTTGTGAAATAATTTAACACCCCCTAAAACCCTCCCAATAAATCCGATACTCACCTCTCATCCTGCGGCATGAACATTGGCCCGATCCACCGCTTCTCCTGACAGCGAACAGAGTGAGACTAGTGGCAAATAGTTCCTAGACTCCCTCCTCGATCACTCCGATGCACTCTGCGATCTCCAGAGAGGCTCGCGGCCCAGCAGCACAACCCTCCATGGAGTTCTATGGACTCCAGGAGGTGATATTCGTGGCGGTGTGGAAGCACAACCGCGAGTATCACGGAGAGAAGCGCTTTGTTCCGCGGCAAGGTGCCGAGGTAACGCCTACCATGGAATCTAATGCTAAAATGGGGACAATATGGGAATACCTGTAGGCACAGGTTTTTCCCGTTAGCGTGCCCATTTTAGCGTTAACTATGTATTTAGCCCAAAGTTTTTGTTATAGATCTTACAAAATAAATGAAAGCATGTGCTGGAAGTGGCTGCTATTCTCGATTGGGCAAATGTTGACAAAATGCTGCATGTTGTTGTTAACGCTTCTCATTATTGCATCATCAATGTTTTGCATCTCAATCCTAAATGTTATCAGCTATGGCAGGGCTGTGAAACTCACAGGCCCCCCCAGATGTTGATGCCTACAATTACCAGAATTCTTCCAATGCAATAGATGGTTAGGGAATCATGGGAGATGTAGTTCAGAAACATCTGGGTGGCTGTAGTTTGACAGCCCTGTGATAAGGCATCACTTGTGTGGGACTTCAAACACGTTCCTTCAGATAGTCCCTAAAAAGAAGTGTGGGCTGTCTACATATTCTTGGAATTGACACGGCCCTCAAAAACCTCTGGATTGTTGCAAACCACTCTTGCGATGTGTGTCATTTCACACCAGCCTACAGAAAGTAACCCTGTGTCACTTCCAATTAGTAAGTCATTGTGTTCCGTGGGAGTGTTATTCTTGTGCTGTTGTCATGACTGTGCTGCCACCTACCAACCACTTCCAGTACATGCTGTGATAGGATATGCTCAACATAAGTGGACGTACAATTTCTGAAACTCTCAATAATTTCCTTTTGTTTACAATCTATAAATAAACTTTTGGGTCGGGTCTATATGAATCACTATGGGCCCTATTTCACTGTTGCCCTGAAGTTAACAGATGGAGTCATTATATATATAACGGCTCCAGCAGTTAATTTAATGGCTGGAGTTGCTATTTTGACCTTGGTCGTTGCAGCTCCTTACTGTAAATTACTGTTACTTACTGTAAATTACAATACATACTTTGTATAAAACCTGTTAATTTGGGGCCAAAATAAAAAGAACAAGCTTGTTCTCCTGTTCTAGAGCTGGTATCTCTCAAAGAAATACTGACTACCTGAAGCTGGTGTTAAATGATTTTGTAAAACCAAAATCACTTAATGCCTTAAAATGAAGTGCCCCCCCCCCAATTTACATCTGAACCCACAGAGAACTGAGCGGAGTGATACACTGCTTCCTCTCGGTGCAGAATTGTAGTACTCACACAGAGGGCCCTATTGCATTCTTTTACCGCTCAGATACGTGTGCATTAGCGCTAGGTTAAGTGACTGTAATGCATGCCCCCCATATTACATGTAAGTCCGTTAGCGCATTGGTGATTGCGCAAGCCTACTGTAGTTTGCGCTCCCTATGCTTAACATGGGGAGCGCAATCAGTAATAAGTGTTAGGATAAGTAAGGTATTACAAAGTCCTCACGCTAATTAGCGCACCACTGTGGTAACTAAAAAATTAACCACGGCTCGAAGTTGGTGGCGGTGCTAACTGATACCGCTTCTGTGGAATCAGACAGCACCAGCTGAAACCCCCCGCCCAAATAGCAGATATTCACCTCTCCTCCCGCAGTGCGAACGGTGGCCCAATCCGCTACTTCTGGGAGCAGAGTGAGACTGGGGACAAATAGTCCCCAGTCTCCCTCAGCAAATCAATCCATGACCTTCCACGATCTTGCGAGATTGCGCAAGTCTTGCAGCCCGGCAGCAAAACCCTCCATGGAGTCTTATGGACACTCGCGGCGGTGCATTAACGCTACCGTATCAGGGACAACACTCTGTGCTTTACAACCAGAACAGTCATCCTCTGATATCATACTCAGCACAATGCAGTGTTAACAGATTTATATGAAATATGTTATTAATATTGTGTTGGTGACTGTACATATCATTGCTTTGGTTATTGCTACATTTATTCATTATTACTCTGGGAACATATAGGTTAGAATATCTTAACTCACAAAGGTGGGACCAAGTCATTGTTTTGTAACTCACACGTAAGTCTCAAGTCTTTGTATTTAAGTCCCAAGTCATGTCCCAAGTCAAGACAGGCAAGTCCCGAATCAAGTCCAGAGTCAGGTCGCGAGTCAAAACAGACAAATTTAGGTCAAGTCCTCAGCTTTAAGCTTCAAGTGTTCAACAAGTCATTAGTGCTCTTTGCATGATTTCATTCAGAGCATTAATTACTCAGGAAGGTTATTAAAATATGTTTATCTTTTCTCACTTCAATTTCATGTAAAATTAAAAATGTGACATACACTTAGTAAGGCCAAACTGTGAAAAAACAGTATTTATTGTTAGGGATGCACCGATACAGATACTAGCATCGGTATCATTGCCGATACCGGGACCTGCACGAGTATTTGGAACTCATGCAGAGGCCTCCGATACCTAAACTGATACCGGAAGCTAGCGCTGGGCTGGCTTGCCGGCCGGTTTGTGTGGGGCAGTGTTTGGCGCTCGGCCAAGCTCCTCCGGCGTCTTCTTCCTTCGAGCAGCCGCTGGCAAAGGGTTGTAGCCCAGCCGCTCGCCTGGGATCCACCAGCCACGATCTCGTGAAACCGCGGCTGTGCGTGGTTCCCAACGAGCGGCCGGGCTACAACTTCTGCCGGCAGCCACTCAAAGTAAGAAGACGCCAGAGGAGCCTGGCAGCGCGGGAGGGTGAGCTGTACTCAGTCTTCAAAAAATGGTATCAGTGCATCCCTATTGTTAACTGAGAATAACAAAATTATTATAGAAATAAACATAAGTGCCAAGAACCCAAGTAAATAAAAAACTGCTCTGCTGTGATACTTTTGAGTGAGGGAATGAATGTTTGAATCAGTGAGAGTAGTTTTCTTTGGACCCTATTATGCATTGCACTTGCAAAAGATTAGATTTGGCAAAAGTCTGTTAGACATCTGTACACGATGGGGGTTGTAGTATGAAGCTTCCATGGCTGTTTTTTTTGACGATATAATGACTTTCCAAGTCATAGGGCTCAAGTCCAAGTCAAGTCTTGAGTCATTGCTGTCAAGGTCTAAGTCTAAGTTAAATCACAAGTCTTCTTTGAATATGTTAAGGCGAGTCACAAGTCAAATTTGTGACTTGCGTCCAAGTCCTGCAACCTCAAGTCCACACCTCATAGGCTTGCACAGGGGTGGTGCCAGGTGAGCCCAGACACAGCCATAATACTGGGCAAATTAGGGCATTTGGATGTTCCTTATCTTGCTAAAATACGATCTTCACGTTAAAACGGGGGCGCAAGGGAGGAAAAACTGCGCATGCAGTTTTCCCCCTTACGCCCGGGTTTTAACGCTGATTACAATGCAGGTGCAAAAAATGCTGCCTGCATTGTTATCACGTGGTAAAATCAGGGTAAAATCTCACGCAGCCGCGAGCATCCATAGGACTCCATTGAGTTCCCCCTGCCGGTCACATGACCAGCCGGATCTCGGCTCGCGAGATCCGGCCGGTCCGCGTAGTGATATGCAGGGAGAGACTGGGGGGGACTTTTCCCCCGTCTCTCCCTGCTCCCGCCGGACGGAGGAGGCAGTTGGAGCCGCGGTCCTCGCCGCGGGACAGAGGGTGAGTATAGCATTACATTTTTTTTATTTTTAGGCTGGGGTTAACATGTTCTGCAGAAGCAAAATCCGTTAACACCAAGTCCTGGCTCTGGTTAAATTTTCGCTAACCAGAGCCAGACGTTAATCAGCGCTGGGACTTTGTAATCCAGCGCTGATTAACACTTTGCGCTCCCTATACTTAACATGGGGAGCACAAAGTACAGTAACCTCGCGCTGCAAAGCGCAAGGTACCAAACGCAAACGGGTTTCTTAACGCGTTTGGATTGTAATATGCGGTAAACACCACAGCAAACGTTAATGCAAGTGAGCATTAACATTTATGGGCTAAATTACATTCTTCCGCAGAGTATGAAAATGGACTGTAACTCTGCATTAAAATTATTATTGCTGTCCAAATATATTGATATTGTTAACGTAGTAAAAAATCCATAGGTACACACCCTAAACACATTGGCCTGTGTTGTCGATATGTCTGTTTTGGGTTTTGTACTCCATAACATAAAGATTAACCCATTAGTGACTGTCACATAGTCTGCATAAGATGTTATAGACAAATGTTCTTGTTCACATGGAACCACTATCTTCTCGAGACACTACTGAAACCTCTGGACGGAATGCAGGGTGACTTCATGAATAAATTCACAATGAGCAAAACAAACTTTGTGTGTATTCTGTAAGCACGTACACAGTGCTTTGTGCAACACTGACTGGACACCATTCAATGGAACCAAAAAACCATGATGTAGCAGAGGCAGTACGCACCAGTATATGACTACTACTTCTCCTCATACTGCAGCCATCCCACCCACTGAGGGCCGGTATGATGTGAAAGTGCAGTGCAACGGAGGCCAATCAGCAAAGCATAAGACACAAACACTATCAGATCTATGCACTAAAGACTAAAGGGTTAAGTCAGGAAAATTGGCGGGAGTGAAAATTCTAGGCCAAAACAGTCAAACCAGAAAAATTCTCCCATTTATCTAACTTTCCAAATCGGCTATTTGGTCTAGCTTGTTCTCTTCTCCTGCCAATTCTCCTGACTTCACCCTTGAGTAAATAGACCCTTAAGTGTACTTAGGACAATGTGACAACAATCTGGAGAGAAGTATACAGAGGATAACATGAAGACAATGTGTCATTACTGGGGTTGAGGCCAATTTAAGAACAAGAGGTTGCTATACACTTGCTTGCATCTGTTATCATAATATATGTACAAAACGGGGTGTCTCTAAAAAAAGATAAAAAAATTAGAACACATAGGGTAATACCCCCAATACAACATATAACTAGAAAAAGAGACAATTGGACACTTACAAACGATTGAGAAGATCCTCCAATGCATACCTTAGTGTAGATGGTCAGAATGGACATAAAAACAGTATTTTATTGTGTTTACAATGTATAAAACAGATAATGCATATCAGCAATATAAACCCAATCCTCAGTGCTATAGAAGATCCATGGTCAGACAGGTGTCTATAATGGACAGCTCGAGGCGTTTCATCTCTCTGTGGACTTCATCAGGAGAGTGGAGTACCCATTACTAAATACCCCCTCCAATGCACTCAAACAATTAACTAATTAAAAATTAATTCAGAAACACTCTGGTCGTCGCCCACACTGATTGCAATCCATAAATGCTATCCGATGAGGCAGCGTTAATCACGTTCACGCTATGTCTCCGCAGCATACCCATCGCCATCTTACAAGCGGGATGCCCGTCCTCGGGTATGCGTAATCACAATGATACATTTCATGCCAACGTCATCTTTACAGTCGGCGCTCGCTTCCTTCTGGTGGATCCCTCCTGTTGATCTATTCGTTGCGCCTGACGTTTGCCTCCAGAATGAAGTGAGTGCCGGATGTAATGATGACGTTGGCAGGAAATGTATCATTGTGATTGCGCCTACCCGAGGCATCCCGATCCTAAGATGGCAATGGGGACGCTCCGTGGACGACTGGAGGGTTTTGAATGAATGTTTAATTGTTTGATTGTTTGAGAGCATTAGAGGGGTATTTAGTACCGGGTGCTGGATGGGTACTCCTGATGAAGTCCATAGAGGGACAAAACGCTTTGAGCTGTCCATTTTAGAGCTCTGTCTCGGCCATGGATCTAGTAAACGCAATAAAATACTGTTTTTATGTCCATTCTGGAAGTCTGCACTATTTCTTTTTAAAGGCATGCATTGGTGGATCATCTCAAAGATATATGTGAAATGCCTTCTATCAAACAATCGTTTGTGAGTGGCCAATTGGCTCTTTCTCTAGTTAGGGTAATACCCCCAATACATCTATGTGTTCTATTTTTTATCTGCATGTGGTATCACACAGGTGGGGAAATTATGGAGCAATTTGGAAGAAACAAGTGAGGCCTGAATAATGGTTTACGAACATAGGAAAATGACAAAAACTTAAAAAAATTAAAAAATCTTATTAAAAATATAAAAATATTGTTGTTTTCAACTAAATTCATTAAAATTTATCCAATTTGAGTTTCTTCTTATCCAAAACCAATCATCCATGCCAATAAGAACTTTTGTCATTACGTAATGCACTATAGACATGACCACAATTTTGAAAATTATTGTCCTAAAAGACATAAAGTTATTATTGTTAACTTGTTATTATTGTTATTATTAAATAATTGTTATTATTATTATTGACATAATAAACAAAGTTTCATATTATTTTAAAATAAAGGGTAATCTTATTTTTAATCTGGTAGAGATTATGGGATTAGGTCTGCTGAATTTATGCAGGAAAATTAGCTACTGAAAAGAGCATCAATTGCACATTACCCACTGGGGAGTTCCAATTTAGTAAGCGGGGGCATCAACACAGAACTTGAGCCTGGCACATGCAAGAAGCATCTTATCTAGCCTAAAATAAGTAACACATAAATCAGGTTGGCATATCTGACCAATTTGTAAAATAACAAAAGATTGTGGGACACAGTCTGAATCAAGAATAGTTGTGAAAAGTGTAGTAATCCATTGGAGTAAAGTATAAACAGTCTTGCGAACCTGCAAATTAACTCTGAAGAAAAAGGTCTTGTAAACTCTCTCTATATATATATATGATATATATATATATATATATATACACACACACACACACACCGCTCAAAAAAATAAACGGAACACTTAAACAACAAAATGTAACTCCAAGTCAATCACACGTCTGTGAAATCAAACTGTCCACTTAGGTAGCAAAACAGATTGACAATCAAGTCCATATGCTGTTGTGCAATTGGAATAGACAAAAGGAGGGAAGCATAGGCAGGTAGCAAGACATCCCCAATAAAGGAGTGGTTCTGCAGGTGGTGACCACAGACCACTTCTCAGTTCCTATGCTTTCTGGCTGATGGTTTGGTCACTTTTGAATGCTGGCGGTGCCATCACTCTAGTGGTAGCATGAGACAGAGTCTACAACCCACACAAGTGGCTCAGGTAGTGCAGCTCATCCAGGATGGCACATCAATGCGAGCTGTGGCAAGAAGGTTTGCTGTGTCTGTCAGCGTAGTGTCCAGAGCATGGAGGCGCTACCAGGAGACAGGCCAGTACATCAGGAGACGTGGAGGAGGCCGTAGGAGGGCAACAATCCAGCAGCACAGGACCGCTACCTCCACCTTTGTGCAAGGAGGAACAGAAGGAGCACGGCCAGAGCCCTGCAAAATGACCTCCAGCGGGCCACAAATGTGCATGTGGCTGCTCAAACGGTCAGAAACAGACTCCATGAGGGTGGTATGAGGGCCCGATGTCCACAGGTGGGGGTTGTGCTTACAGTCCAACACCATGCAGGACGTTTGGCATTTGCCAGAGAACACCAAGATTGCAGCTTCGCCACTGGCAGCTCTTCACAGATGAAAGCAGGTTCACACTGAGCACATGTGACAGATGTGACAGGGTGTGGAGAAGCCGTGGAGAACGTTCTGCTGCCTGCAACATCCTCCAGCTTGACCGGTTTGTCAGTGGGTCAGTAATGGTGTGGGGTGGCATTTCTTTAGGGGGCTGCACAGCCCTCCATGTGCTCGCCAGAGGTAGCCTGACTGCCATTAGGTAATGAGAGGAGATCCTTAGACCCCTTGTGAGACCATATGCTGGTGCGGTTGGCACTGGGTTCCTCCTAATGCAACACAGTGCTAGACCTCATGTGGTTGGAGTGTGTCAGCAGTTCCTGCAAGAGAAGGCATTGATGCTATGGACTGGCCCGCCCATTCCCTAGACCTGAATCCAATTGAGCACATCTGGGACATCATGTCTCGCTCCATCCACCATCGCCACGTTGCACCACAGACTGTCCAGGAGTTGGGGAATGCTTTAGTCCAGGTGTGGGAGGAGATCACTCAGGAGACCATCCGCCACCTCACCAGGAGCATGCCCAGGCTTTGTAGGGAGGTCATACAGACACGTGGAGGCCACACACACTACTGAGCCTCATTTTGACTTGTTTGAAGGACATTACATCAAAGTTGGATCAGCCTGTAGTATTGTTTTCCACTTTAATTTTGAGTGTAACTCCAAATTCAGACCTCCATGGGTTGCTCAATTTGATATCCATTGATAATGTTTGTGTGATTTTGTTGTCAGCACATTCAACTATGTAATGACCACAGTATTTAATAAGAATATTTCATTCATTCAGATCTAGGATGTCTTATGTTTGTGTTCCCTTTATTTTTTTGAGATATATATATATATATATAAATTTATGTATGTGTGTATATATATATATATATATATATATTATATATATATATATACACATACACACACACACACATAAATTATATATATATATATATATATACACACACACACACATAAATTATACATATATATTTATTTATAAAAGGATTTTACCAGGAAGGATACATTGAGATTTCGCTCGTTTTCAAGTACCGTATTTTTCGCTCCATAAGACGCACTTATCTCCCCCCAAAAAGTGTGGGGGGAAAGTGGGTACGTCTTATGGAGCGAATGCCCCATGATATGCCTCAGCTCACCTGCCGCCGCCGCCGTGTTCGGCTCCCTCTGAGCGTGCGTCGGCGGCAAGGAGCTTGGGCACTCGCCTGGGGGAGCCATGTGACCGCGATCTCCCCCAGGCGAGTGCCCAAGCTTCCTGCCGCCGGACGCACGCTCAGAGGGAGCCTAACGCGGCAGCGGCGGCAGGTGAGCTGAGGCATATCCATGAGTGAGCTGGGGCATATCCATGAGTGAGCTGGGGCATATCCATGAGCTGGGGCATATCCATGAGCTGGGGCAATATCCATGTGCTGGGGCAATATCCATGAGCTGGGGCATATCCATTAATTGGGGGGCAAATCCATATGCTGGGGCATATCCATAAATTGGGGGGCAAATCCATGTGCTGGGGCATATCCATGAGCTGGGGCATATCCATGAGCTGGGGGGCATATCCATAAACTGGGGGGCATATCCATAAGCTGGGGCATTATCCATGAGCTGGGGGACAGTATCCATGAGCTGGGGGACAGTATCCATGAGCTGGGGGACAGTATCCATGAGAGGAGCTGGGGCAATATCCATTATTACACTATTTGATTTCAGAATATTTATTTTCCTGTTTTCCTCCTCTAAAAACTAGGTGCGTCTTATGGTCAGGTGCGTCTAATGGAGCGAAAAATACGGTATGTCCTGGGTTCAAGAGCATTGAAATTTTACAGTTGTTACAGAAATACAAAGTAATAAATGCAAGATATTAAAAACAAAACACAAATATACAGATTAACATCGAAAATAAATATGTAAATAATATAGTTACTATGTTACATGTTTACAGGTGCATTCTGTACCAAGGTATGCTAGTAAGGAGCTCTTGAGTGACTTAAAGGGACACTCTAGGCAACATGACCACCAAAACTATTTTAGGTGGTCATGATGCCCAGAGTATCCTGCCCTCTGTCCCCCCTCCCTCCGCTCAGCGGTTCAGCTGTAAATGCTGAAAACAGCTGAGAGAGGCGGAGAACTTTACTCCGCCCTCCCAGCTGTCAGTCAGCAGAGCGGGAATCATATTTCCCGCTTCTGCCGACTTTTGCCGAGTAAGAGACGTCATCGCGCTTTCAGCGCGATGACGTCTCTAACTCACCGCAGAAGTTGGCGGCTCCCTCTGAGGGTTAGTGAAGCGCGCATCCTCTTGCGCGCAACACTAATCCTCAGAGGGAGCCGGGAGGAAGCCTGCCGATTGGCTGGCTTACGTGAGGCGCGCATGCGCGCTTCTCACGTAAACCAGAAGGCAACTTCAATGCAAGATGGACGGGAGCGGAAGAGGAAGGAGGTGAGTATAAAAAAAAAAAAAACACCGCTGGAAACAAGAGGATTTTAGGGTAAATATTACAGTTACAAGTAAAAAAATAAAAAATAAAGATTTATTAAGGGAATAGGGATAGGTTAGGATGAAAAAACGGGGGGGGGGGGGTGATTTTTGAGTAGAGTGTTCCTTTATGACTTGGGGAAGATTTGATGGTGTCTGGAAGGTTATTCCATAAATACGGTGCTCTGTAGGAAAATGAGGATCGAGCCACTTTCTTTTTGTATTGTGGTATTGCAAGTAAGGTGCTGGTCCTGGATCGGAGGTTATAGGACGAGGGAACTGCTAGGGGAAGCAGACTATTCAGGTAGGGTGGCAGCTTCCCAGAGAAGCTCTTAAACACCAGGTTGGAAAGGTGAAGGGTGCGTCTAGATTCCAGCGACGGCCAGTTTAGTTCTTTTAACATGTCACAATGGTGGGTCATGTAGTTACATTGTAGCACAAAGCGGCAGAATGAGTTATACAATGTAGTAAGTTTCTGAAGGTGTGTGTGGGGCCGCTGCATACACTACATCTCCGTATTCAATAGCCGGCATAAGTATTTGTTGTACAATCTGCTTTCTTACCGCGGGGCTCAGGCAGGATTTGTTTCTGTACAGGGCACCTAGTTTGGGATAAAGTTTGGATGAGAGTTTTTCGATGTGGGGGCCAAAGGATAGATTTGGGTCTAACCACATACCTAGATATTTGAGAAAAGTGACTGTGGTCAGCGTGCCATTTGATTTTGTCCTGACATGTAGATGGGGATTTTGCAGTTTATGTACAGTAGTTTAGGTGCTGTTCCAAAGAGCATTGTTACAGTTTTGTCAGTATTTAGAAAAAGTTTGTTATCTGTGATCCTCTTTTCTACCTCTGAATTGTTCTTGCAGCACGGCCTCCTGCTGTGGGAGATCTGGTTTGCTGGTATAGATTACGGTGTCATCTGCATATATGTGTACAGTTGAGGCTTTGCAGACGTTGGGCAGATCATTTATGAATAATGTGAATAGCAGGGGGCCGAGTATTGAGCCTTGGGGTACTCCGCACGTGACTGGGAGGGGGAGGGAGGGAGGAGCTGCCAGAGATGGACATATGTTGCGATCGGTTGGATACATATGATTCAAACCAGGTTAGCGTGTGATCACCAATACCAGAGTTTTTAGGTTTTTGTAATAAGATGCCATGGTCCACTTTGTCAAAGGCCTTGGCAAAATCAAGAGAGATGGCTCCAGTTAGGTCTCCTTGTTCCATGCCAGCTTGGGTATCATTGCAAACTTTTAAAAGGGCGGTTGTAGTTGAGTGATTTGGACGAAAGCCGGATTGATCTGGGGTTAAATAGTTTGAAGATTGATAATAATCACATAATTGTGTGTACACGCATTTTTCCAAAATTTTTGACATAACGGGGAGCAATGAGATTGGACGGTAGTTGGATACCAAAGTACTGTCACCACTTTTATGGATAGGTGCCACTCTCGCAGTCTTCCATAGTTTGGGTATGTATCCAGTTGCCAGTGATTCATTGATGAGTATTGCGACAGGTTTTCCAATTTCTGGGGCACTGATTTTCAGCAGCATTGCTGGGATTTGATCAGGTCCAGATTGGTATTTCATTTTTTGATTACGGAGCAGTTTAGTAACTACACTGACAGGCACTGGTCTAAAGTTGAATTTATCTGCGATATGGGGTCCCTGCATGGTTGGAGAGGCCTGACCTGTTTGTGGTCTTTCTGTAGGTGTGTCATTTGCTAGCTTAGCAATTAGGGTGGTGGCGCACCCAACAAAATAATTAGGGTTGCACCGATACCGATACTAGTATAGGTATCGGGGCCGATACTGGGTACTGCAGGAGTACTTGGTACTCGTGCAGTACCCCCCAATATTTTTACCGATACCGGAAGCCGGCATTGACCTGGCTTGCCGGCATCCGAGGGGCTGCGACGGCTGTCCGAATGCTCTATCGGCATTCGGACAGCCGCCCCTGGAGCTGCTCACACAATTCTTACCTTCCTGGGCGCCGCCGAGAATGTCTCTGCTCGTGCGCTCGTTGGAAGGACCCCAGCCGCGACCACGTGGGACCATGTGATCACGGCTGGGGTCCTTCCAACGAGCGCGCGCGGAAACTTTCCCGGCGGCGCCCAGGAAGGTAAGTATGAACACAGTGAGCAGCTGCAGGGCCTGTCCGAATGCCGATGGGCCTGTCCGAATGCTCTATCGGCATTCGGACAGGCCCTGCAGCTGCTCTCCGCGACGATACTTACCTTCCTGGGCGACGCTGGGAAAGTTTCCCCGTGCGTGCTCGTTGGAAGGACCCCAGCCGTGATCACATGGTCCCACGTGGTCGCGGCTGGGGTCCTTCCAACGAGCGCACGCGCAGAGACATTCCCGGCGGCGCCCAGGAAGGTAAGTATCGTCGCGGGGGGATCCATGAGCTGGGGGCATACCCATGTGTGAGCTGTGGGGGCATATCCATAAGCTGGGGGGCAATATCCATGTGTGAGCTGGGGGGCAAATCCATGTGTGAGCTGGGGCAGTATCCATGTGTGAGCTGGGGCAAATCCATGAGCTGGGGGGCATATCCATGAGTGAGCTGGGGCAAATCCATGAGCTGGGGGGCATATCCATGAGTGAGCTGGGGCAAATCCATGTGTGAGCTGGGGCAAATCCATGTGTGAGCTGGGGCAAATCCATGTGTGAGCTGGGGCATATCCATGTGTGAGCTGGGGGCATATCCATGTGTGAGCTGGGGGCATATCCATGAGCTGGGGATATATACATGTGAGCTGGGGGCATTTTTATATGGTCTGTTCTTATTAAAAAGCGTCACATGACATTAAAGAAAAGTATCGGCACTCGGTATCGGTGAGTACTTTTAAAAAGTATCGGTACCCATACTCGGTCTTAAAAAAGTGGTATCGGTGCATCCCTAAAAATAATTAAAGGCATTTGCAACATCTAGGGGGTGTTGCAGGGTTTGGTTGTTTACTTTGATAGCAGCCGGCTGGGAGTGGACTGGGGGTGCTTGTATATTACTTATGATTCTCCACAAATTTCTAGGATTTGATAGGTTATTGTTTAGGTTTTCATTGAAGTATTGGGCTTTAGCCATTTTTGTTTGTTTTGTACATGCATTCCGGCATTGTCGGTATTCACAGTGATCATTCATGGAACCAGTACTCTTGAAATTTGACCACAGTGAATCTCTAATCTGGTACATTTGTGTAAAATCAGCTGTAACCCAGGGGAGATGAGCCCCTTTTACTTGCACTTTACGCAGCGGGGCATGGGCATTCAGACCTGCAGAACCTCGGACTGAAAGAATTCAATTGCACAGTCCAAGTCTGGGATAAGGTTTAGTCTGTACCATGGGAGCTGTTTGAGATCACTTAGGAAGGATTTAAGAATAAATTTCTTGAAAGACTTGGTGATTATTACCTTTGGGGGAGATTTTGTGGCTTTTATTTTGCGCACACAGTACACTAGACAGTGGTCACTGAAGCTATTAGCGAGAATGCCTGCCTCTTGTATTCTATCAGGACATGAAGAGAGAATCCAGTCCAGCAGGGTATGGTTAGGGCTGTTCATATTAATGCGAGTGGGGGAGGAGATTAATTGAGTTAGCTGCAAGGCCTTAAACAGTGAGCAGTGTTTATTAGCTTTAGGATTCAGCCAATCAATATTGAAATCGCCGAGGACCAGCAGTTCACTTTTTTGGTTTTGTTCAAGTAAGTTATGAAGGATTTCAGCTATGGTCAGAGAGGGAGTGCACTGGAGAGCTTGGTGGGTGATAAAATCCAGCAACAATGATTGATTTACTGAATGGGATCTCAATTATACCGGAGAAGAAATCAAAGGTGGCAGGGGAGCTAGAATTCTGTAAGGGGGTGAACTTAATGGACTCATCAACATAAATAGCTATACCTCCTCCTCTCTTTGCTCTGTCCTTTCTATTCATGAATACCCCTGTATTTTAATATGGCAGAGTCTGGTATTTTTGGGGTTAACCATGATTCTGTGAGCACAATGACTTTGGGTTTGTAATAGCAACACCAAGCTTGAACCTCATCCATTTTAGGGAGTAAGCTGCGGATGTTGCAGTGCACAAAGGAGAGGCCTTTTTTAGTGGGGAGACTAAAGGTTGTATCAGCTATAGGACCAGGGTTAGATTCCACATCGTTTGCCAGGGAAAGTAGCAGAATGAATAGAAATTTGGACAGAGTTTTCTTTTGGTAATAATGTAATTGCACAGGTACATACATACATATATACACACACATAAATTATATATACACACATACATACATATATACACACACACATAAATTATATATATACACACACACATACATATATACACACACACAGATAAATTATATATAAACATACATATATACACACACACACACAAATTATATATATATATAAACATACAAATTATATATATATATATATATATATATACTTATAGTATACACCCATAGACTTATGTAAGTATATATACACTGACTTATACACAGCAATCAGGACAAGTACATAGTAAAATCAGTGTACAAAGGCAATCAAATAGACACTATCACTTACATTGCCTGTACGTTATACATCAGCCACAAAACAATCACAATCATGTGACAGTATCACGGAATATAATTGCTAACTGTAAATAAAAAAAATGACATACACAAGGTGTAAAAGTAACAGAGTATACACACATAGCATGAAATCAGAGCACTATTATTAATATCAGCCAAAGAGCACATCGCTTCATCAGGGCATATGTACCATATATAACGAAATATCTAGCAAGTATAACAAAAACATTTTGAAGACCGTTTGCCTCAATAGATGTGGCCTGCACCCTGGAGAAATAAAATAAAATAAATTCCTGTCAATACACAGCACGGAGTTGGTCCTTCGAGCATGGTGGTGTGCTCCTTGCTGACCAGAAAAAAATCTAAATATTTGGTACTTCTGATGTGTTCTAAACACTAGAGAATAGGGATGCACCGATACGATACTAGTATCGGTATCGGGCCGATATTGCCGTTTGCACGAGTACTTGTTACTCGTGCAAACGGCCCGATACATATCCGCCGATACCGGAAGCCGGCGCTGGGCCGGCTTGCCGGTATCCGCGGGGCTGGGGAAGCTGGCCGCGTGCATGAAAAGCACGCGGCCAGCGTTCCCCTCCGGCGCGCCAAATACTCACCTTCCTGAAGTTCGTCTCTGGGCAGTGATGCGGTCACGTGGGCCGCGGGCGCTCCTGTGACGCGACCTCTCGGCTGGAGGCAGCGTCACAGATGCGCCCGGCGGCCACGTGACCGCATCACTGCCCAGAGACCGGAACTTCAGGAAGGGTGAGTATTTGGCGCGCCGGAGGGGAACGCTGGCCGCGTGCTTTACATGCACGCGGCCAGCTTCCCCAGCGTTCGAGCTGGGGGCCAATCCATGAGAGCTGCGGGCAAATCCATGAGAGCTGCGGGGCAAATCCATGAGACCTGCGGGGCAAATCCATGAGAGCTGCGGGGCAAATCCATGAGAGCTGCGGGGCAAATCCATGAGAGCCTGGGGCCAATCCATGAGACCTGGGGCAAATCCATGAGACCTGGGGGCCAATCCATGAGACCTGGGGCAAATCCATGAGACCTGGGGGCAAATCCATGTGAGCTGGGGCAAATCCATGAGACCTGGGGGTAAATCCATGAGACCTGGGGCCAATCCATGAGACCTGGGGGCAAATCCATGAGACCTGGGGCAAATCCATGAGACCTGGGGGAAATCCATGAAGCCGGGCAAATCCATGAGACCTGGGGGAAATCCATGAGACCTGGGGGCCAATCCATGAGACCTGGGGGTAAATCCATGAGAGCTGGGGGCCAATCCATGAGACCTGGGGGCCAATCCATGAGACCTGGGGCCAATCCATGAGACCTGGGGGCAAATCCATGAGACCTGGGGGCAAATCCATGAGACCTGGGGCAAATCCATGAGACCTGGGGGCCAATCCATGAGAGCTGGGGGCCAATCCATGAGACCTGGGGGCAAATCCATGAGAGCTGGGGCCAATCCATGAGACCTGAGGGCCAATCCATGAGACCTGGGGGTAAATCCATGAGACCTGGGGGTAAATCCATGAGACCTGGGGGCAAATCCATGTGACCTGGGGGCAAACCCATGTGAGCTGGGGCAAATCCATGTGAGCTGCGGTCAATCTCATATAAATTTTTTATGAGGTCTGTTTCCTACTGGAAAGCGTCACATGACATTAAATAAAAGTATCGGTACTCGGTATCGGTGAGTACTTTTAAAAAGTATCGGTACTCGTACTCGGTCTTAAAAAAGTGGTATCGGTGCATCCCTACTAGAGAACCAAACGACTAAGCCTCTCTCTCTTTGTCGGTCTGTGCAGTTACTGGTCTTCAACAAATGCAATTTTATCCAAGTTATTTTATTAAGAAAGTACTGAAATATTACCAACAGAGCATAATTTGTAAATCAGAAGGTAATTGGACACAAAGCGAAAATAAGAGGGGAGACGAGGTGGGCTCACGTTCCAGAACACGTGCTTTAAAGATACTAACTACTGAAATGCCCACTTAATAATTTGCATGATATAATTTGTATACCAATGATGTAAAAGTAATATTTTAATAAAACGTGAGGTACCAGATCTCTCCAGATTGGTCTTGGAAAACAGACAGTCAAACCCAGAGAGGTCCCGGATTCTGTTCCACCAGGAATCCCCACAAATTAAGCCCCTGATTACCAAGGCCTTCCTTGAACTCGTGAACTTCATACCTGTTCCAAAATCAACAGACATTCTCCTCACCTGTTCCTCTAAGCAGGAGCGTAAGTAGAACATTTGGCACCCAGGGCGGATCCTATATTTTGCTCCCACCCCCAAGTTTAAAATGTAAAAAAACACCTGCACTTTTTTTTAATGTTTTCAAAAACATTTATTGCACAAATTGTATGTCAACTCACATTAATGTGCGGTGTGTATGAGTGTATCACAGAGCACCACAGCAGTAAAACTCACTGTAATATTTGGTGTGTATGCACAGCAATAAAACTCAGTTATGTGTGGTGTGTAAGAGTTCATCACAGAGCTCCACAGCAATAAAACTCTCAGGGCTAAATTACAATCTTCACGCAAACGTTTGCGCCGGCGCAAAAAAACATTAACGCATGGGGTAAAACCATTTGAGGCTAATCCCGTATTACATAGTCAGCGCAACAACCGCTTGCAATCGTCTACCGCAGTTGAACCTGCGCGAATTTACTGTACTGGGCTCGTCCTATACTTAACATTGTGAGCGCAAATGCGAATGTTAGCTGGTCCGAAGGATGGTATCAAAATCTATTTTACGGTAATTACCGCATAGCCTTGCACGCATAATTTTAGCAACTCCTAAAAGCTGGTGGTAAAAACAAAAACAGCCCATAAAAAGGAATGCAGCAACAATATAATGGATGATGGCAGGTGTGTGTGTATTATTACTGTAGCATATGTGCTCATTTTGCATCATAGACACAGAACTCGTCTCCGATGCCTCTGGCAGACGCAATTCAGTTGCGTTTGATAGGTGTGTTTCTTCATTGTGATTGGCTGAATGGGTGCAAAAAACTGCGCATGCAAAGATTTTTGCGCGAGACGGCACTGCGCGTCCTGTTTGCGCGCGCAATTGATCGGCGGAAGAAAAAAGCAGCAAGGATTGTAATTCCAGCGGTGATTTGCGCTTGGCGCAAAGATTTTCGCTTTGCGCAAACCTTTTTGCGTGTTGAATGTAATATAGCCCTCATAGTAAAGGCAGTGAGTATGGAGCGCACACAGGACCCACAGCAATAAAACTCTCATAAAGGCAGTGAATATGATTGCATATAGGATCCACAGCAATAAAACTCTCATAAAGGCAGTGAATATGAGCGTACAAAGAATCCACAGCAATAAAACTCTTATGGTAAAGTCAGTGAGTCTGTGCATACAGCAATTTTTATTTTATTTATTTACCATCCTCCGTCCGTGAGAGTTTTGGCATGGGCAGTGTGAGATTGTCTCCTGGCGCTGCGTGCGAGCACTCCCCAGGCCTTCTACAATCTGCCGATTGCTGCAAGTGCCGGCGCTGTCTCGGCCACACTCACGTAATCAGGTGATTGAGAGCCGCACGGGCGCGTTAGGAGTGGCGCGTCCGCCGTGAGAAGCTGCCTAGAAAGGAAGCACATGGCACCCCATCTGCGCAGCCCAGAAAATCCTTTCCATACCAGGGTACCAGGGTACCCCCTTCCCAGCACATACCCCATGAAGCTATGCAATGTAGGGTAATCCTGGTGTGGGCTGTCCAGTGCACCTTTCCATGCTGGCAGGAAGCAAGAGACACTCTATCTGCGCAGCCCGTGAGCTCAGTACAGAGCACTGCAGCTGCAATACAGCAATGTTTCAGCTAGGATTTGTCTGCACATCCTTTTGCAGGCTACATAGTGCAACCCTTCTGTGCTGTCTGTAATCCAAATGTACCGGCTTTGTGCAGCCCACAGAATTTCAGATTTATTCAGCCCACATGTCCTAATCGATGTCTGTGCAGTTCAGGGAAGTAATAATCCAGTGCTGTGCTGAGTGCTCCAGCTCTGTGTATACTGACAGCTCCACAGAACCAACTCACTCCTTGTGATTTCAATCTCCCGCCTCTGCTTCTTGTGCAATCATACCATGTGACTTTTCCTGTCACATGACTGGCGTGACGTTGCACATCCTTCTAGGAGAGTGCAAATTATCCTCTACCAAGCAACCTGGCAGAACAGACGCGGCCTCTCAACACTCAATAGGATCCATGTCCGAGCCGCCAAGCAACTTGGCCCCTTCATCCACTGGACTAACTCCAATCCGAACGGGATCCAATTGCAGTGTGAAACCGCAGCAGTGGGACCCTACCAGCCTGTAGGCCCTCAGGCAGTGTCCAACGGGCAGAGTCCACCCCTTGGGCATGCTTCAGCACCACAGTAAGTGCATGGCCTGGGTGTACCCAGCCAAAACCGGGCCCCTCCCAACCCGCGAGTCCACGGGAAATGACTGACGGTTCAGTCCGCCCCTGAGTGGCACCCGGAAGACCGCCCACCTCACCCCTTCCCCTCAGTACACCTCTTTCTCTTAACTGATGTGCCACATTCCTTTTTGGCTAGTGTTCTGACTCCCCACCATTGGCCTCTACCTGTCCTTCGCTCTCTTGCCTGTTTTACTCTAGTCTCCTTCAACCTGATTTCAGTGTTTGCCATTCATCAATGATTGAGTGGTCAGTAATTCATTCAAAAACCCCTGCATACAGGCAACTGATAAGAAAAGCAAGATAAACAAATATAAACAAATTTGAAAAACCTCTCAGAACATCAATGCTGGGCTGACTATTGCGATAACACAAAGAGCTCTCAAACGAGCTAAGGGACAAATAACAACTCAATGTTCACATGTCTTCCTGAGCTTGAAGACCCTAAGGCTGGGGTCAGACGAGCGTAGTGTTCACGTCCGTGATTGCGCCTAAAAGTACGTCCGTGATAGCATGACAGAAAGCCCATTGGAGCCTGTTACACAAAGTACGTCCACACTGAACTGCGGACACACAACGGCCGCGGCCCACGGACGCAAGGCAGGCAAGAACGTACATCCCCTAGAAAGGCCGCACAAAGTGCGCTGCGTCCGCAACGTCTGCATAGCTTTGTGTGTGAGTGATGGAACGTGGTCAGACGGACTGCATTTATACGTCCAGCATTTTTCACAGACAAAATGATTTTGCTTTTTATTTTATTTTCCCTCCTACATCCGTCAAAATATACGTTCAGTGAAAAAAACGGACTGTTTGGCCACTACTGCGTCTTCCGTACTGACGTACGTCCGTACTGCACGGACGCACAGTCCGTAGAAATCACGCTCGTCTGACCCTAGCCTTAAATGCATGTAGGATTTCTTCACTAAAGATTGAAGTGACCAATAAACTGAAGCAATTTTGCCAAAAACAATTGATCACCTAGCTACTTGTCAGTTCATCAAATACAATGCGTAAATGAAAGTATATACGGATGTTTGTATGTACAACCCCTGTTGCTGCTCTATAACCGTGGAGACCCAGGTTCGAATCCCGGCCAGAGCACCTCCCCAGTAAGTGTCCTTGGGCAAGACACCCAATGGTGCATACTTGCCTACCACACAATAATTGGCTGTGGAGTCCAGTGGTAACATCTCTACCCTTCAACCGTGGAGAAGCAAGTCAAAATGCCATTAAGCACATCCCTCCAATACAACTGTGGAGAAGTCTTGACTTTGCAAGAAGCGGGTTCAACCTAACAACCAGATCGCTGCTCTGCAATCATGGAAAGACGATCCTGATCCGACTCAGAGTTGCTACCAGCGAGTGTCCTTGGGCAAGACACCTAACGATATGGATGCGCCTACCTCACAAAATATTTGTACTTCTCATAGATTGTAAATTCCCTTGGGAACAGGGTCCCCCCTGAATCAGACTGTATCATCCATGTGTGGTATTCCAATGTATCGACTCCTTGTACTCTGATCTTGTGAAGCGCTGCAGAATGTGTGGCGCTATATAATTAACGGATAATAATGATAATAATAATAGCACCTCGCTGCAGAATATGTTGGTACAATATCGATAAACAAATTATTATAATGTCCATATTTAATATATCATTTAAACCAGTGGTCCCCAACCCTGGTACTCACGGCCCACTACCAGGCCAGGTTTTCCAGATATCTAAAGAAAAGCACTGGTGATATGATTGGCTGCTCAGTGATTGCAGGATTTAGTCTGAATTTCCCCAAGGTAATTCTTAAAACCTGGCCTGTTAGTTAGTGGGCCCTGAGGACCAGGGTTGGGGATCACTACTTTAAAATGTATGCTTCATAGGGAGCAGGATCCTGTCTATCTTAGGTCTCTGTGCATTTCAGTCAAGGATCAGCAACCTAGGTCCTCAAGATGATTTAGAACTCTATCTCCCATGATGCTCAGCTACTCATAAGGCTGGCAGATCCTCATGGAAATTGTAGTTACGAAACATTGAGAGGGCCAAGGTTGCTGACCCATAATCCATGTCTTCCCCCTTATTTATTGTAACTCTGGTGATCAGCTACAGAATACATTGGTGTAATACAAATAAACTAATACTACATATTTCCTACACGGCCACAGCTCCACAGTTTTCTACTTGTTATTATATTGTTGAACCTATCACTGAGTTAAAAAGTCTACCTTTTTACGTTATTATATATTTGATATATTTCATATGCATTCTGCGTTTAGCCGCGCGTTGCTCCATATTACTGGACCAGTGACTATAATAGGTTTAATAATTACACACAACTATATTGCTAACTGCATTACATCAAATGTTCCTACTTAATAGCCCGCCATTTCCCATATTATTATGAAATCTCACTGCCAGACGTGCTGCTTCACTCCTCCTCGCTGGGTAATTGTGCTACTCCTGGCACTAAGACTTGACCCTACTATCTTTCCTTACAGGAATATAACCCTGTTGGTGAATGTGCTTGTGGCTCCATACTGAGCCCACCCTCCCTGTTTGCTCCATACTGAGCCCATCCTCCCTGTTTGCTCCATACTGAGCCCATCCTCCCTGTTTGCTCCATACTGAGCCCACCCTCCCTGTTTGCTCCATACTGAGCCCATCCTCCCTGTTTGCTCCATACTGAACCCCCCCCTCCCTGTTTGCTCCATACTGAGCCCACCCTCCCTGTTTGCTCCATACTGAGCCCATCCTCCCTGTTTGCTCCATACTGAGCCCACCTCCCTGTTTGCTCCATACTGAGCCCATCCTCCCTGTTTGCTCCATACTGAGCCCATCCTCCCTGTTTGCTCCATACTGAGCCCACCCTCCCTGTTTGCTCCATACTGAGCCCACCCTCCCTGTTTGCTCCATACTGAGCCCACCCTCCCTGTTTGCTCCATACTGAGCCCACCCTCCCTGTTTGCTCCATACTGAGCCCATCCTCCCTGTTTGCTCCATACTGAGCCCACCCTCCCTGTTTGCTCCATACTGAGCCCATCCTCCCTGTTTGCTCCATACTGAGCCCACCCTCCCTGTTTGCTCCATACTGAGCCCACCCTCCCTGTTTGCTCCATACTGAGCCCATCCTCCCTGTTTGCTCCATACTGAGCCCATCCTCCCTGTTTGCTCCATACTGAGCCCATCCTCCCTGTTTGCTCCATACTGAGCCCACCCTCCCTGTTTGCTCCATACTGAGCCCACCCTCCCTGTTTGCTCCATACTGAGCCCATCCTCCCTGTTTGCTCCATACTGAGCCCACCCTCCCTGTTTGCTCCATACTGAGCCCATCCTCCCTGTTTGCTCCATACTGAGCCCATCCTCCCTGTTTGCTCCATACTGAGCCCATCCTCCCTGTTTGCTCCATACTGAGCCCATCCTCCCTGTTTGCTCCATACTGAGCCCACCCTCCCTGTTTGCTCCATACTGAGCCCACCCTCCCTGTTTGCTCCATACTGAGCCCATCCTCCCTGTTTGCTCCATACTGAGCCCACCCTCCCTGTTTGCTCCATACTGAGCCCACCCTCCCTGTTTGCTCCATACTGAGCCCATCCTCCCTGTTTTGCTCCATACTGAGCCCATCCTCCCTGTTTGCTCCATACTGAGCCCATTCTCCCTGTTTGCTCCATACTGAGCCCGTCCTCCCTGTTTGCTCCATACTGAGCCCATCCTCCCTGTTTGCTCCATACTGAGCCCACCCTCCCTGTTTGCTCCATACTGAGCCCATCCTCCCTGTTTGCTCCATACTGAGCCCACCCTCCCTGTTTGCTCCATACTGAGCCCATCCTCCCTGTTTGCTCCATACTGAGCCCATTCTCCCTGTTTGCTCCATACTGAGCCCATTCTCCCTGTTTGCTCCATACTGAGCCCGTCCTCCCTGTTTGCTCCATACTGAGCCCACCCTCCCTGTTTGCTCCATACTGAGCCCATCCTCCCTGTTTGCTCCATACTGAGCCCATCCTCCCTGTTTGCTCCATACTGAGCCCATTCTCCCTGTTTGCTCCATACTGAGCCCATTCTCCGTTTGCTCCATACTGAGCCCGTCCTCCCTGTTTGCTCCATACTGAGCCCACCCTCCCTGTTTGCTCCATACTGAGCCCATCCTCCCTGTTTGCTCCATACTGAGCCCACCCTCCCTGTTTGCTCCATACTGAGCCCATCCTCCCTGTTTGCTCCATACTGAGCCCATTCTCCCTGTTTGCTCCATACTGAGCCCACCCTCCCTGTTTGCTCCATACTGAGCCCATCCTCCCTGTTTGCTCCATACTGAGCCCACCCTCCCTGTTTGCTCCATACTGAGCCCATCCTCCCTGTTTGCTCCATACTGAGCCCATTCTCCCTGTTTGCTCCATACTGAGCCCATCCTCCCTGTTTGCTCCATACTGAGCCCATCCTCCCTGTTTGCTCCATACTGAGCCCACCCTCCCTGTTTGCTCCATACTGAGCCCATCCTCCCTGTTTGCTCCATACTGAGCCCATCCTCCGTGTTTGCTCCATACTGAGCCCATCCTCCCTGTTTGCTCCATACTGAGCCCATTCTCCCTGTTTGCTCCATACTGAGCCCATTCTCCGTTTGCTCCATACTGAGCCCGTCCTCCCTGTTTGCTCCATACTGAGCCCACCCTCCCTGTTTGCTCCATACTGAGCCCACCCTCCCTGTTTGCTCCATACTGAGGCTATGCTCCGTTTTCTTTTCTTTTTTTGTTATTTCTCGTTTAATTTTAGACATCAATTAATTTATTTCTTGGCATGTCCTTGCCTTGTTTTTCCTTGTCCTCCTCCCCTCCCCACACACTTCCTTCCACCACACATGTACCCCCTCCCTCTTTACTATTATTTTTATTTTAAGCCTCTGCACCTGGTAGCAATGTGTCTTGCAACAGACACCCCCCACCCTACAGAGCAGCACAGGTGGTGACACACATAACACAGTGACATTCCATGCTCTGTGCCCACACATCCATGGCATGCACAGTGATGCTCTGTCTGCACCATGCACCAATAACCAGAAGTGACACCAGCAGTGCCAACAAGTGGCATCCTGCCAAATACCATAAAGGGGGGGGGGGTCAGGAAGATTCCATCATATCCAGTGGAATCCCAGGCAGTAAGCAGAGCACAGGGCACCTGGAAAGAGGGCTACTCCTTCATGACAAAAAAACACAAGGGGGGATTGGGAGACAAGCAGAGGGAGGAGGGGGCCCAGGAGAAACAAGGAGATGCAGGTCAGCCAGGGAGGAGAGCAGCACAGGCTGGAGGAGTGGCTGAGCAGCAACAGCAGGGATGAAGGGGTAGATGTGATTACAGGAAGATCAGGAATTTGAGGACCCGTTGCAGGGAAATGGAAATGCATGTTGTAGATAGGGAGAGGTGGGGGTGGTGCTGGAACACACAGGGAGACATGGCCAGGGCTCACTGGGCACAGGCAGTGATGGGCTGGGGAGATGGGATACAAGCAGGAGGTAGAAGATGTGTTGGATTGATGGGGTGTAGAGATGGGCGGTGTGCAGAGGACCTGGTTGAATAGAGGTGCAGGCAGGGTGCTGAGGCTGAGGCGTGGTGCTCCAGCCAATGGGCAGCAGATTCAGTGAGGGTAGCAAGGTGATACAGAAAAAGGATGCCACGGATGGAGGGCCAGGGATATACATGGATTGGGGTGTGCAGCGCTGTATTGAGAGACATTAGGTGATACAGGGAGGGAGTGCTGCTTGACACAGGAAGGGTGTAAAGGGGGGGGGATGCAAGAGATGCACACACACACACACACAGCAGTGATTTCAGGGTGTACAGGTTAAGAAGCTTGATCGTACTCACTCCATGATGTAGGCTCCTGGAACAGCTGAGGGTGATGTGCAGGCGGCACAGCCCGATCTGGCCCTCTGAGTGTGTCTTCGGGTGAGTGTGACAGGAGGGAGGCACCGGCTCAGCACGGGCTCTCTGCGCGGCAACTACATGCGAACACTGCCGCACGCCGGACACTGCTGGAACTGCACTCTATGGGTGTCATCTCCAGCACGGGACGGAGAGGAGCTGCACAGACTGGCCTGGAGTCACCGCACAGCGATCCACTCACACACTGAGAGGGATGGGAGGGCCTGGAAACACATCTGTCACTGACCACTGGTTTATTACATGAAAGAAAAAACACAAACACCTACTCGATTGTACACTCCCAAGAGAGGGGCAGTCCCAACTTTCTAAATCTGGAATTTTGTTAATTTTTTTCATTTTTCTTCTCTGCAAATATTCTTCCCTTATTTTCATAATGAAGACCTCCATCACCCTTTTCCATTCTTTTTTTTATTTTTTGCCACCCCATCACCTGGAATTCCTGACAGCACTGTCTCCCACATTCACACTTCATGCTATATCTCCTCCACCCTTCCGGAATCTTCCGCTCTACGAAGGCACCGTTTTACTATTATTTTCGGCGCTGTAAAATTGGCACAATATAGACAGGGTTACAATACATTGAACAACATTTGACAAACCAGTACAGGATGAAGCAAGGGCCAGATTCCCGTGGGAAGTAACAATCTAGAAGGGTTGGAAGCAGGAGGAGAGGACTGCAAGGTGGGAGTGATGGACTGGTTGCGTCAGTGAGTTGGGTGGTAGACTTCCCTATACTATATGGTTTAACTGCAATATATCAGTGCAATCAGGCTTTGAGAGTTTAGCACGTTGGTGCCATAAGTATGCACAATCCTATTGCAGTACGGTGGTCATCCAAAAGCTCCTTGCCATATCGTCACCACCCTTTCATATATCTAGGTATTTATGAGCTCCTTTAAACCCTTTCGCTGCTGAGGCTTTTCACACCTCTGTGCTGAGGTCATTTTTACCGGTTTTGCTCATCATGTTTAAACGTGTTTTGAAGGCTTATTTTAGTATATGACCCAGACATATTATATATTGTTCTTTCTGTCAGACTCGGCAGATTAATAATATGTCATTATTATATGTATACGTCATGACCTGTCTGTATATTATAACAAAAAATGCAATAAAATATGAATTTTCAATAATTTACAGCGTGTAAAGTGTTTTTTTTCACATTTTAACATGCGAGCAATTGCGGTTATATTTTGTATGGGGTGCGCTTGTTAAAAAAATTAGAGATGGGGTCTCGTTACATTTTTGTTTGGGGAAAATTACGCGATTTTTAACAAACGCACCGCATACAAAAATCGTTAGTGCAGCATCATTGTTCACATTATAATTGAAATGGGAACAATATTGCTGCATTAACGAACCAAAAAAAAGAAAAAAAAATGTTTTTGTTTTTTTTTATAATTTTTTTTTAAATATATTTTTATTTTTAATTTTAATTTTTTTTTAAAAACTTTTTTCACTTTCATGTTTGGTATCGTTGGAACGGCCATGCTCTGGCCGATCCAACCATACCAAACTTTAACCCCTAACTGCCACGGATCGGGAGATAGGGAGTTCATTGGAACTCCCTATCTCCACCGTTGGTGGCAGTTAGGGGTTAACTCTAGGACTGGCGTCATCGTGCTACGCACGATGACGACGCACGATGACGCCAGTCCTCAGGGGGAGTTCCTGGAGGCTTGGCCGACATCCAAGATGTCGGCCAGCTCCGGGAAAGGATCGCGAACCGGCGCTTTTCAGCGCCAATTCGCGATCCAGCTCCCCAGGGGTTAATGCCATGCACCATTTGGAAGGGCAGACTGAAGTGGTTAAAGACACTTGCACATATACCACATGTATGCAGGAACCCCTAAAAAGACACCTGCACAACCCAAATATATGGACGCAATGATTGGTTTGGGAAATAGAAGTAAATGATCCCACAGAAAGATGGCCTGATGCCAAGGTCCACATTCTAAAATGAAAGGTACCAACGTCATCATGCCAAGCAGTTGAAACTATTTTGCTGCAATTATACTCCAAATAACATTTTTGGACAGAGGTGGTACTGGCTATCTTTGAGGGTCCTAACCATTAAAATAACAGAGAAATGGGGGTCTTAGTGACAGGGATCTTCTCTGCACAGTAAAAGAAAGGACTGCTTAGGCCTGGGTCACTCAAGCATTTTGCAGAGTGGAAGGAACGTCCGTGAGAGTGGACGTTCCTCCCACTCTGACGTCCGTCTGGCCAACTCGCTGAGCACAGTTAGTACACTCAGCGCTGAAAGGCTCGATCCTCCTATGGAGGATCGCACTTTGCAGCCCCATTGAACACGCGTTGTAGCGCTTCAACAGGGAGGCTTTCAGAACATCTGCAGCACGGCCGCTGTAGCGTGAGCAATTTGTGCACGCTACGGCGTGTAGGTGGCCCCCGTCAAAGTGTCACAACGCTGCAACGGACACCAGGAGGCAGTGGCGTAACTAGAAACCTGAGGGCCCCGGTGCAAGAATCCATGAAGGGCCCCCCCAACCCCCCCCCAAAAAAATCTATATTTTTACCTTTTTTTTTTCCTGCAATATAAAAAAGATAGTATTGCCCCCAGCTGACATGGATATATACTGTATATTGCCCCCAGCTCACATGGATATATATATTGCCCCAGCTCACATGGACATATATATTGCCCCAGCTCACATGGACATATATTGCCCCCAGGCCACACATGGATATATTGCCCCAGCTCACACATGGATATTTTTGCCCCCAGCTCATGGATATACTGCCCCAACACATGGATATACTGCCCCAGCACATGAATATACCGCCCAGCACATGGATATACTGCCCCAACACATGGATATACTGCCCCAGCACATGCATATACCACCCCAGCACATGGATATACTGCCCCAGCACATGGATATACTGCCCCAGCACATGGATATACTGCCCCAGCTCATGGATATACAGCCCCAGCACATGGATATACTGCCCCAGCACATGGATATACTGCCCCCGCACATGGATATTCTGCCCCAGCACATGGATATACTGCCCCAGCTCATTGATATACTGCCCCAGCTCATGGATATACTGCCTCAGCACATGGATATACTGCCCCAGCACATGGATATACTGCCCCAGCTCATGGATATACTGCCCCAGCTCATGGATATACTGCCCCAGCACATGGATATACTGCCCCAGCTCATGGATATATTCTGCCCCAGCTCATGGATATATTCTGCCCCCAGCTCATGGATATATTCTGCCCCCAGCTCATGGATATATTCTGCCCCAGCTCATGGATATATTCTGGCCCCAGCTCATGGATATATTCTGCCCCAGCACATGGATATACTGCCCCAGCTCATTGATATACTGCCCCAGCTCATGGATATACTGCCCCAGCACATGGAAATACTGCCCCAGCTCATTGATATATACTGCCCCAGCTCATTGATATATTCTGCCCCAGCTCATGGATATATTCTGCCCCAGCTCATGGATATTTTATGCCCCCAGCTCATGGATATATTCTGCCCCCAGCTCATGGATATATTCTGCCCCAGCTCATGGATATATTCTGCCCCCAGCTCATGGATATATTCTGCCCCAGCTCATGGATATATTCTGCCCCAGCTCATGGATATATTCTGCCCCAGTTCATGGATATATTCTGCCCCAGCTCATGGATATATTCTGCCCCCAGCTCATGGATATATTCTGCCCCAGCTCATGGATATATTCTGCCCCAGCTCATGGATATATTCTGCCCCCAGCTCATGGATATATTCTGCCCCAGTTCATGGATATATTCTGCCCCAGCTCTTATGGGTATATAGGGCCCCCCGCTCACCTCAGGCTCCTCTGCTGCCGCCGTTGTTCCTCTATGTGGTGAGCAGCCGCTGAAAGCATGCAGCCTGGCCGCTCACCGGAAACCACCTGACCAGCACAGCCGAGTTCTCGCGAGATCTCGTGCGCTGGTCAGCTAGTTCCCATCCCACGCGAGCGGCCAAGCTGCAAGCCAGCGGGCCGCTCGCAGGGACGGGAACAGCCAGCGGCGCTGCGCCCAGATTCCGGCGCTTTTTGCCGGAATCTGGCGGCGGCGCTGGGCCCCCCTCCAGTGGCGGAATGCCAGGGCCCGGTCGCAACTGCGACCGCTGCGACCCTGGTACTTCCGCCACTGCCAGGAGGCACGTAGTGCTCACGTTTGACACCGGTTCTTACAGTTTAAATGATGCGGTGTGTAACTATGCACTGCGTCAGCTTTTACTTCCTACTTGTGAGAAACAAGGTGAGTAATGGCAGCAGCATTGTCCCTTTACAAGCGAAAAGTTGACAATGACATTCAGAGTTATTCTGAGAAAGGTGAAACTCTGGAGAACTTTTGGAGAAGTGAAAATTCTAGCAGGGTTATTCAGAGAGAGGTGCAAGCAGGAGAATGACTGGAGAATGGAAAATTCTAGGTCAAAATAGCCAAACCATAAAAATTCTCCTATTCATCTCACTTTCCAAATCTGCTATTTTTATCTAGAATTTTCCATTCTTCAATCATTCTCCTGCTTTTCACCTCTCTCTGAGTATCCCTGTGTGTCAAAATAGCCGATTTGGAAAGTGAGATAAATGGGAGAATTTTTCTGGTTTGACTATTTTGACCTAGAATTTTCACTTCTCCAAAAGTTCTCCGGAGTTTCACCTTTCTTGAATAACCCTGATTATATTTTATCAAAAAATAAATAAAAGTTTTCTTTTTTGCATTTTTTATATTTATTCTTTATATGGTCATGTTTGGTATCATTGAGAAGGCTGGACCCTGATCGTTCACACTGCAGTCTATGACCGTGATGCGCTGCAATACGTACTTCATTGGGCGTAGGACATTTTACTACGTGCTGTGAAACGCCCAGGTGTGAACGGGCCCCACAGGAAATCATGGGATTTCTGTGTTTAGGCGTTTTACAGCGCACTGGAATGTGCTGTAAAACGCCCAGGTGTGAACGAGGCAGTGCCCGAGGGCCCTGATGGGGGGGGGGGGGCGGATTGGCCCTGCAGTCCAGGAAGATGTGCGGTCCTAGGTCTCCCATTTCTTCGGCAGCGCGTGGGATCAAAATCCCACACTGTGCCGGGGAAGAGAAGGAGGAGGAAGAGGCTTCGAGCCCAGTAGCTCACATGGGACATGCTGGCTCCGCCCCTTCCTCCTCCAGAGAGACAGCCACCCGATGCAGAGCCTCCCTGCTGTGCTGGAGGTGTCCAGCACGTGCAGAGAGGGGGCGAGGACGAAGACCTGCCAGGAGGATTCTAACCTTTTCTAATGTAAGTAAATAACAGTGTGTGTGTGTGTGTTCACTGATAAAAAAGGGGACACTTGCCTGCCTCCAAAAAAAAGGGGACACCTGCCTGCCTACAAAAAAAAGGGGACACCTGCCTGCCTACAAAAAAGGGGGACACCTGCCTGCCTAAAACCAGAAAGGGGACACCTGCCTGCCTAAAAACAGAAAGGGCACACCTGCCTAGAGAGAAAAAGGGGACACCTGCCTTAAAAACAAGAAAGGGGACACCTGCCTAGAAATAAAAAACAGGATCTGCCTAGAAAAAAGGGGACACCTGCCTAGAAACAAAAATCAAGACCTGCCTAGAGAAAAAAGGGGAACACCTTCCTAGCAACACAGAAGAGGACCTGCCTAGATAAAAAGGGAGACCTGACTAGAAACAAAAAATAGAACCTGCCTAGAAAAAAAAACAGGACCTGCCTAGATAAAAAAGGGGGGGGACCTGCCTAGAAAAAAACAACAGGACCTGCCTAGATAAAAATAAAGGACCTGCGTAAAAATAATGGAGGGGCCGTGGGGGGTGTAATGAAGAATGGGGTGTCAAAAAGGCTGTGGAGCTCTGTGATATACTCATACACACTACACATTATTACTGTGAGTTTTATTGCTGTGGAGCTCTGATACACTCATACACACCGCACATTATTGTGAGTTATATTGCTGTGGAGCTCTGTAATGTGCAGTGTGTCAGTAATGTACAGTATCTTTTAAAGTGATCGGCAGTATGCCACAGGGACTTTCTGTGCCATGGTGCAGGCTTAGATGCAATGAGTGGGTGATGGCTACTGCAGCAGAGCGTGGCAATCTGGAAGTCTGAGGTGTGGCAGATTAGATATAAATAGACCGATTTGTATCGATATCTATCTTTCTATCTATATATCTATAGATGCCAGTGGCCATTTTGTGCAGTTGATAGTAAATGCCGGAGTTTCTAAGAAAGTAATTAAGATGTTTATCACTGAACTCCAGTTGAAAGGATATCCCAGTTTGTTGCAGAATGCCAGGGGAATGAGTCTTCTTTAATCTGCATGATAAGGAGGGGGAATTACCCCAGTTGGTCTAATGGAATTTCCTTGGTTTTGTGCAAGCATTTCACACCTTGGGCAAATGGAAAAGGCACATCGCAGATGCCGCGGCACCAATTTGTAAGTGGCCATGCATTTCAAAGAAGCGATCATATCCTTTGATAACAAGAGACAAACTTTGGGAATCAAGTTAATGACGATGGGAACTGAGCGTGCCCAGGAGGGGGTATTCTGGGAAATGTAGTGCCCAGGCTCTTCCAAATAGGAGGCAGTCCTGGGAGGAACAAGGCAAATCTATATATTCTGAGTCCAGCAAGGGCTCAGGGCTTTTAAAAGGGGGTTCACGCTAAGTGATGATCTGTCCGTGCTCCAATCTCCAGCCCCCAAGAGTCACAGAGGTCCGGTTATCTTATTGAAGGGTAAGTAAGGTTCTGTGTTTTAATCTTTTTCTTTTATCTGCGGTTTTGTGTGTAATTATTGATTTATCATATCCATTTTTTCTGTAACCCTAAATGCACTGTGATATACATAATTTGCTATATCATAAATAAAATCTACAATTTATTAAGCTCTGTTTCTGCCTGATATTCGATCCTCGCTAACTGAAGGACTGGATTATCATAGAGTTTTGCCTTTGTGTAAATTGGGGTCTATTTACCAAACGTTGAGTTGGGGTGCATTGGCTGTACTGTTCTCCTATTGTGGGGTGCGTAATCAGAGTAGCAGACCAGCTCTGGTTCAGGTAGGCATCCTGCATCCTGGGAAAGCCCTGGTCTGTGGTGGCAGTGTGACGAATAGTCAGGGCAGCCATCAGAAATGATGGGGCCCTTACTAAACCTCACGATGGGGCCCCAGGGCCCCCCCCTCAACCTCTAAGAGCTTTTCTCCCCCTTCAAAAAAAAAAAAGACATAACATAGCACCACAGCAATAAAACTCCCAGTAATGTGCAGTGTGTATTAGCTTTCACAGTATCCACAGCAAATAACTCACAGTAATGAGCGGTGTGTCTGAACATATCACAGAATCCACAGCAATAAATCTCACAGAAATGGGCTTGTATGATGGCCTTTGGGTCTGGGCCTGGGCCTGGGCCCTGGTCTGGTCCCTGGGACTGGGCCTTGGGTCTGGTCCCTGGGGTCTAACCTGGGCCCTGGTTCTGGGTCTGGTCCCTGGGCCTTGGGGTCTGGGTCCTAGGGTCTGGGCCTTGGGGTCTGGGCCTTGGGGTCTGGGCCCTAGGGTCTGGCCTTGGGGTCTGAGCCCTAGGGTGTGGCCCTGAGGTCTGGTCCCTGGGGTCTGTCCCTGAGGTCTGGTCCCTGGGGTCTAGCCTGGGCCCTGGTCTCTGGGTCTGGGTCCTAGGGTCTGGGCCCTGGGGTCTGGGCCCTGGGGTCTGGGCCCTGGTCTGGGCCCTGGGTATGGGCCTTGGGTCCTGGGTTTGGGCCTAGGGGTCTGGGCCCTGGGTTTGGCCTAGGGGGTCTGGGCCCAGGGTCTGGCCCTAGTGTCTGGGCCCTAGTGTCTGGGCCTTGGGTCTGGGTCCTGGGCCTTGGGGTCTGGGTCCTGGCCTTGGGGTCTGGGCTTAGGGGTCTGGGCCCTGGTCTGGGCTTGGGGTCTGGGCCCTGGGTTTGGGTCTAGGGGGTCTGGGCCTGGGTCTGGGTCCTGGGCCTTGGGGTCTGGGCCATGGGTTTGGGCCTAGGGGTCTGGACCTGGGTCTGGGCCCTGGGTCTGGGCCCTAGGGTCTGGGTCCTGGGCCTTGGGGTCTGGCCATGGGTTTGGCCTAGGGGTCTGGACCCTGGGTCTGGGCCCTGGGCCTTTGCCCTGGGTCTGGGCCATAGGGTCTGGCCCTGGGTTTGGGTCTTGGGGTCTGGGCCCTGGGCATTGCCCTGGGTCTGGGCCTTGGCCCTGGGCCTAGGGGTCTGGACCCTGGGCCTTGGTCTGGGCCTAGGGGTCTGGACCCTGGGCCCTAGGGTCTGGGCCTTGGGTCTGGGCCTAGGGGTTCTGGGCCTAAGGGTCTGGGCCCTGGGCCCTAGGGTCTGGGCCTTGGGGTCTGGGCCATGGGTTTGGTCTTGGGGTCTGGGCCTAGGGGTCTGGACCCTGGGCCCTAGGGTCTGGGCCTTGGGGTCTGGCCTAGGGTCTGGGCCTAGGGTCTGGGCCCTAGGGTCTGGGCCTTGGGGTCTGGGCCATGGGTTTGGGCATAGGGTCTGGGCCCTGGGTTTGGGTCTTGGGGTCTGGCCCTGGACCCTGGGGTCTGGGCCTTGGGGTCTGGGGCTTGGGGTCTGGGCCTAGGGTCTGGGCCCTAGGGTCTGGGCCATGGGTTTGGGCCTAGGGGTCTGGGCCTAAGGGTCTGGGCCCTGGGCCCTAGGGTCTGGGCCTTGGGGTCTGGGCCATGGTTTGGGCCATAGGGTCTGGGCCCTGGGTTTGGGTCTTGGGGTCTGGGCCTAGGGTCTGGGCCTAGGGTCTGGGCCTTGGGGTCTGGGCCTAGGTCTGGGCCTAGGGGTCTGGGCCATAGGGTCTGGGCCCTGGGTTGGGGTCTGGGCTAGGGGTCTGGGCCATGGGTTTGGGCCTAGGGGTCTGGACCCTGGGTCTGGGCCCTGGGCCTTTGCCCTGGGTCTGGGCCATAGGGTCTGGGTCTTGGGGTCTGGGCCCTGGGCATTTGCCCTGGTCTGGGCCTTGGCCCTGGGCCTAGGGTCTGGACCCTGGCCCTAGGGTCTGGGCCTTGGGTCTGGGCCTTGGGTCTGGGCCTAGGGGGTCTGGACCCTGGGCCCTAGGGTCTGGGTCTGGGCCTTGGGGTCTGGGCCTAGGGGGTCTGGGCCTAGGGGGTCTGGGCCATGGGTTTGGGCCTAGGGGTCTGGACCCTGGGTCTGGGCCTGGGCTTTGCCCTGGGTCTGGGCCATAGGGTCTGGGTCTTGGGGTCTGGGCCCTGGGCATTTGCCCTGGGTCTGGGCCTTGGCCCTGGGCCTAGGGGTCTGGACCCTGGGCCCTAGGGTCTGGGCCTTGGGTCTGGGCCTAGGGGTCTGGACCCTGGCCCTAGGGTCTGGGTCTGGGCCTTGGGGTCTGGGCCTAGGGGGTCTGGGCTAGGGGTCTGGGCCTAAGGGTCTGGGCCCTAGGGTCTGGGCCTTGGGTCTGGGCCATGGGTTTGGGCCTGGGGTCTGGGCCCTGGGGTCTGGGCCTAGGGGTCTGGACCCTGGGCCCTAGGGTCTGGGCCCTAGGGTCTGGGCCCTGGGCCTAGGGGTCTGGGCCTAAGGGTCTGGGCCCTAGGGTCTGGGCCTTGGGGTCTGGGCCATGGTTTGGCCATAGGGTCTGGGCCCTGGGTTTGGTCTTGGGGTCTGGGCCTAGGGGTCTGGACCCTGGGCCCTAGGGTCTGGGCCTTGGGTCTGGGCCTAGGGGTCTGGGCCTAAGGGTCTGGGCCCTGGGCCCTAGGGTCTGGGCCATGGGTTTGGGCCTAGGGGTCTGGGCCTAGGGGTCTGGACCCTGGGCCCTAGGGTCTGGGCCTTGGGGTCTGGGCCTTGGGGTCTGGGCCTTGGGGTCTGGGCCTAAGGGTCTGGGCCCTGGGCCCTAGGGTCTGGGCCATGGGTTTGGGCCTAGGGGTCTGGGCCATAGGGTCTGGGGGTCTGGGCCCTGGGCCTAGAGTTCTGGGTCTGGGCCCTGGGTCTGAGCCTAGAGGTCTGGGCCTAGGGGTCTGGGCCTAGAGGTCTGGGCCTAGGGGTCTGGGCCCGGGGTCTGGGCCTGGGTCTGGCCTAGAGGTTTGGGCCTAGGGGTCTGGGCCTTGGGGTCTGGGCTCTGGGTCTTAGGGTCTGGGCCCTGGCTCACCACTCGCTGTCTTCTATCTTCTTTTCTTCTGCTCTTCTTTCTTCACCTTTTCTTCAATCTTCTTCTCTTCTTTTCTTCTCTCTTCTTCCTGGTCCCTCCAGCTCCGGCGCGCAGCTTCACTGAGTGGAGGGGCGGGGCCAAAGCAACGTGCTTGGGAGGCCCCTCACACGCTGCTTGGCCCCGCCCAGCCAGGAAGTGAAGCTGCCAGGAGCCGGAGGAGACACAGTGTCTCAGTCTCCTCCGGCTCCTGCAGCAGCAGCAGGGACACAGCTCCGGATTCGGACTCATCGAGTCCGATACCGGAGCTGTTAAAGGGCGACGCCGCTGCCGTCCCGGGCCCGGGCCCCTTACGGCAGTATTGGGCGTAATGCCCTGATGGCGGCCCTGCGAATAGTATAAGGAAAGCGGTACAGGGATTGTGGGAAACGTAGTCGGTACCCCGGGTCGGGAGTAAACGGATACTGAGTTGTGATCCGGTGCCCATTTCATCACATTTGCATGCGTGTCGCGAGCGTAGGCGTTGCTGGGACAGCTAGGCAAGCGTGCACGGGAGATTGTTGTCCGCATAGTCATTATTTGGGTCTAGGATAGACAGATACTGAGTTGCTTAACCCTGCGTCCTTTGTCGTGGCGCGTGTGTTTTTCGTGACATGACGGGACACAATGGATTCCCCAATTCGCGTCTGGGACGAAATGGATTTTTTTTTCACACAATTTTCAAAAGATTATTTTAAGGAGTTAAGAAATAAATTCTTTAGTACAATAATGTACATGTGGATGTTGCGTTGTATGGTTGGGGTTTTGTGTGGGGGCAGCACACGGGGGGCCCCATGATCTCCAATTGCCCGGGGGCCCCATTAGTTGTCAGTCCGCCCCTGCCCCACAGCGACCCTATACCACCTCACAACTCTCCAACACTACCATGAAGCACATCAAAGAGAGTTGCTTGAGTTGGGACTTGGCTAGAACATATATAAAATAGTGTGTAAAGAGAGTATATTCACTAAATGGTTGAGCGGAAAAACATATTTGGGAAACATGGTGCTAAAATAATGTCCTCAGCTTCGTTCCTAATCTGCTGCTTGGTGTCCCAACTCTATGGTTTTTTTTAGAAGATAAGCCCATGGACAATTAGTAAGGAAAATAATCGCACACCCCCTTCTCGACATTCTGAGAGGTTTCCTTAGTCAATATAGAATATGATCACACAAAACCATAGAAGGGACTGTGGTCAACAGAACCAGTCAGGCACCATCTTCAGTTTTTGTCCATATAGAATCAGAAACTCCCTCTATGCAGCACTATTTTCTTTAAATCACATACAGTATATGATTACATTGATGCTGGTGGATCTGATTGCCAGTGCCACATATTTCTTTGCAGTATCCCCATCTTTGTGATGATTAATGTATCCAACATAAAGTTTGGATGTGCACTAGCATGGATAGATAATGAGTTGGGTTTTGGATGTTCATGAGATTACAATTACAAGTATTTATAATGCACCAACAAATTCTGTTACGATGTACAATGGGTAGGAGAAAACAAACCAAATTAAGAGATAAATTAGACACTCGAGTAATGATAGGAAAAGAGGACTCTGCTCAAAAGAGTTTACAATCTAACAGGAGATTGATGACACACAGAGGAGAGGTGTAATATTTGCATACGCATTTATTAACCAATCCAGTGACGTGCGGTGAGGTCAGTGGCTGGTGAGGCACTGACTAGTATCAGAGCCAGATATACATGGGTTACGTAGGTTCAGGTTCAGTGCTCCCCAGGAACTGGCTGCTGTCAGTGCTCCCCAGGAACTGGCTGCTGTCAGTGCACCCCAAGCTCTGGCTGCTGTCAGTGCACCACTGGAACTGGCAGCTGTCAGTGCTTACAAGGATCTGGCTGCCCTCTCAGGGCTCCCCAGGATTTTGCTGCTGTCAGTGCTCCCCAGAATCTTTTGCTGCTCCCAGGGCTCCCCAGGATCTTTTGATGCTCTCCAGGATGTGCCTCCAGGTACACAGCCCTGCAGCACGCCCCATGACTGATGAGGACAGTCACATGACTTGAGATCAATGGTGCTTTCCCATTGGTCCAAGCTACTCCATTGCTCTCAGTGCCTCTCTGAGGCACTAAAGAGAGTATATTCAGGAAGTAGGCAGTGCCAGACGTGCGCTGCAGACTTCAATGAATCTATTAGCCAGCTTGAGCTATGCAAATTGCGTAGGCTCAGAGCTCACACAGCAGCCGCCGAACTAAAAAAAAAGGGAAGGAGCAGAGACAGCAGGTTTTATTTTAAAAATTTACAAACCCCACTTAATGGAATTATGGCAGGTGAGGCCCTGCCTCACCTGCCGCCCCTTACTGCACGTCCCTGAACCAATCATTTGCCAGTGTTCAAATTGTCTGGTGACCGTTGAACTGGTTGAGTCAGTTGGCAGTTGGCCTCTCTGTGAGCAACGGTCATTCAGCAGCCTGCTATCTATTATATATATAAAATGGTTTCTGTCCGCCACTGTCCCTGGATGCGCGCGCACTCTCGGATGCGCACGCATGCGAAGCTCCTTCTCTCTTCCACGGTCCCGCAGTCATTCTGACTTCCTGGAAGTTAGATGCTACCAAGGGGCTGGCTGCAAACTGGAGCTCCACTCTGGACAAGAAACATGTGACCTCCACTCCCCCAAAGGTTTTTTTTTTCTTTGCAATCAACTTTAATGTTACGAACAACAATAAACACAATAATTCTGACCACTGGTTTCTGCTTGATTTTCATCTACCTCTGCCTTAATTATTATTATTATAAAATATTAATGCAGCTATTATTATTATAGTATTATATTGTGATTAATAGTAGCATTATTATAATATAATTAATATTATTAAATAAATAATACAAAGGCTTTGTTAATAATACTATTAACAAACTTTTGTATTATTTATTTAATAATATTAATGATATTCTGATAATGCTACTATTAATCACAATATAATACTATAATAATAATAATAATAGCAGCAATATCTATAACAATAAAACGGTTTCTGTCCGTCGCTGCAGGACACAATGAGCATACAGAAAAAACCCGCCGGCATGCGTGAGGGACAAAAAAAATGCAGATCAGTTGGAGAGGTGCACGCAAAGCGCCTCTCCCTCTCTCTCGACCATCACCCTTCAAACCCCTGAGTCACCCCATATCCTGGGCAAACTTTCCAGGGGAGCACCGAGCAGCCAGACCCTGCAGCCAGATCCTGGGTGCACCAAGCAGCCAGATCCTTGGTGCGCCGAGCAGCCAGATCCCAGGGAGCACCAAGCAGCCAGATCCTGCAGCCAGATCCTGGGGAGCACCGAGCAGCCAGATCTTGGGGAGCACAGAGCAGCCAGATCCTGCATTCAGATCCTGGGGAGCAAAAAGCAGCCAGATCCTGGGTGCACCAAGCAGCCAGATTCTGGGGAGCACCAAGCAGCCAGATCCTGCAGCCAGATCCTGGGTGCACCGAGCAGCCAGATCCTGGGTGCACCGAGCAGCTAGATCCTGCAGTCAGATCCTGGGGAGCACTGAACAGCAAGATCCTGGGGAGCACTGAGCAGCCAGATCCTGGGGAGAACTGAGCAGCCAGATCCTGGGGAGCAATATACAACAAGATCCTGGTGAGCACTGAGCAGCCAGATCCTGGGTGTGCCAAGCAGCCAGATGCTGGTTGCGCCAAGCAGCCACATCATTGGGAGCACTGAGCAGCCAGATCCACTAAAACAATAGACTACCCTTCAGGCAGGCTTAACACCTAGTATTATGATAAAACCAGCACCACGTTTATCCTTATTTCTGCATCCAAGAGTCATTGGCAGAAAAGCTTCAGCAGCATAAACATAAAACAAACATCACAAAAGGGTAAATAGCAGAGTTTGAGAAGTAATAGGATGTATGGGAGCTATGAGGGAGATGGCTTAGCAAGGTTCAATGGGGGGGGGGTTATGGAGTGAGTTGATAGGCTTCTCTGAATTAATGAGAAAAGGATGTAGAATATGGGAACCACAGACATCAAGCTACACATTGTACCACTGATGCCTATATATCACCAACTGTTAATATATGCAAAACAATATCAATATATGCTGATTGAGGAAGTTGCTGATATCTGTGAAGCGTGTCTCAGTTTGTTTTTATTATTTATTAATTTATGGTGTATTTATTGTTTTATTTGTTTAAAATGTATTTGTAAAATATCTTGGAACCTTGACCATTATTCTGGTGTTCATTGAGACCTGGAGGAGATACTGGAGGTCCTGAGTAGGGATGAGCTGTTCGGTTCGATCTGTTCGGAGTTCGCATCGAACATCGGCCGTTTGCGAACTTCAAACTTTTTGGGACGTTCGCCAAAAGTTCGAAAAAAAATTGAAAACAGTATAAAAAATGCTTAAAAATTACTAAAAAATTTAGAAATAAAGAGACTCTTTACTGCAGAATAGTATAAGCAACGGTTTATTAGATATTGAATTAAAATGGGAATATTTTTAACATTGAAGACTATGGGATAAAACATTCTTGTTACTAAAACATCAGGCAGACACGGCCCTCTAATCAGTCACTGTTGAGGGCAGCCTGCAGGGGCCTCCCAAGGATCCCCTTGAGGAGCATGCAGCCGCCGGATGACTGAGCGGCGACTGTGCGGGCTAGCCGCCCGGGTGCATGTGGCAGAGATAGGCAGCGCAGGGAGGGAGCCACTGCACCTGCAGCCACGGCCAGGGCCGCCATCAGGGCATTACGCCCAATACTGCCGTAAGGGGCCCGGGCCCGGTGGGGGCCCGGGCCGCCGGGGCCTGGGGGGAGGATCCCGGGCCCCCGACGGCAGCGGCGTCGCCCTTTAACAGCTCCGGTATCGGACTCGATGAGTCCGAATCCGGAGCTGTGTCCCTGCTGCTGCTGCAGGAGCCGGAGGAGACTGAGACACTGTGTCCTCCGGCTCCTGGCAGCTTCACTTCCTGGCTGGGCGGGGCCAAGCAGCGTGTGGAGGGGCCTCCCAAGCACGTTGCTTTGGCTCCGCCCCTCCACTCAGTGGAGCTGCGCGCTGGAGCTGGAGGGACCAGGAAGAAGACAGAAGAAAAGAAGAGAAGAAGATTAAAGAAAAGGTGAAGAAAAGAAGAGCTGAAGACAGAAGAAAAGAAGATAGAAGACAGCGAGTGGTGAGCCAGGGCCCAGACCCTAAGACCCAGGGCCCAGACCCCTAGGCCCAAACCCAGGACCCAGACCCCTAGGCTCAGACCCAGGGCCCAGACCCCTAGGCCCAAACCCAGGACCCAAGGCCCAGACCCTGGGCCCAGACCCCCTAGGCCCAAACCCTAAGGCCCAGACCCAGGGCCCAGACCCCCTAGGCCCAAACCCAGGGCCCAGACCCTAAGACCCAGGGCCCAGACCCCTAGGCCAAACCCAGGGCCCAGACCCAGGGCCCAGACCCCTAGGCCCAACCCAGACCCAGACCCCTAGGCCCAAACCCTGGGCCCAGACCCCAAGGCCCAGACCCCAAAGCCAAATACAGACCCAGGGCCCAGACCCTAGGGTCCAGACCCCAGACCCAGGGCCCAGACACTAGGGCCCAGGCCCAGACCCCCTAGGCCCAAACCAGGGCCCAGACCCCTAGGCCCAAGGCCCAGACCCAGGGCCCAGGCCCCTAGGCCCAAACCCAGGACCCAAGGCCCAGACCCTGGGCCCAGACCCCCTAGGCCCAACCCAGGGCCCAGACCCCTAAGCCCAAACCCAGGGCCCAGACCCCAAGGCCCAGACCCAGGGCCCAGACACTAGGGCCAGGGCCCAGACCCTAGGCCCAAACCCAGGACCCAAGGCCCAGACCCTGGGCCCAGACCCCCTAGGCCCAGACCCTGGCCCAGACCCCAAGGCCCAGACCCAGGGCCCAGACCCAGGGCCCAGACCCCCTAGGCCCAAACCCAGGGCCCAGACCCCTAGGCCCAAACCCAGGACCCAGACCCAGACCCCTCTAGGCCCAAACCCAGGCCCAGACCCAGGGCCCAGACCCCTAAGCCCAAACCCAGGGCCCAGACCCCAAGGCCCAGACCCAGGGCCCAGACACTAGGGCCCAGGGCCCAGACCCTGGGCCCAGACCCTGGGCCCAGACCCAGGGCCCAGACCCCTAAGCCCAAACCCAGGGCCCAGACCCCTAAGCCCAAACCCAGGGCCCAGACCCCAAGGCCCAGACCCAGGGCCCAGACCCCTAGGCCCAAACCCAGGACCCAAAGCCCAGACCCTGGGCCCAGACCCCCTAGGCCCAGACCCTGGGCCCAAACCCTAAGGCCCAGACCCCAAGGCCCAGACCCAGGGCCCAGACAAGGGCCCAGACCCCCTAGGCCCAAACCCAGGGCCCAGACCCCTAGGCCCAAACCCAGGACCCAAGGCCCAGACCCCTAGGCCCAAACCCAGGACCCAGGCCCAAGACCCTGGGCCCAAACCCCCTAGGCCCAAACCCAGGGCCCAGACCCCAAGGCCCAGACCCAGGGCCCAGACCCAGGGCCCAGACCCCCTGGGCCCAGACCCCCTGGGCCCAGACCCAGGGCCCAGACCCCTAGGCCCAAACCCAGGACCCAAGGCCCAGACCCTGGGCCCAGACCCTGGGCCCAGACCCTGGGCCCAGACCCTAGGCCCAAACCCTAGGGCCCAGACCCTAGGGCCCAGACCCAGGGCCCAGACCCAGACCCTAGGGCCCAAACCCTGGGCCCAGACCCCTGGGCCCAGACCCCAGGGCCCAGACCCCTAGGCCCAGACCCAGGGCCCAGACCCCTAGGCCCAAACCCAGGGCCCAAACCCAGGGCCCAGACCCCTAGGCCCAGACCCAGGGCCCAGACCCCAAAGCCCAAATACAGACCCAGGGCCCAGACCCTAGGGTCCAGACCCCATACCCAGGGCCCAGACCCCAAGACCCAGACCCTAGGGCCCAGACCCCAAGGCCTAGACCCAGGGCCCAGACCCTAGGACCCAGACCCCAAGGCCCAGGGACCAGACCCAGAGACCAGGGCCCAGGCTAGACCCCAGGGCCCAGACCCCAAGGCCCAGTCCCAGGGCCCAGACCCAGACCCAAAGGCCATCATACACAGCCCGTTTCTGTGAGATTTATTGCTGTGGATTCTGTGATATGTTCAGACACACCGCTCATTACTGTGAGTTTTATTGCTGTGGATACTGTGATAAGCTAATAACAATGCACATTACAGGGAGTTTTATTGCTGTGGTGCTATGTTATGTCCTTTTTTTTGAAGGGGGAGAAAAGCTGTTAGAGGTTGAGGGGGGGGCCCTGGGGGGGCCCATCGTGAGGTTAGTAAGGGGCCCATCATTTCTGATGGCTGCCCTGGCCACGGCAGACTCCCCCCCCCCCCACAACCAGGATCCAGGGAGCCCCACTGACCACCAGGCTAAGGTAAGGCAACACATTTCTAAAAAAATAAAAATCCGAGGACATTTTTTAAACGTCCCGGGGAACATAAAAATAAAAAACTATTTTTTCTTTCTCTACCTGGCTGAATGTATTTAATTATATATATTAGATACATTTAGCCAGGTAGAGGGGGTGGCATGTGGGCTGCGCGGGGTCTCAGGCAGTGGTCTGTTTTTTTTGTGTATATATTTTTAGCAAATTTATAGGGGAAGGTAAGGGTAGGTATGATATATATATATATATATATAAAAATAAACACGGGGGTTTTGCACTCACGGTTCACCATGAAATTTCACTTTACCCGGTGCTTCAGCAAAGGCTTCAAATCAGATATCAACAGCAAGGATGCAAGCACTCCAAGGATTTTCCAAAGATATTTTCTTTTATTGGTCCAAAAATCAACGTTTCGGCTCACCAAGGAGCCTTCATCAGGACAGACATATACACAACAATACTGTGTCTAATTAAATAGACACCCCAATTAGCAATGATACAAGCCCCCCCCCAGCTGCTCACCGACCAATGGTTAGGGATTTCCACGTTATGGTTCCATCTACACATGTGGGTCAGCGCTTGGCGCTATCACAGGGCGAAACGAATCCCTAGAGGATTTAGAATTCATAATGTTCCAACCCTAGGACGGTCCAAAGCACAGGTGTGCAAAGATTGGACAAGTGTACTAAATAAATGTTCTCTAGATCTCATGTTGGTGGCCATTAAAGAGGTAAAAGATGAAATGGAGGAGATCAAAGTTAAAATTGTGGAGTTTGAAAAGGAACATGTGGTTTGGATGGAGTCAGCAGAGGGATTGGCGACTTCAATAAATATAGAACAAGAAGTAACAAAGTATAAAAATTAATTGATTCGTTTTAAAAAAGAAAAATTCGAAAAGGTCAAACAAGACTATTTACAGCATCGAGTGTACAGATGGTTGGGTGGAGAACCGAACAGAAGACCCTACAGGAACCCAAGGAACCGCATACGAAAACCTAAAGTGCAGACTATTGATGTCACCTCGGGTGAGTCTGCATCTGAGAATGAACCTACCATTGATCCGAACGTAACCTCAAGAGATTTTTTAGGGGTACCGGGTACCCAGAACCCCGGAGGCACAATTACACGGAGCCGCGGGAAAAACGCAGAGGAAGGCGAATCACCAGGAGGGGGCGACAAGGGAAGCCAAACTGGCACCAAAGGCAAACCACCACTGAAGAAATAAATCCCATATTTAATCTTTCGGACAGAGTTTTGACAGAGGTAGATATTGGAATACTCAGTAAGGGACTATCCTTTGTCCCGTCTTCTAAACCTAATTATTTCCAGTGGAATGTGGAACTTTATAAATTTGGACGTATCTTACGCCTTGCTGATTTTTTTAAGAACGAATCTACCAATGACGGGACTCTCTTTCGACGTAAAAGTCGATTTGATCCTATTTCAAATCAGCCGTCTATTAAAACATTCCTGCGTCAAGTAAAGTCAGAAGTAAACCCACTCATAAAGCAACATGTGTCTAAACATAGTAATATCTCTAGATTGGAACGAGAAGCAATCAAAAGTCTATCCAATGATGCCTCTATAATTATAAGGCAGGCAGATAAGGGAGGGGCAATTACCATCTTAAACTATACGTATTATGCTCAGGAAATGTACTCCCAGCTTTTAGATGAAGCCACCTACACCTTATTGCCACGTGATCCAACATTAGACTAAGTTTGGCATGGCTAAGACATGGCTAAGTTTGAAAGAAGTATTCAAAGAGGACTGGTGGCTGGTTACATTGACGAGGAACTGTTTCAATATCTGTTAAAACCTCACCCGAGAACACCTGTTGTATATGGAATACCGAAAATCCACAAGAACGTAGTGACTCCACCATTGCGTCCGATTGTTTCAGCCATGGGGGGAGTTATCGAACCCATTGCCAGGTGGCTTGATTTTTTATTTAAAGCACCGGTACAAAGTATTCCAACTTGTATTAAAGATACTAATGATTTTTTGCAGAGACTTAGAGCGGTGGTGGTTAATTGTGATGAAGTGGTCTTTATGACATTAGATGTCAGGAGCCTCTATACGGTAATCCCCATGAGGGAGGGGTTGAGGCTATGAGGTGGCTACTATCTAATTCCGAAATGTATGATGGTCCATGCGTGGAATTTGTTCTGGAGTTATTGGCATTAGCCTTGGAGAATAATTATTTCAGGTTTGAGGACAGGTGGTACCTGCAGTGTACTGGGACATCCATGGGGGCCGCAATGGCCCCCATGTACGCCAATGCCTACATGTACAAATTCGAAAATGATAACATCCTAACCCAATTTTCAAATAAGATCATCGAATATGTACGTTTTATTGACGACATTTTTGTGATATGGCGAGGTACGATAGACGAGGCAAGGGAGATTGAGCACCGTATTAATGGTTTAGATACACCCATTAAGGTCACCAGTGAGGTGAATGAAAGTTCCATTAATTTTCTGGATGTAAGGGTGTTTAAAAAAGATAATTGCCTACATCATTCCCTGTTCTCCAAACCCACTGATCGTAATACTCTACTCCATGAGCGCAGTGCACACCCAGAGCATTCCAAACGGTCGTTACCCTATTCCCAGTTTTTGAGGGTAATAAGAAACAATAGTGACGAGACCATCAGGGAGGAGCAAATCTGTAATATGCGTCAGAGATTTAGTAGTCGAGGATATTCTGAAACAGTGCTGACGGCAGCCCTGGAGAGGGCAAGAGCCCCCAGGGAAAAATCAATTAAATCGAATAGATTTAAATTTCCTATAACTTTTGACACAGCCACAGATAAAATTACCTCTGTTGTGAGGAAGAACTGGCCAATTTTGGAGAGAGATCAAGCTCTACCTGAAACATTTAGACACAAACCAATGTTTTGTTATCGTAAAAACCGTAACCTGAAAGATTTTTTGGTTCGGGCAGACCCAACTAAAAGTTATGATCAAGGTCAGGAACGATTTCAGAACTTGGGGTGTAAGAGGTGTCTGGGCTGCGTTACCTGCGGCCACATGATCCCCTCAAAAGAGTTCAGACATCCTCATACAGGGAAGCGGTATTTCATAAAACATCTTATTACGTGCAGAACTGAGTTTGTAGTGTATAAAATCCTATGCCCATGTGGTCTTGCCTATGTGGGCAAGACTACAACTCAGCTCTGTGAGAGGATACGTAACCACAGATCAAACATTAGGACTGCTTATAGGGATGGCAGGTCAGACAAGCCGGTGGCCCGACACTTTTTGGAGTCGGGCCACCCCTTGTCTTCATTAAAATTTCTAGCCATAGACCACATTCCGGCCAATTGCTGCGCCTCCCCGGTGCGGGCTGACATCTTGGATGTCAGCCCGGCACTCCGGGACCCCGGCGGGGCCATTAGATATTGCGGTGGCGCAATGACATCTAATTCAGGCGCCCCCCCCCCGCGTGTGCCGAGGAGGCGCCTGAAAGGGAGGGATCGCCGGGGGGCACAAAGTTAAGGCAGGCACCGTTTGGAAGGGCACAGCGTGCCCTTCCAAACGGTGGCTGACCTTAACCCCTGGGGTGCTGGATCACGATTCGGCGCTGAAAAGCGCCGGATCGTGATCCTCTCCCAGAGCTGGCCGACATCTTGGATGTCGGCCAAGCCTCCGGGAACTACCCCTGAGGACTGGCACGATGTCGCCAGTCCTGGAGTTAACCCCTAGCTGCCACCAATGGTGGAGATAGGGGGTTCCAATGAACCCCCTATCTCCCGATCCGTGGCAGCTAGGGGTTAATGTTTGATATCGTTGGATCGGCCAGAGCATGGTCTTTCCAACGATACCAAACTTGACCATGTAAAAAGTTTTTTGTAAAACAAAATTAAAAATAAAAATAAAAAATATTTTCAAAAAAATTATAAAAAAAATAAGCAAGTTTTTTTGTTTTTTTTGTTTTGTTAATGCAGCAATATCGTTCCCATTTCAATTATAATGTGAACAATGATGCTGCACTAACGATTTTTGTATGCGGTGCGTTTGTTAAAAATAGCGAAATTTCCCCCCAAAAAAAATGTACCGAGTCCCCATTTCTAATTTTTTTAACAAGCGTACCCCATAGAAAATATAACTGCAAATGCTCGCATGTTAAAATGTGGAAAAAAACACGTTACATGCTATAAATTATTGAAAATTCGAATTATTTGTTATAATATACAGACAGGACATGACGTATACATATAATAATGACATATTATGAATCTGCCGAGTCTGCCGGAAAGAACGATATATAATATGTCTGGGTCATATATTAAAATAAGGCTTCAAAACTCGGTTAAACATGATGAGCGAAACTGGTAAAAATGACCTCAGCACAGAGGTGTGAAATGCCTCAGCAGCGAATGGGTTAAAAACTTTTTTTAAAAACTTTTTGTCCTTGTTTCTTGTCCCCCAGGGCACTACCCAGACCCCCATACACCTTTTATGGCATATATCTTGCATATATGACATAGGCGTGCGCAGCCTATTACATTAGGGTGTGCACCCAAAGCTCAAAGATATATATATATATATATTTAAAAAAAAGACGCTTCTGCTCCAGCACGAGCCTTTATCAACTTTGATAAAGGCTCTCGCTGGAGTCGAAACGTTGTTCTTTTTAAATGTTGGGGCAATAAAGGAAACTATTAATGAAGTCCTCGAGTGCATCCTCTCTTCGTTATGGTACGTATGCTCACACGGATAAACAGCACCGAGGCAAAAAGAGTCAGAGGATACTTGTGGGAGGCGTGAGTGATGAAATTTGAGGATATATAGATACATACATCTATATACAGTTGTGTTCAAAATTATTCAACCCCCACTGAAATTGAGTGTTTTGGCCAGTTTGACATTGATTTTGATCATTCAGTCATCTTGCTTACAATTAAATCAAAGAGGCACGTGTAGGTCAGACAAATATAACATAACATTTATAATGAAATAACCACAAATGTCTTTTCTGTGCTCACATCATTATCAGTTTTATTCAACCCCCAAGTGACATTCAATCTTAGTACTTAGTACAACATCCTTTTACAGTTATAACAGCTTTTAAACGTGAAGCATAGCTTGACACAAGTGTCTTGCAGCGATCTACGGGTATCTTCGCCCATTCGTCATGGGCAAAAGCCTCCAGTTCAGTCACATTCTTAGGCTTGCGCACTGCAACTGCTTTCTTTAAGTCCCACCAGAGGTTCTCAATCGGATTTAAGTCAGGTGACTGCGATGGCCACTCCAAAATGTTCCAGCCTTTAATCTGCAACCATGCTCTAGTGGACTTGGAGGTATGCTTGGGATCATTGTCCTGTTGAAAGGTCCAACGTCTCCCAAGCCTCAGGTTTGTGACGGACTGCATCACATTGTCATTCAATATCTCCTGGTACTGAAGAGAATTCATGGTACCTTGCACACGCTGAAGCTTCCCTGTACCTGCAGAAGCAAAACAGCCCCAAAGCATGGTTGACCGCCAGCCATGCTTCACAGTAGGCAAGGTGTTCTTTTCTTCATAGGCCTTGTTCTTCCTCCTCCAAACATAGTGTTGATCCATGGGCCCAAACAGTTCTAATTTTGTTTCATCAGTCCACAGAACACTATCCCAAAACTTCATACTGCAGTCGACTCTTCTTATTTTTTGGAGACAGCAAGGGGGTGCGCCTGGGAGTTCTGGCATGGAGGCCTTCATTACGCAGTGTGCGCCGTATTGTCTGAGCTGAAACTTCAGTACCCACATCTGACAAATCTTTTCTCAGTTCCTCAGCAGTTACACGGGGACTTTTCTCCACTCTACGCTTCAGGTAGCGCACAGCAGTCGAAGTCAGCATCTTCTTTCTGCCACGACCAGGTAGCGTTTCAACAGTGCCCTTTGCCTTGAATTTGCGAATGATGCTTCCTATGGTATCTCTTGGTATGTTTAACATCTTTGCAATCTTCTTATAACCATTGCCCTTCCTGTGAAGAGTAATCACCTCTTCTCTTGTCTTCCTGGACCATTCTCTTGACTTCACCATGTTTGTAACCACACCAGTAAATGTCTAGAAGGAGCTGAGTATCACAGTCATTTTAAAGCTGCCTAATTGGTGCTTATTATGCTTTATTGCTGCTCCGTGACATCCACAGGTGTTTTTGAATACCTGATTGAAAACACTTGAATGAACCTCTGTTCTTCAGAGTGGTAGTCTTTAAGGGGTTGAATAATTGTGTCAATGAAGAATTCACAAAAGAAACATTTACTACTGTATTACAAAACCAATTGATGTCATTTTAGTTGCATATGGTTCTTTAAAAAGTCCTTGTAGGATTTCATTCTGAATACAATTACAAATGTACACTAAATTCCCTAAAACCCTTTACAGCATTGGGGGTTGAATAATTTTGAACACAACTGTATATCAGTAGGTAGTGATCGCTTTTTTTATTGGACTAACGCTACATTTGAAAGACAAGCTTTATTGCTGTGCAGCTCTGTGATACGCTCATACACACTGCACTTACTGAGTTTTATTGCTGTGCAGCTCTGTGATACAGTAATACACACCGCACATTATTGTGAGTTTTATTGCTGTGAAACTTTGTGATACGATCATACACACCGCACATTACTGTATCACAGAGCTCCACAGCAATAAAACTCACAGTAATGTGCTATGTGAATGAGCGTATCACAGAGCTCCACAGCAATATAACTCACAGTAATGTGCTATGTGAATGAGCGTATCACAGAGCTCCACACCAATATAACTCACAGTAATGTGCTATGTGAATTAGCGTATCCCTCAATAAACAAAGGAAATTGAGGAAAATATAGGATAGAATAATAAGGATCCCTTCCCTTCTCCATACTCACTGGCCTTCATGGTCACTGCCGACTCCCCCAGGCCGCTTTCTCTGTGTCCTAGCAGTAGGCTTTCTTCACTATTGTTTATTTGTCTGCTTTCTTTCTTTCTCTGCTTTTTCTTTGTATTTTCTTTCGCCCTGTAATCTTTCTGCATTCTTTCTTTCTCTGTATTGTTTCTTTTGTTCAGTATTTTATGTCACTCTGAAATCTTTTCTTTCTCTCCATATTTATTTATTTCTGCACCCATTCTTTCGCTGTATTCTTTCTCTCTGTATCCTTTCATTCTGTTTCTTTCTGTCTCCTCTCTTTCTTTTTGTATTCTTTCTTTCATTTGCATTTCTTGCTCTATGTATTCTTTCAGGGTTATTCAGAGAAAGGTGAAAAACAGGGGAAATGGCAAGAGAAGAGAACAATCTAGAACAAATAGCCGATTTGGAAAGTGAAATACATGGGAGAATTTTTCTGGCTTGGCTATTTTGATCTCATATTTTCACTTCTCCAGTCATTCTCCTGAGGTTCACTTTTCTTTGAATAGACCTGTAAATCTCTGCATCCTTTCTTTCTGTACTTATTCATTCTCTGTATTTCTCCCTCCTTGCTTTCTTTAGTTCTGTATTTATTCATTCATTCTCTGTATTCATTCATTCATTCTCTGCATTTCTTCCGCCTTGCTTTCTTTCTGTATTCATTCATTCTCTGTATTTCTACCTCCTTACTTTCTTTCTCTCTGCATGCATTCTCTGTATTCATTCATTCTCTGCATTTCTTCCTCCTTGCTTTCTTTCTCTCTGTATTCATTCATTCATTCTCTGTATTTCTCCCTTGCTTTCTTTCTCTGTAGTCATTCATTCAGTCATTAATTTTCCCTCCTTACTTATTTCTCGCTGTATTTTTCCCTTCTTGCTTTCTTTCTCTGTATTTTCCCTCCTTGCTTTCTTTCTTTCTGCATTCTTTTTGTATTTTTCTCTCTGAAGTCTTTATCTCTGCATTTTTCTGCATCTCTTCTTTCTACATTGTTTTACTCTTTCTGATCTTTTTGCATTCATCCTCTCTTTCTCACTCTGTGTTCTTTCTAGCTCTGTGTGTGTGTGTGTGTGTTTACATTCTCTTTCCCCCTGCTGCCAGTGATCTGAGGGTCTGATGTGTCGGTGCTGGGGAGCAGCCAGAATGCCACTGCCTGGTGCATCTGAGCTCCCTGGAGCAGCCAGGCTTAACTATTTTACTGACAGTGGCATAATTAAAAAAAAAAAAAAAAGTGCATCCTTACCCTCAATGACACAGGGCCGACTGCTGCTTCTCCTATGGACCCTCTGATGTTTATTCTGCTCCTTCCTGCCTCCTTCTCCCTCCTCCCTGTACTATTTCCCCCAGCATCGTAGGAGCGTGCAGGAAGATGGGAAATAGCAAGCAGGCCAGGAGGTACCCGCCAGCCTCTACTGCCTGTCACTGGGCATTCAAAAGCCCCTGAGTTCTCCCCAGAGCAGCTGCCAAGCCTGCCCCTGCATCTCACCGGGGATTTCAAAAGACACACAGGCAGGGGCATGTCTGCTGCTGACCCAGCAGCGTTACGGAGTCCTCCAGAGCAGCTGTCAGTGATGAGCGCTGGAGCTGCAGGTTATAATCCAGAGGCTGCCGTGAAAAAAAAGAAAGCTGCCTGATTAGGGTGTGCCCAGGCACACCCGGCACACCCCGTGTGCACGCCTATGATGTATGCCCTCTTGGAGGGCACTCTAAAAATCGAACTTTCGAGTCCCAATGACTTGCATTGAGTTTGGTTCGAGTTCGAACTTTTGAAATTGTTCGAATGCGAGCCGAACACGGGGGTGTTCGGCTCATCACTAGTCCTGAGGACCAAGATACATTGGACCCTACCTGCCTAAAGGGTCATAAGTGATACCAACAGAGCGTAAAGGAGTGGGGCTTCACCTCTGGTAAGCAGTTTTTTCTACCTATGATAAAACCGCAAAAGTCCAGATATCTGCGTGCTGAATGTCCCTTTATATTTTGTTTTATGCATGACAAAGGAGAACAGCACAAGGAGTGTATGGGCTACATCACCCCTGAAAGTTGATCTGCTGCATGCTGAAGAAGAGCCCCTGTTAGTTGGGTCTCATACATGTGAGTGGAACTACAACACTCCTCCTTTTTATTAATTTATTTGGCGGCGCTATGCCACTTTTATGTTTTTATGTAATCTTCGAGGAACCCCATGTACTCCAGTTGAGGACCTTTTTGAAGAAAGACCATTAATAAAGTATTATTAAGAGTTTGAATTATTTACAAATAGTGCACTATGCATGTTACACTTATACTTTTTTCTGTATGATTGTTGGCACTATTAGTTCTATATCAGCAGTTGTATGTGTATAGATTAAACATACAGAAGTGTTTCTATTGCGCTCTGAATGTGTATATTGTATTCACTATTATTCTTAAGTGTGATATTTTTGGGGATTCGTTGCTCTACCACATTTGTAGAGAGCTGCACTATACTTGTTTCACCTTGCATTTACCTATTCAGGGTCATTATTATTATTATTATTCTTTATTTATAAAGCGCCAGTATATTCCGCAGCGCTGTACAATAAGCACAGTATAGACAGGGTTACAATACATTGAACAACATTTGACAAACAGTACAGGAGGAGATGAGGGCCCTATTCCCGTAGGAACTCACAATCTAGGATTCAGAGAAAAGTGAAAACCAGGAGACTGGCAGGAAAAGAGAACAATCTAGACCAAATAGCTGATTTGGAAAGTGAGATAAATGAGAGATTTTTTCTGGTTTGGCTATTTTGACCTAGAATTTTAACTTCTCCAGTCATTCTCCTGGTTTTCACCTCTCTCTGAATAACCCTGATTATTTCCTACGCTTGTTATTTTTGGGGTTTTATTGCATGTTTTTTTTAAAATAATACAGAATTGAACTGAATCAGCAGAGATTGAATTTTCAAATTTAATATCTCTGGGTCAATTCAATTTAATAAACTAAATTCTAATCCACATAGGGAACCCACATTTATTCCTTAAATATTCAATTACTGTGTGCTATAATGTAACAAATAGTTTCAAATTCTTTGGTTGGCTTTTGTCATCAAGTCTAGCCAGTGGCGTCGTAACGTGGGGGCGGGAGGTGCGGCCCGTACCAGGTGACACCCGCCTTTAGGGTGACACCGTCACCCTAAGGGCGGGTGTCTCACCCTCCGCCGCGTATTCGCTCCCTGCGAGCGTCCGAAGCATGCAGCTTCGGACGCTCGCCTGGAGGAAACACGTCACCAGCCAATCGCGGCTGGTCACGTGGCTCCCCCAGGCGAGCGCCCAAGCTGCGGAGGTGAGCTGGGGCCATTATCCATGTGCTGGGGCAAATCCATGAGCTGGGGCATGTCCATGTGTTGGGGCAAATCCATGAGCTGGGGCCATTATCCATGTGCTGGGGCAAATCCATGAGCTGGGGCAGTATCCATGTGCTAGGGCAAATCCATGTGCTGGGGCAAATCCATGTGTGAGCTGGGGCATTATCCATGTGCTGGGGCAAATCCATGTGCTGGGGCAAATTCATGTGCTGGGGCATATCCATGAGCTGCTGTGGCAAATCCATGAGCTGGGGCAGTATCCATGTGCTGGGGCAGTATATCCATGAGCTGGGGCAGTATATCCATGAGCTGGGGCAGTATATCCATGAGCTGGGGCAGTATCCATGTGCTGGGGCAGTATCCATGAGCTGGGGCAGTATCCATGAGCTGGGGCAATATATCCATAAGCTGGGGCAGTATCCATGAGCTGGGGTAGTATCCATGAGCTGGGGCCATTATCCATGTGCTGGGGCAGTATCCATGTGCTGGGGGCAGTATCCATGTGCTGGGGCAAATCCATTTTCCCTCGGCAAATCCATGTGCTGGGGCAGTATATCCATGAGCTGGGGCAGTATCCATGTGCTGGGGCAGTATCCTTGAGCTGGGGCAGTATCCATGTGCTGGGGCATATCCATGTGCTGGGGCAAATCCATGAGCTGGGGCAAATCCATGAGCTGGGGCATATCCATGAGCTGGGGCAAATCCATGAGCTGCTGGGGCATATCCATGAGCTGCTGGGGCATATCCATGAGCTGGGGCATATCCATGAGCTGGGGCAGTATCCATGAGAGGAGCTGGGGCAATATCCATGAGAGGAGCTGGGTCAATATCCATGAGAGCTGCTGGGGCATATCCATGTGTGCTGAGGGCAGTATCCATGTGTGCTGGGGGCAGTATCCATGTGTGCTTGGGGCAGTATCCATGTGTGTTGGGGGCATATCCATGAGAGCTGGGGCAATATCCATGTGTGAGCTGGTCTGGGGCAATATATCCATGTGTGAGCTGAGGCGCAATATATCCATGGGTGAGCTGAGGTGCAATATACAGTATCCATGTGTGAGCTGGGGCAATATATATCCATGGGTGAGCTGCTGGGGCAATATATAATTGTGAACTGGGGCAATATATCCATATGTGAGCTGGGGGCAATATATATCCATGGATGAGCTGCTGGGGGCAATATATATCCATGTGTGCTTTCACTGGCTTCGAACAGGCATCGTACTTGCTGGCAGTTGGCAAAAAGTTGTGTGAGCATAGGAGAGAGCTCCACAGCAATAAACCTCACAGTAATGTGCGCTGTGTGTATGAGCATTCAGTGTTATTTGGGAGTACTGATTTAGGAGTAAGAGTAGTTAAAAAAAAAATTCCGTAAAACTCGGGGGGGGGGTGACACCATAAATTACCGCACCGGGTGACACCAACCCTAGTGACGCCACTGAGTCTAGCGAGCAAATAAAAATTCCCTTCAAACAATAAGCTTGAGAGAAGTACATTTCCGTGAAAAAAGAACACCTAACACCTGTATTTTGGAATTTTGGAATGGAATACCCTATTCTAGGTCACAGCAAACCTGGACTTGGAGCTTCCTGTTGGAGTCGAACAGCTGACATTCCTATGCTTTGTGACCTATTGTACAATATTTATATGGAACAAATTCATATTTTAGCATCCATCAGGAAAACACAGATATTTATATTCATTAGAGCATGATTCCAAAATTGAAGCCAGAGAAGAAAGAATTTTTATGGTCACAATAAATATGTGTACTACTTCAATTATAGAAAACAATGGTAATCTGAAAAATTAGGACAAGATATATAACTTTACATCAGATAATTTATACATAAGTGAAAATTATAAATATATTATAACACATATATTCAGATATATATATGTAAATTACAAAACAGCAAAAGGTTGCACTCAACCTCAAAACTAATGGGTGCATCTAGGAGATTAAATACAAAACACCAGGAAAGAGCACTCCATATTAGGCCCCTTTCACACTAAGCGATTTATCGCATGTTTTTTTCCACAATATCACGCATTTTTCCACGCGATATCGCTCTTTGTAGCATCTCCAATGCATTTCAATGGATCTGTTCACATCTCGTCGCTCAATGTCGCCTTTAGCTCGTCGCTGTAGCTTGTCGCTGGTACATTACCCTTTTTGCGCGAAGTGCGATTTGCATTGGTGGTGTTGTGCAATATTGCGCATAACGGCGATATTGCGCAATATTATCGCTCAATGTTGCGAATATGAAAATCGCGCGGATAAAGGCACGATTTTCATGCCGCTCGGTGTGAACGCGGCCTGAATGACCAACTTCTTCCATCATTTTCTGTGGGAAAAATAAAGCAAATTTTAAAAAACTTTTTTTAAAACTGTGCTTTTTTTTGCCACAGAAAATGATGGAAGAAGGTCATCATTGATATGGAGTGCTCTTTCCTGGTGTTTTATATTTATATATATATATATATATATATATACAGTCAGGTCCAGAAATATTGGAACATCGACACAATTCTAACATCTTTGGGTCTATACACCACCACAATGGAGTGGAAATGAAACAAACACAATGTGCTTTAACTGCAGACTGTCAGCTTTAATTTGAGGGTATGTACATCCAACTCAGGTGAACGGTGTAGGACTTACAGCAGTTTTCAGATGTGCCTCCTACTTGTTAAGGGACCAAAGGTAATGGGACAATTGGCTTCTCAGCTGTTCAATGGCCAGGTGTGTGATATTCCCTCATTACCCCAATTACAATGTGCAGATAAAAGGCCCAGAGTTCATTTCAAGTGTGCTATTTGCATTTGGAATCTGTTGCTGTCAACTCTCAAGATGAGATCCAAAGAGCTGTCACTATCAGTGAAGCAAGCCATCATTAGGATGAAGAAAAAAACAAACCCATCAGAGAGATAGCAAGAACATTAGGCGTGGCCAAAACTGTTTGGAACATTCTCAAAAAGAAGGAACGCACCGGTGAGCTCAGCAACACCAATAGACCCGGAAGACCACGAAAAACAACTGTGGTGGATGACCGAAGAATTCTTTCCCTGGTGAAGAAAAAACCCTTTACAACAGTTGGCCAGATCAAGAACACTCTCCAGGAGGTAGGTGTATGTGTGTCAAAGTCAACAATCAAGAGAAGACTTCACCAGAGTGAATACAGAGGGTTCACCACAAGATGTAAACCATTGGTGAGCCTCAAAAACAGGAAGGCCAGATTAGAGTTTGCCAAACAACACCTAACAAAGCCTTCACAGTTCTGGAATAAGATCCTATGGACAGATGAGACCAAGATCAACTTGTACCAGAGTGATGGGAAGAGAAGAGTATGGAGAAGGAAAGGAACTGCTCATGATCCTAAGCATACCACCACATCAGTGAAGCATGGTGGTGGTAGTGTCATGGCGTGGGCATGTATGGCTGCCAATGGAACTGGTTCTCTTGTATTTATTGATGATGTGACTGCTGACAAAAGCAGCAGGATGAATTCTGAAGTGTTTCGGGCAATATTATCTGCTCACATTCAGCCAAATGCTGCAGAATTCATTGGACGGCGCTTCACAGTGCAGATGGACAATGACCCGAAGCATACTGCTGATAGCTGGAAAATTCTGCCTCAGCTTGATGTGTGTCCGTAATCTTCTATTCTCTAACTAAACTATCTCTCCATAACAAAATAACTCGTGGTCGACCAGTGAGAAGGAAGTAGCTGGAAATAATGACACAAAGTTTTCCTTCGCTTCGCTCTCCATCGTGTATTTGGTTACATGGGCTTATATACATTACATGACATTTCAAATCCTATCAGAGAGAAGTAACACCTACTAAAATGCCTACAGCAGCATATTAAAAGTGTAACGTGATTAATTCATGATAAAACATTTCTGCAGTTTCATAAGTTTTCCTAACGTTTCATTATTTAACAAGAAGGAACATCTGTTTGCTACTGGACTTTTTACTCCCTCTTTTCTAGCCTCCGCCCTTATCTTGGGTGTGCTTTAAGACATTTACACACACTGCAGATTCTTAAGTAAGATCCATTTTTATATTGTCAGCTTGGTCATCTGTCATACTGTCATCTTGGTCGTCTACAAGCTGCTGAGAGCCCAGGACGTGGAGGAGTCAGTCCACGGGTTACCTGGGGCCACAAGACACCTGGTATGGCAGAATGTGGCTTCTGACAGGCTAACTATCAGGATGCTGCCCTTACCGTCCCTCCAGACCCTGATACGGCACCTCCGGCAGACCTCCGGGCAGTGGCGGTGCAGTGTCCTGGAGCATCGGCGCTGTGCAGCGACTCTGCAGATACCAGGACCTCCTTCGCCGATAGACCGGACTCCTCGCGTGTTACATCTCGACCCTGCCCCCTGGTGGTGGGAGCAGGGAGTTTCCAGTTTGTCTGGTTTTCTTGTTCAGGCTCTACAGACCATTCCCACTGGGCTAAAGGTCTGCAGTCACATGATCTGCTTAGCCCTATATATAGGGCCAACCAGGCATTTGATCCTTGGATCAGGATAGACTAAGTCTGAGATCCTCTAGTTCCTGTTCCTCGTGTTTATTCTAGTTCTAGTTCTGATTATCTGTGTATGACTCTTTGGCTCTGATTTCTGGATATTCCCTAGTCTGCTCCCTAAGTAATATTGCATTTCTGATATCTCGTGTATGACCTGGCTTGGCTTCTGGAACTTCTTCTGTATGTATCTTGTCTGTTTAGATCTGTCTGTACGTGTCTAGTTCAGTTGTTTTCACTCTACAGGCATTTGGCCACGAAGCCATATGGTGTGAGTGATTCCCAGGGCTTTGTCTGAACTCCCTGGCTGTGAGTGTGAGGATTTTCAGTGTGCTGCATTCACGTATCAAGTTCTGTTTTGTAATTCGTGTTTTCAAGTTCAGTTGTTTTCACTCTATAGGCATTTGGCCACGAAGCCATACAGCGTTGTAGCGTGGGTTATCAGCGCCCGGGGCAAGGCAAGAATTGTGCGCCCCCCACCAACCTGTGGACACGGTAGCACATCCCGATTTCCTTCTACCAGTAGAGTATTGACCCCCCTTACCCCACAAGCATGTTTTGTATATTAACAAAATACTGACAGAATAAAAAAATTAAACAGACAGGCCCCCACGCTACACCACTGCTACCAGTCACCCTGTCCCAGTATACCCTAGCATAGTTTCACTCTCACACTATACCCAGTCACTCTCTCCCAGTACCCCGAGTCACCCGCTCCCAGTACCCCAGTCACTCTCTCCCTCTCTCCAAGTTACCCCCCAGTCACTTTCTCCCTCAAGTACCCCAGTCACTCTCTCCCTCAAGTACACCAGTCACTCTCTCCCGGTACCCCAGTCACTCTCTCCTTCTCCCTGTACCCCCAGTCACTCTCTCTCCCAGTACCCCCAGACATTCTTTCTATCCCAGTACCCAAGCCACTCTCTCCCAGTACCCCAGTCACTCTTTCTCTCTCCAAGTACCCCCACTTTCTCCCAGTACCTCCATTCAATCTCTCTTTATCCAAGTACCCCCAGTCACCCTCTCCCTGTACCCCCATTACCCCCTAACTGTGTGTTGGTTATGCTGCTCTAGTGTCACCTACCTGCGTGGAGTTGCTGGTGCCCCAGGGGGGAGCTGAACAGGGGGCTTAGTGGAGATCGGATTTTAAATGTGCTGCAGGGCAGGCACATCCCTCCTTCCTTCCTGTTCAGCAGCTGCAGGGCTGCCAGCGGTGGGGGGCTGGCACAGGGCTTCAAGGGGGGGCTGACAAGCGTGGTACAGGGTGTTCCGTTGGATAATGCTGCGCTGCTTCACGTGACTCATGTCAGCGTTAAGGAGTCATGACAGGACCAGAATTTTCTGTCCTGGTCCTCCCTTCTGGATGCAGAGTACTAAGTCACCACCGGCGCCGCAAAACTGGCGGCTGCCCATGCAAGGGCCACTCACGGACACCAGTGTCCGTGAGCAGACACCTTGCTGATCCCTGCCGGAAAATATTAGTGGTTCAAATTTCTTTTGAAATTTTGCGCCCCCTAAGAAAATTGCGCCCGGGGCGACCGCCCCCGAGGCCCCCCCTCCACGCTACGCCACTGAAGCCATATGGTGTGAGTGATTCCCAGGGCTTTGTCTGAACTCCCTGGCTGGGAGTGTGAGGATTTGCAGTGTGCTGCATTCACGTATCAAGTTCTGTTTTGCATTCGTGTTTTCAAGTTCAGTTGTTTTCACTCTACAGGCATTTGGCCACGAAGCCATATGGTGTGAGTGATTCCCAGGGCTTTGTCTGAACTCCCTGGCTAGGAGTGTGAGGATTTGCAGTGTGCTGCATTCACGTATCAAGTTCTGTCTTGCACTATAGGATTCACATTTTTCAAGTATTGGTTCCTGTCCTGCAGTATGTAGAATTCATCGTGTTTCTTAAGTGTTGCAAGCAGTGGCGACTCTAGGAACAATATTTAGGGGGGCACAGAAGATACCGCAGTCAAAACTGGGGGGGCACTAATAATTTTCATCACTAAATCATACCACTGAATAAAACTAAGGGCCCTATCACCTGGTGTGAGCTAAAACACCATCACTAAAGGAAAAATTACCGCGAGTCGCTAAAACTTAGTGCCTGACGACCTACTAACAGATCACCTTGTCTGCAGTAGTCCATGAACAAGGTCGTTTGGCACACGCTAGAAAAACTTTAAGACCCGAACTGAGACCCAGCGCTAATGCGGTTGTGTACAGGATAGAACTGTTTTTTTTCCAGTGCAGAGTGCCGGGCCATACCTATCCCCCGCCCTCACAAGCTTGAATATGAACACATCCAGTGAATAACCTCACACCCCTGCATTATTAAAATCCTCCAAGGTGGCCGTATCATCCATGTTTTGATGCACACATATATTAAGGCTGATGGACATTGCATGACAAATGCCACCCAGCAGCATGTAGAATCATTATACTGCATTTAATAGATCCAAAAGGAAGGCCAAGTGAGCCACAAAAATTTCCCTGCTGCAGCATATAAATAATACATGTTTCAGGGCAAGACTTATTCACGTGTCCCTTTAAACATGGTCCACACTGTCACCCTAATCATCAACCACTTCCATACTATGAATAACCCCCAGCATAATTTTTTTTTAAATTAGGCAAAATATTAGAATTAGGATATATGTGGATAAAGGATACATTTATAATAGAGCCTACTGCAACAGCAACGACAATGCGGACCAGATCCATTGCTATGGTGTATGGGGCCAAGACAACACCTGTGCTGCATTCCTTTCAATTCTCTGTTAATTTTGGGTGAAGATCTGTTTTTTTGGAGTTAGCACCAGGGTTGAGCAGTAGGTAAAATGTTGCAATTTGCCGCAATTCAGCAGTTTTCGCTGAATGTCTGATAGCTGCTTCAGCGACTCCACTTTTAGCAAATTACAGTGACCATTCACTAAATAGGAATTCACCTTATTTTCGGCTAAATGAATTCCCTGAAATGTGACGAAAAGGAAAGGATCTAAAGATGATTAGACCCTTTAGATTCTAACTTCCATAATAACCCCTAAAATGCCATAAACCCAGGGAACTACAATAAAAATAATAAACAATGTGGCATTTAGCTACCCCTTAACCCCTAATATGCCAATAATCAAGGCAAAACATGAAATGAATACACTGTGAGGCATGTAGCTACCGATTAACCCATACAATGCCATTAATCAAGGAAAAAATTAAATGTATTCCGTGAGGGATGAAGCCTACCCATTAACCCTTAATATACAACTAAACAAAGGCAAAAACTAATGTAATACACAATGTAATGTATAGTCTGAACATTAACCACTTCACTGCTGAGACATTTCAACCCTGTGAAAATGCTTAAGTTTAAGTGCCCGTTATTATTTAATGTTTTATGACTTTTATTTCAAATTGTATATGGTCATGTTGGGTATCATTGGAAAGGCCAGATGCTGCCCTTTCCAATGACACCTAGATCGTCCATACGATGCACAGGGACGGAGATACAGTGGTGCGAATAAGTGTGGTAAGCTGGATGCTGATTTTTGGTGGGGGGGGGCACATGGAGGGCAAGGAATAACCTAGGGGGGACAATTGCCCCCCCTTGCCCCCCTGTAGAGTCGCCTATGGTTGCAAGGGATTGCTGAAGTCTGCAAACAAAACCATATACCTGCCCTAAAGGCGTCGCTCTACACAACCTGGGGGCTTCCCATCACCCTATAGGGGGCCTGTCATGACCACTATGCACGCTGCTGCGAAAGACACTGAGTTAAGCCACCCACTATCTGTCTAGCCTAGCTCAAATAATGGCTGCATGGACAGTAAGCCCCCGTGCTTGCTTACCTATCTGTCCCTGCACACTTTCTCTCGCAACAGGTACGTAGAGCGCGATACAATGGTCCCAGGATTGCAACGCAGTACAAGTCTTCTCTTGAAGCGGGTAACAACTACGTCTCCCACAATCCCTGGGCTCACTTTCCTATTCTATTAGTTACGCTGCCACCAGTCCTCATGGACACTACGCGCGTCGCAGCGAGAGACGCAGGGCTAAGCAACCGCACTGTCTGCCTACCCTAGACCCGGACAGTGACTGCATAGACAACAATCCCTGCCATCCCCAGCGACCGCAACTCACAATTTCGTATCTACCCGAGCTTAAAACAATCAGCAATACTCCAGTCCCTTAGTTTAGCGTGGATCTCATCAGCCAGAAGCAGAAACTTATATAAGGTATATTTATTTATGATATAGAAAAAAAAGATATATATATCACAGTGCATTTGTTACCAAAATTATAGATAAAATAAATCAATTAATTACACACTACACAGCAAATAAAAGAAAAGGATTAAACACAGAGCATTATTTACAAACAATAAGCTAGCGTCAGTGATAGGGAGGTTCTATTAGGAGCTGGCAATATTTACTCAATTCTCGATTGACCTCCAAGGAAATAGCCCCGAGCCATGCTGGATTCAGAATATATATAGGGCTGCCTTTTTTCTATGTCCAGCCTCCTAACTGGCAGAGCCTTTGCCTACAATCCCCAGAATTCCCCACTCCGGAGCACGCTCAGTATGCTTCCTCATTAATCTTTAATTGCCCAAAGGTGTCCATCTTCGCCCCAGACCCCCTTAGGGATCAAGGGATGTGCTTCCTTCTTTGAAAATAGGACCTGCATCTTGGTGCCGGGCTGGCTCCCAAGGTGCGACTAATAGGCTACACGACACATCAGTTCACAAAAGGCATTCCATTTTACAGCCACGTGTTATATCCTCCCCCCAGAGGAGAAAGCTAACCATTTTAATTAAATTTTAGCACTCACTCCCAACAGCTGTGGAGTGGACACAGAGACACGTTCCCGAAATGGTCAGACACAAATATGAATATGACTCTATATGGAGGAGATATGTATAAACAGGCACATAGACACATATACACAGGCAGACCCTTATATAGATAGAAATACAGATCTAATCTGCCCCATCTCTAATCTGCCACACTACCGTTACATTATCCTGATCCCAATTCTAGAAGCTGGCAGGTATGTGTCATATGTATGAAGCAGTATTGAACTTGGTGCTTGCTATGTTGAAGGAGCTGCAGAGGTTAATGGAGGCTCTGAGCCTATCACCTGCTGCAGGTAACGATGCAGCACCTCCCTGTAATACTTACAAACCCATGTCTGAGAAGGAGAGACGCAGGTTATATGGTCTCTGCTTCTATTGTTCAGATCCAAGCCACACTATTGAAAATTGTGTATTAAAACCTGTCAAGCGATCTCAGGGGAATCATGTATCCATGTATCGCTATGGAGGTACTGGTGTGTCCTCCATAGGCGTCCAGACTGGCAGAATAGCCACCTCAATTCATTCAAGTCATGTGATCACGGTGCCCTCGTCCCACAGGGAGACTGCAGTGTCTGTGGTTGGCAATGCTATGTCAGGCATGTCTGTTTCCACTGGCACGTTGCCAGCCATGTCTGTTTCCACTGGCACGTTGCCAGCCATGTCTGTCTCCACTGGCAATGCGAAGCCAGCCATATCTGTTTCCACTGGTAATGCGAAGCCAGCCATGTCTGTTTCCGCTGGCACACTGCCAGCCATGTCTGTTTCCACTGGCACGTTGCCAGCCATGTCTGTTTCCACTGGCACGCTGTCAGCCATGTCCGTTCTCCCCTGGCACGCTGCCAGCCATGTCAGTTTCCACTGGCACGCTGCCAGCCATGTCAGTTTCCACTGGCACGCTGCCAGCCATGTCAGTTTCCACTGGCATGCTGCCAGCCATGTCAGTTTCCACTGGCACGCTGCCAGCCATGTCTGTTTCCACTGGCACGCTGCCAGCCATGTCTGTTTCCACTGGCAATGCGCAGCCAGTCATGCCTGTTTCCACTGGCAATCCGCAGCCAGTCATGCCTGTTTCCACTGGCAATGCGCAGCCAGTCATGCCTGTTTCCACTGGCAATGTGCAGCCAGTCATGCCTGTTCCCACTGGCAATGCGCAGCCAGTCATGCCTGTTCCCACTGGCAAGGAGAAGCCAGGCCTGTCTGAAGTTGGCTGTGTGCCATCCACGATGTCCGTTCCTAGCGGGAAGCCAGTTTTGATTCAGTCTGCTGATATGTCTGAGTCTCTTGTATCTGACTGTCTTGTGCACCCAGAGACTGGCTATAAGCCAGAGCACCCTACGACTGGCTATAAGCCGGGGTGTTCAGAGTCTGGCGAGGTGCCAGGGACCCTTGAATGTGGCTATAAGCCAAGGGATCCCCTGTCGTTCAGTTTTCAACCCAGCAGTGAGACCTAAGTTTTAACTTCATGCCTCTTGTGGGCTAAGAGCCCTTCATGCCGAGCTACGAGCCAGCTGTGCCAATGGCGAGTTACGAGTTAGCTGCACCTATGTTATGCGAGACCGCTGTGGCCACGTTTTGTTATGAGGCCGAAGTGCCTGTATTACCACATGAGACCACTGTGCCCTTGCCCCACAGTGGGTCCAGTGTTGTTCCTATCATCGTCACGCCATGTGTGGGTGCTGAGCCTTTCCTGCCAAGTGTGGGCACTGAGCCCTTCCTGCCAAGTGTGGGCGCTGAGCCCTTCCTGCCAAGTGTGGGCAATGAGCCCTTCAGGTCAAATTTGGGCAATGAGCCCTTCAGGTTAAATTTGGGCAATGAGCCCTCCAGGTCAAATTTGGGCAATGAGCCCTCCAGGTCAAATTTGGGCAATGAGCCCTCCATGTCTAATTTGGGCAATGAGCCCCCCGTGTCTGTTTTGGGCCAAGAGCCCTCCATGTCTGTTTCTGTTAGCGAGATGCCAACCGTGCCCGATGCTGGTGAGCTGCCAGTCCTTCCAGTTATGGGAAAAAGCCCTTCATGTCTAGTTTTTTCAATGAGACCTTCATGTCTGTTTATATTGGCGAGCCGCCAGTCATGCCGATGCCGAGCCACAAATTAGCTGCGCCCATGTTGAGCTGCGAGGCAGCCATACCCACGTTGAGTGTCAAGAAAGCTGTGTCCAAATTGGGACTCAAGGAAACTCTGCTTATGTCAAGTCAGGAAACCACTGTGCCCATGTCTCACAATGGTCCCAGTAAGGCCAAACTCAGTTGTGGGTTCGCGAAAACCAGGTCTGCTCCCACCGTTTCCCTGTCATGTGAGGTGGTCACCAAGTCCAAGTCTCGCTCAAGGAGAAGAAAAAAGGGTACTAACTCTAATCATTCCGGCTCCGAGGATGCCACGATTCGCTCTGGGTCCGTGGAGGCCAAGCTCCTTTCTGGTTCTGAGGAGGCCACGCTCCGATCTAGTTCAGAGGATGTTTTACTCCGCACATGTCTCGAGGAAATCCAGCAAGATGGTGGCTTAACTGGTACCTTGATTCCTGAGACTCGTCGTGTTCCTAAGGGGTATATGCGAACGCCTTCTGGGTCATTGTTACGTGAGACGCACTGGGCAGTGCTCCGGAGATACCATAACATTATACGATGGTTTGAGAAGGAGGACTTTGAGCATCTGTATGATTCCGACGGAGAGCTGTTGTGACTGATTTTCATGATCTGTTTTCCTGACACTGTCTGCCATGTTTTTGTCTTGGGTGCCCAGGGGGTCACCCGTAAGGGCGGGGGTTATGTTACGTCTCGACCCTGCCCCTGGTGGTGGGAGCAGGGAGTTTCCAGTTTGTCTGGTTTTCTTGTTCAGGCTCTACAGACCATTCCCACTGGGCTGAAGGTCTGCAGTCACATGATCTGCTTAGCCCTATATATAGGGCCAACCAGGCATTTGATCCTTGGATCAGGATAGACTAAGTCTGAGATCCTCTAGTTCCTGTTCTTCGTGTTTATTCTAGTTCTAGTTCTGATTATCTGTGTATGACTCTTTGGCAATGATTTCTGGATATTCTCTAGTCTGCTCCCTAAGTAATATTGCATTTCTGATATCTCGTGTATGACCTGGCTTGGCTTCTGGAACTTCTTCTGTATGTATCTTGTCTGTTTAGATCTTTCTGTACGTGTCTAGTTCAGTTGTTTTCACTCTACAGGCATTTGGCCACGAAGCCATATGGTGTGAGTGATTCCCAGGGCTTTGTCTGAACTCCCTGGCTGTGAGTGTGAGGATTTGCAGTGTGCTGCATTCACGTATCAAGTTCTGTTTTGCATTCGTGTTTTCAAGTTCAGGTGTTTTCACTTTACAGGTATTTGGCCACGAAGCCATATGGTGTGAGTGATTCCCAGGGCTTTGTCTGAACTCCCTGGCTGGGAGTGTGAGGATACGCAGTGTGCTGCATTCACGTATCAAGTTCTGTCTTGCACTATAGGATTTACATTTTTCAAGTATTGGGTCCTGTCCTGCAGTATGTAGAATTCATTGTGTTTCTTAAGTGTTGCAAGGGATTGCTGAAGTCTGCAAACAAAACCATATACCTGCCCTAAAGGCGTCACTCTGCACAACCTGGGGGCTTCCCAACACCCTATAGGGGGCCTACCGTTACATCGCGCATGCGCATGGTCCCAAGCAGCCTTATAGGCATAGAGAGATGGCGGCGCAGACAAATGACGTTGGGTCCCTCCGGCAGCTGCCTAATAGAACGCCCTATAAAGAAGATGCCAGTGGGGTAAGTCGTTGCTCTAATATTTCATTCGAATTGAGCTAACTACCCTGTATCCTGTTACATATATATACATATTGATTCCCTTGGCTTTGAACCCTGCTTGAATACTGACCTCGTTTTGATCTCTACATACCCTCAACCTGTGCTGTGACTACGACGATCCTTTCCAAATTATACTATCTCGAAAGATACTAATTGTTCCTGGCCACTCCGCTGATCATTCCTCTCCGTATCTACCACCTACCTACAAACCTGATGCCACTGGTACCAGCAGACAGGTAGCGTTCAATATATCTTCCTCCTGGTTCTGGTACTTGCTACGTACAGGCAAGAATACTGCACAGTGGTTCCTAGTATCTCTCCGTGATCAAGCTACGGCTAAGAGACTGTCCTGACACTAACCAACTGACACAAAGACTTGGCTTGGATGGCAATCCAGGGAGGGTTGCCCCTCAGGAATTTCATGCACTCGAGGGGCATGTGCAGGTACAGACATTGCCCGCACTGTTTGGAGGATGAGGAGACGGAGATGCATGCCTTCTGGGACTTTTGCTTCACTCGGGCACTACTGGCCGCCCTGGAACCGGACTTCAGAGACTCTGTGCCAGTTGGGACTATGACGTATCACACGTCGCTCTACGGGCTCTTCCAGGGGACACACACCGAGGCCGCCATTGCGCGTGCGTGGCGCCTGATGTGCTGTTTCAAGGATGCCCTGTGGTTCGGCTGGAACCGCTTGGGATTGTGGCGCGAGAACGTCACCATTGCAGACTGCGTGAGGCTGTTTCGAAGCATGCTAGGCGAGTATGCTATCATCGACAGCTTCGGCAGGAGAAGACACGATGACGAGGAAGAGGACGACGACTAAAGAAGAAGAAGAGGAGGCAGAAAAGGATCCCTTACTTATTCATTTTACTTTACTGTATTTTATGTGCCTCTTTACCCCCCACCCTCCTCCACCCTGTCCCCCACTCTTGCCCCATACCACACCCCTCTTCTTCCCATCCTTCTTCTTTAGACAGGGACCAGGTTCATCACCATGTTGCGCTATCTGGTGCCCTAGATTTTCAGGATGCTTAGCTTAGCTAGCAAGTATTTTCATGCGCAGGACCGGAACTGGCGCTAATAAAGGTGATTCACACCAGTACAGCGTTACCCAGTCCCCTTAGACCCAGAAACACCAGGATGCATATCTTCTGTGTGAATGAAAGGGGTGCGCCGCATATCTTTTCTCATTGCGGTTCGTCGGGTGGTGCATTCCTCGTTTGTGGGGTTGTGTTGTTTTGCACAGTACTTTGAGTGTCTGTGCTGCGTCACAGTTACCCCTTATCCTGTGGTGTAGTGCACAGGTAATACCATGTGTGCTGCGTCACAACCTGGGACCGTTTTAAATCACGGCTGCATTTGTTGCACCCGTGCTGCGTCATGTGGCCCTCCTTTGGTTAATTGTGTGCTTTCTGTTGAATAAACTCAAAACACGAAACAGCGCTGTCCTCGTAGTGGCTTTGACCAGTTGCATAAAACTTATCTCTGATAGAAAGCCACAGTGTGGCATAGCATTGATTTTAGGGTTCTGTGTAATAACAGACCCGGGATGCATAAAAGTGAGACAGATGTCATTTGCATAATTCCAGAATTCCTTGCTGCATATGGGGAATGTGGCACAGGAGCTCTGGCATGCAATTCTTTGAATTGCTGTGATGTGCAGGTGGCTTCTGCAATAATAAACATAACTAATTATAGTGTGGAGGCTTTTTATCTCACTTTTTGTCCTCCACCACAACTCATATATATATATATATATATATATATATATGAGTTGTGGTGGAGGACAAAAAGTGAGATAAAAAGCCTCCACACTATAATAAGTGTGTTTATTATTGCAGAAGGCACCTGCACATCATAGCAATTCAAAGAATTGCATCCCAGAGCTCCTGTGCCACATTCCCCATATGCAGCAAGGAATTCTGGGTAGGATATGCAAATGACATCTGTCCCACTTTCATGCATCCTGGGTCTGTTATTACACAGATCCCTAAAATCAATGCTATGCCACACTGTGGCTTTGAAGCAGAGATAAGGTTTATGCAACTGGTCAAAACCTTATCTATTCTAATCATAGCAGTCCAAGCCATATAATTAAAAGCACTTTTTAAAATATTCTTTCGGGACAGTGATTTTGATCTATGTAGTAAGTAATACAATATCATTCTTTTAAATTAATCACGTTACTTGATAACAGAGACCGCACAACACTTAAGTAATTTCTGCGAGTTATGACTTGATCTTACATATCAAATGCTCAGTTTTACAATATTGATAAAAGAGGAAATGTTTCATATCTAGTAATCATGCAATTATGTTGAATTAATTACATGCATAATCAAGTTATTTATATCTCTTCATCTGGTTCTGGAGCGGTTGTCAAGTATAACACAGACAGATCCAAATGCGTTACAACATCTGCTATATCTTTCCGTATGTGTTTAAAAAGACAATAATGATACTTGTATTCATAAAAACCCACTACGATCAAAGTATAATTTTACATTCAACATGATCCATCAAAGGAATAGGCTCATAATATTCAGTGAAGTAATAGGTTCTAAAAGCTTTTACCCCTTTTCAGCTCTTATTTTTGTGTTATTGATGATCTTGGCTGATCGAAAGGACAAGTATGAATTCATAATTTTGACACAGCTGTAAAGTTCGCATTCACAAAACCTCATTATTATGAAAATATATATATTTTAAAATTAACTTCTTGTCCCTTGATCTGGTGCCTCCTCTCACCATAACTGAAAGGACATGGAGATCAAATTGTTCTCTGGTGTCTTTCTCATGCAAAACAAGTTAATTCGAGATAGTTAAATGCAGTATTGTTGACTGTCCATGCAGTCCTTCTGACTCCAGAAGGCAGGGACATGTAGTCAGGGCAGTCAAGGTAGACCAGGAGGACAGAGCCATGCCTGTAATTGAACTGATGACGTAAAAAAACAAACTATTTATGTTATAGGGAGGGCATCACCCCATATAAGTAACACCAGGCACAATATATTTTTTGGCTCTGGACGATGTTAGTGTGACTCCACATTAGCACTTCATAAATACTGTATATATGGTTTAGACTATGATGTATCTTTCTGTTTTTTCCTTTTGAGTACCACTACTTTAGCAAGCTTTGTACAGGATTTATCATACATGTAAGTATTTGATTTCTACTTTATCATTTGATGGGCACATATATCACACCTTTGTACCCAGTGATCCACTATAGTGATTTCCAGTGGAGGTTTTTTTTCACGTTGTATTATATTGAATGGTTTGCGCTTTGAGTGTGTTATTGCTGTCTGTACATGTATACAGCCGGCAGATAGATGTATCTAATGTGGAAGATAGGTATATACAGTATCTCACAGAATTGAGTACACACCTCACATTTTTGTAAATTTTTTATTATATCTTTTCATGTGACAACACTGAAGAAATGACACTTTGCTACAATGTAAAGTAGTGAGTGTACAGCTTGTGTAACAGTTTTAAATTTGCTGTCCTCTCAAAACAACTCAGCACACAGCCATTAATGTCTAAACCGCTGGCAACAAAAGGGAGTACACCCCTAAGTGAAACTGTCCAAATTGGGCCCAATTAGCCATTTCCCCTCCCCAGTGTCATGTGACTTGCTAGTGTTACCAGGTCTCATTGTGTGAATGAGGAGCAGGTGTGTTAAATTTGGTGTTATTGCTTTCACTCTCTCATACTGGTCACTGTAAGTTCAACATGGCACCTCATAGCATAGAACTCTCTGAGGATCTGAAAAAAAGAATTGTTACTCTACATAAAGTTGGCCTAGGCCAGGGGTCTGCAACCTTAAACACTCAAAGAGCCATTTGGACCCATTTCCCACAAAAAAGAAAACACTGGGAGCTGCAAACCCCTTTTGACATCTAAAATGTAGATAACACTGCATATATCGTTTTTTACCTATCATGCTATGGGGTGGGGAGGGGTACTCTCAACTTAAACTTTAACTAATATTTTTAAAAAAAAATCATTTTAAGCCCACACAAGACAGCCAATCGCCATTTCAGTCATATAACATTTTTTTATTTCAAATTAATTACAGTTAGGAGCATTTATAAAGCACCAACAAGTTCCATAGCGCTGTACAATGGGAGAGACAGAAAAACAAATATACATACGCAAAACACACAGAACAGTAGGAGAGGGGATCCTGCTCGAGAGCTTAATGCAGCCTTGCCACATGATTGATGCCATTTATTTTAATTATATTTCTTCTCCCCATATATATAATAATGCCCAGGTCTCCCCCCATAAATTAATAATGCCCAGGCCCCCCCCCATAAATAATAATGCCCCAGTCTCTTCCCCCCCATAAATTAATAATAATGCCCAGGTCTCTCCCCCATAAATTGATAATAATGACCAGGTCTCTCCCCCCCCCCATAAATTAATAATAGTGCCCAGGTAACCCAGCTAACAAATACCTTGTTTCAAAGATCTTCATTTCTGCCGCGTGGTGGCTGTCCATCATGCTGAGGGGGCGGGGTTATCCCTGCTCCCCTCACTCTCTATTGGTCAGCCACCGCGAGCCAACGTCTTCCATCCATCACGCTGCGCCCAGAGCAAGCGCAGCGTGATGATGGTGACAGTGGCCACAGGAGTCATAGGAAAACCCCGGGTCGGGGCCGGGTCTGCAGCCGCAGCAGGGCGATGAAAGAGCCGCATGCAGCTCCAGAGCCACGGGTTGCCAACCCCTGTCCTAGGCTATAAGAAGATTGCCAAATCTAATTATTTTTTTTTCTCCTTCTTGTCAACTTTTCTGGATACCGCCATCTTCCTTTTACTCAATATCAGAATGGAAGTCCTCCCATACTTGCTTTCGCATGAAAAACTGCATGCGTTTTATTTATTACAGGTTGTAGTCATGAGTACAGATGGACATAAGCTGCATAAGTCTGCAAGTGTTTGTACTACATAAACTACACAGTATTCGAATATAAAAATATTGAATTACCCGATCTGTTCTATGATAAAAAGTTAATCACAAAACAATTGATAGAATATATTTAGAATTCAGTTTAGTGTTTCTTTTCATAAAAGGCAATTGAATAAATTTTTGTGAGGCTTTAACAAAATAAATATATAAAAATAGTTAAACATAGTAACAATACCTTCCTAAAATCTTTATATGTACAAGTACTAATATAGCGGCTCTAATAACCAGTCTTATAATAGTAAATATTACTACTGACTGTCAATACAGTAAAGAATCTGAAATCCATTATTATGGGCTTCAGTTTAAAGTACATGTGAAAAAACTGTATAGTTCCTCTTAAAGGATAAATGCTAGTAATTAGTGTATAGGAAACAAAAATGGAGGGAAGTTGGAACTTACCACAGATTCTACAAAGAAGGAAAGTCATACCAATACATTTGTCTTATGTCTTTAATCTGTATTTAACTCTAATCCGGAAATGTCCTTGTCATTCCTTAAAGAATAACATCCTGTAGCCGGTTAAACTCTCTTGGTCACTCTGAATATTGAACAGAACCTACATAGAACAATTCTAATACTGTGCTTTTACAGCACACTTCATGGTGGTTTAAAAGCTCTTCACACAGTGCCCAATTCAGAGGACTCTGTGCTCAAAACAAAAGAACCACATCACAATGAAAAAGAAAACAATTTGCGAACAGGTATTATTTTTCCAAAACGATAGTCCCATATAAGATAAAAATAATCAGCTCGGGTTCAGCTTTTTACTTCTATCTAAAAATGTTAGCGTTACCATAAATGAGCGGTATCGATAGGTTAATTGAGGCGATTGTGTTATGGCCAGATCACCTCCCGATTGCTGACGGGTTAAAAAACCTGTTAGCACATCGGTATTAGCACTTTTTAGCGCAAGCTTACTGTACTTTGCTCCCTCTATGCTTAACATGGAGAGTGCAAAGTGTAAGCAAGGAGGAACTAGTGTTATAATTGGAAAAGTTAGCCACAGCTCTATGCTGTAGCTAACTGAATCCGCTTCTGCAGAATCAGTTATCAGCAGCTGGAACCCCACCTCCAAAAAAATTAGATTCTCACCTCTCATTCCATGGCTAGAATGGCTGCTCGATCCGCTGCTCCTGGCCATCGGAGTATGACTGGGGTCAAAAAGAGAGGTGAGATCCTGCAGGTCATGTGACCCGCCAGCGTTAGTGCTGCCGCAAGTATCCTAGAGTTCATCTCAGGTCGAACAGCAGGAAGGAGGCATGTAAAAGAACAAAATGCCAATAGTGCACATGGTATATGCATCCTTTATGGACCAGTATCAGTAAAAGGACCACTCCTCATGCAGTGCTGAACCATAATACCAGGGTCTCTAAGAACACTTGGAGGTTTGCATAATGTTGGGCACAACCACTAGAGCAGGGTTACCCTCAACCAGGCCAGATTTTGAAGATCACCTTGGGGAATTGCAGACTGAATCCTGCAATCACTGAGCAACAAATCATATCACATGTGCTGTACTTCACATATCTGGCAAACATGGCGAGGCAGAGGGTCCTGAGGACAGGTTTGGGAAACACTGCTCTAGAGAAAAGCCCGTCTCTCTCTAAAGATGTAAATACAGTTAGAACAAAGACGTTTGTGAGGAGGAGAAACGGCACTAGTGGCCTGCTCTACGGTGGGGACAGCTCAGGTCTCACAAGGTTTTAGCTTAATTGTGCTCTTACAAGGAGGACTGCTCCATTTGCAATTCAGACTGCTGTCACCCAGAAAGGATGACCAGTGCTGAATGCCAAGGATGTCATCCCTGCACGAGAGATGCAGAAAACCCCGGTGATTGTTTTGGCCTTGTTAGGCCTCGTCAGGAGGGTATAGCTGACACCCCTCTAGGCACCTTGAGCATGCGGACCACATCTGGATTACCCTGTAAATTTATAGTGAGAACAGAGGTTTGTAAGGGTCCTGAGGACAAGCAACGACACAAGTGGCTCCTCTACAGTGGGGCCTGCTCGGGTCTCATGTACCTGGGGTCTGTGTCTGTGTATACATATATCTGATGTCTGGATATTCATGTATCTTGAGTCTGGTATCTGGGTATACATGTATCTGGTGTGTGATGTCTGGGTATACATGATCATTGTCCTGTTGCATCTCTCATCTGCTGAGCTTCAGCAGGTACACAACCACCACAATATTATCCAGTAAGATAGCGTGATAAACTTGGGAATCCTTTTTCCCTCAATGATGACAAGTGGTCCAGGCCCCAAAGCAGCCATAAATAATGATGATCCCTCTGCTGTACTTAACCTTTGGGATGAGGTTTCCATGTTGGTATGCAGTACATTTGTAATATCATACCTCAGGGCTCAAAATTTCCAGTAATAAATTATTTTGTGCTGTGTATTCCGGCGTCGGCAGTGCTTTTTTTTTAAGGCCTGCCGCCAGCTATAGATTCTGAGATGATGGCCCCCTCTGATGAACTCAGAGAGGGCTCGCCGGGCGACTGCTGCTCATGCCTGCCCCGTCCTGGCAGTTCTCAACAGGTACTGATCACACCCTGCCTGCCTGATGTGTGGGTATACATGTATCTGAGGTCTACGTCTGGGTATACATGTATGTGGGGTCTGTATCTGGGCAAACATGTATCTGGGGTCTGATGTCTGGGTATTCATGTATCTTGGGTCTGATGTCTGAGTATGCGTATATGTGGGGTCTGATGTCTCTGTATACATGTTTCTGGGGTCTAGGTATACATGTATTTGGCGTCTTGGTATACATGTATCTGGGGTCAAGCTCTCGAGCAGGGTCCTCTCTCCTACTGTTTTATGTGCTTAACTTGTATGCATATTTGTTATTTTGTCTCTCCCATTGTACAGAGCTACGGAACATGTTGGTGCTTTACAAATAACTGTAACTGATGTCTGGGTATACATATATCTGGAGTCTGGGTATACATGTGTTTGGGGTCGGTGTCTGGGCATACATGTGTAGCGCTGTTTAAAACTGTGTTGCTGCAATTACTCGGGTTTAGCCACCAGAGGGAGACAAAAGCCATATGGACAATGCGGGACCTAAACGAACTACAATATCCATCAGGCTTTGCGGCGATACAGGAAGTGGGTGGGACAGAGAGGAAAGACGTAAGCAGCCTCGTGCGGAGGAGCGCCAGAGTGAGCGGAGCGGCGAAAGACAGAGGACGCAAGTGAGACTGCCAGAGATCGAGACCAGGCCGGAGCGCAGACGCTACCTCGAGGGCGCTGGAGATCGGGACAGTAACTTGCGGAGGCATACCCATTACAGCTGAGAGGTTTGCGCAGAACTTCAGTTCCAGTTGGACCCCTTGTAAGGAGACTGCGATGATCCATAGGGAGTGCAGGCGGTAGGCCGTAGTTCTCGAGTTGGAGATCGGATGAGCAAGAGAGCGGATCCGGTGGCACAGAGTTCCGGAGGACAAGCGGAGAGACATCCTTGATCGGGCAGTGGGACGGACTGTCTAACAGATGTGTGAGAGGCCTTACAGGCCGCAAGTCCAAGTATAATCCAGCACGCTGCCTTATTGTTCAATTCTACAGGGCCCCAACTTGACTAGTCGAAGATTTGCTTATTACATTCACTGGCCAGTTGAATACGGTACCCGGGTACACAAATCAATACACGTACACCTTTTTGAGATATTACACTCACGGGACTTACACTCCAGAACTGAGGGGGTTAATCCTTTTTCTTTTGCCACCGCATGTTTTCCCGCATTACGAAATCCTGTCGTTCATATACCGTATTTGCATTATATGTGTCACTTTATTGGGATCAGTAAAGTATATAATCTATAAAATCCACAACAGTGCTGGTGTATATTTATTCCCTAGTGCGGTGAGACTAACCCGAGGTTTATTCAGCGGCTCCTCCGGGAGTGAGCGCTACACGTGGGGGCTCGTTCCGGGATTCTAGTCTCTAAAATTAAACCGCATTTAAAGGGTTAAATATGGATCCAGACACTGCTGCCAAATGGTGTGAGGAGCAAAATAGCCAGATAGAGTTAAGCATAGTCATGGATATTCCTGCAGATACTTGGGCCGAAGATCAGATTCGCCGGGCCGTGGCCGCGCTGACACCAGAGCATCGGGGGTTCATCCTGGACATTAAAACAAACCCAGATACTTCTCACACATATGTTCTTTTTGAGTGGAGAAAGGGTGTTCCAGTATGTTTTCAGGGCGCAAGCGTGAAGCTGACCAATGAGGTGGAAGTTCAACTGATTCAGCCAAGTGCGCCACGTGGCGATCCCGCGAGTGTTCCCGCGCCCAGTCCGCTGGCCATGATCGGGACTGAATTCATAGTGGCTATCGGAGATTTGCTGGTTAAATGTCAAAGAACAAGCCCTCCACACACTAACTTTGGTTATCGACGGTTGAGAAATTTTACAGGACCAACTCCGGTGGGAGAAGAAACTTTTGAAGAATGGGTAGAACAGGCGATGCAGGCTTTGGATGAGTGGGACGTCCCTGAAGCGCAGAAGAAGCAAAGAATTACTGAGAGCTTAAAGGGACCTGTGTCAGAGGCTGTCAGAAACCTGAAGTTGAGTAAGCAAGACTGCACTGCTTTAGATTACCTAAACGTGTTACAGGAAGTCTTTGGGCGAATAGAAAAGGCTGCTGAACTCATGTACCAGTATGAACACACCTACCAACGAAAAGGTGAGAAAATGACTGAATATATGAGGCGTCTAGATAAGATTCTGCACCAGATATTTCTTAACCGGCCACAATAGACAAAATCCGAATGCAGCAGATATTGAGGGGCGCTCAACCTCTAGATCCTGTAATGCTACAGCTGAGAACCAGAGAAGGTAACCGAGAATTGAAATACCTGGAACTGATTCGAGCTGTTAGAGAGGAAGAGGCTCTACTGGAAGAAAAATCCTTAAGGAGAGGAGAAAGAGCTTACGCACAACCCGTGAGGCATAACGAATATCTACAAACTGAAGATGATTCGTTGGACACCTATGGATCCGAAGTTGACGGGCAAGAGAATCTGTTTGTCCCTATATCCACAGAGAGTGGGGCCAAGCAGTCAACCATTCCTGCCTATAGTGAAATACACAAGACTGTTAAGAAGGTGCAAGAAGCTCAAGCTGAACTGAAACAGGCACACACGGACCTGTGCCGAGTACTTTTGAAGGTGGCAGAGACACAGACCGATATGCAGAAGTTCCTTACTGATATGCGGACAACTGGAGTTGCTGTGGTGTCTGGCCAGGGTCTTTCAACCGAATCATTACAAGCAAGTGCGCCTCCGGCTTCGAAGAAGAGATGTTTCAGTTGTGGGGAAATGGGTCATTTCCAAGCACAGTGCAAAAACCAAAGGCCTGTAGGAAATAAAGTGGAAGAGTTCCTAAAGGCCTTGGAAGGGCTGCTATCTACCTCACAGGCGGGAAACGCCAGAGGGCCCAAGTGAAGGAGCAAACTAGGTGCCCAATGGTTGAAAACCGCTCCAAAATTCAAGCCAGAACCGAAAGGCCGAGAGGACCCAGAGTCTTGCCAACTGCTGAGCCAACCAGGACTGAAAGAGTTACTCCCTTAAGTATCCGGTCCTATGTCATGGGGAAACAATGCACAACCAAAACCTCCACGAGTCAAGAAGAAGGCCAGGGTACAGCGAACTGGGTCTAAACCTCTTGCGGCTACGACAAAGTTTCCTATCGTTCCAATCCAAGTAGAGGGAGTCTATACTAAAGCTCTGTTAGACTCAGGGGCTCAAGTGACATTGATCTATCGAGACTTCTACGAGAAGCACTTGAAGCACATACCTCTACAGAAGATAAAGGACCTTGAGATCTGGGGTATCGGAACTGAGAAGCTTCCCTATGATGGATATCTACAGGTGAAGTTAGAAATTGGATCCGAAGTTATCGGACAGTCTGGAGGTTGTGATGCATTGGCCATTGTGTGTCCTCGGCCTTCAGGGGCCAACAGAAGTTCTATGATAGTGGGGACGAATACTGATCTGGTGAGACGTCTTCTGACTCCAATAGTGATGGAAGAAAGTTCTACCAGAGGAGTGCACCCAATGTTACGTCCGGTCTATCAGCGAATGGTCGAAGAACAGAGGGCACCTGCCGAAGTGGGGCGTCTGTGGAGATTGGGGGGAACAGAGAAGGTTCTGCAATCAGGAGAAGTGACGAGTTTCCGGGCTTCAGTCAAGTTGAACGGATCACAACCGGGTCCCTATGTGGTTCTGGAAACTGATCCCAGTCATGGGAGTGAAGCCGGAGTAGAAGTAATCCCTGAGATAATCTCCACACGAGCTTTGAAACGGACACGAGGAAGAGTCTCAGTTAGTGTGTGTAATGTGTCTGATTCTCCAGTGATCCTGAAAGCACGAATGCCCATCGGGCAAGTAGCATCCGCTACGCCTCTCTCCCCTACCGATTTAGGGGGGGGAGTGAATAAAGAGATTCCTGCTGAAAGGTTCTATCCTAAGGACGCTCCCATCTCACCTGAATGGAAGAAACGTCTTCAGTCCCAGATCCTAAAATGGAGAGACTTGTTCTCGAAGGATGAGTTCGACGTGGGTTTAGCCAAGAGCACTGAACATCGCATCCGACTACAGGAAGATAAGCCGTTTCGAGAAAGGTCAAGACGAGTTCCGCTGGGAGACTTGGATGATCTACGAGAACAGCTGAATGAATTACAGCGGACTAAGGTGATTCAAGAGTCCAGGAGTCCATACGCCTCTCCAATAGTGATGGTTCGGAAGAAGAATGGTTCTATTCGTCTATGTATAGACTATCGCACGTTAAATCAGAGAACCATTCCGGATCAATATGCCACTCCTCGGATAGAAGATGCCTTACAGTGTTTGTCTGGAGCAAAATGGTTTAGTGTACTAGACCTGCGAAGTGGGTATCATCAGATACCAATGCATCCTGAGGACAAAGAGAAGACTGCGTTCATCTGCCCACTGGGGTTCTTTGAGTTCAACAGAATGCCTCAAGGCCTCACTGGGGCTCCCGCCACGTTCCAACGGTTAATAAAGAAGACAGTCGGGGACATGAACCTGATTGAAGTGTTGGTGTATCTTGATGATATTATTGTGTTCGGGAAGAACATGAGCAGCGGTTGGAGAAGGTTTTGAAGCGGCTCCACGAAGAAGGGTTGAAACTGTCTCTGGAGAAGTGTCAATTTTGCCTACCTTCGGTTACGTACCTGGGACATGTTGTTTCAGCTGAAGGTGTTTCGACGGATCCTCGAAAGTTGGAAGCCGTAGCTTCCTGGCCTAGACCCCGAAATGTTACTGAACTTAGATCTTTCCTGGGGTTCTGCTCGTATTACCGAAGATTCGTAGGAGGATTTGCCAAGATAGCTCAACCCTTGAATAAGCTCCTACAGAAGGAAGATGTGGAAGAAGGCTCCAAGGCCTCTGATCAAGGTTCGTCGGCTAAAGGGCAAAGGAAGGCCCGAGAATCCATTCAAGAAGAATGGACTGATCGGTGTGAAAGTGCTTTCATGAAATTGAAGGAGAGTCTAACTCGAGCTCCTGTCTTGGCTTACGCTGACCCTCATAAGCCGTACGAATTACATGTGGATGCCAGCAGAGAAGGCCTAGGGGGAGTCCTTTACCAGGAATATGGTGGATTGTTGCGGCCTGTAGCATATGTGAGCCGAAGCCTTACGCCTTCAGAGAAGAACTATCCTACCCACAAGTTGGAGTTCCTAGCCTTGAAGTGGGCGGTAGTAGACAAAATGAAAGATTATCTGTATGGGGCTGACTTCGTGATCAAGACTGACAACAATCCTCTTACATACGTTCTTACTACTGCGAAGCTGGATGCAACGGGACATCGGTGGTTGGCCGCTCTGTCAGGGTTTCGGTTCAGCCTGAAGTATCGCCCTGGAGTGAATAATCGAGATGCGGATGCTTTGTCGAGAAGGCCCTACACTACGGAATGGACTCAGCTGACTCCAGATGGGGTGCAAGCCTTATGTCAAGGGGCAGAGCGCCGGGTCAAGGGAGTGGTTGAAGCAGAAGCTATAGGAGTTATGGCTGCGGCTGTTCCAGAGTTTTATTGTAATCCTACACAGCTGAGGGATGAAAGTCTGCCTACTTTTTCGAAACAGGACCTGAGAGCTGATCAGGCTAGAGATCCTCTGATTGCGTTAACAGTAAAGGCCATAAACACGAACCAAAGGGAAATTCTACTGACAAATTCCCCAGAAGGAGCCCGATTGGTATACAAAGAGTGGGAACGGCTGAAGATGTTGGATGGGGTGGTCTACCGAAGGGGCCCCTCGAACAGTGCTGAAGAGACACAACAGTTGTTCCTTCCCACCAAACACAGAGAGGGTGTGCTGAGATCATTACACGATGACCATGGGCATTTGGGTGCAGAGAGAACATTTAAGCTAGTGCGAGACAGATTTTATTAGCCCTGTATGAGATCTGAAGTTGAAAGTTACTGTCATTCGTGTCTGAGGTGTATCCAGAGCAAGACCCTGCCAACTCGAACTGCTCCAATGAGCCACCTGCAAAGTCAAGGACCTATGGATTTGGTGTGCATTGATTTCCTGTGCTTAGAGCCGGATGCTAGTGGGCAGGGAAATATTCTAGTAGTGACTGATCATTTCACCCGTTATGCCCAAGCTTTCTCTACTAAAGACCAACGTGCTCCTACGGTGGCGAAGGTTCTGATGGAAAAGTTTTTTGTTCACTATGGCCTACCAAGGAGAATCCACTCGGATCAGGGCAGAGACTTTGAGAGCCGGCTTGTTGGGCAATTGCTGGAACTGTTAGGAATTCAGGACCCTGAATTCCATATCACCCTCAAGGTGACGCCCAACCCGAAAGATTTAATCGCACACTGCTAAATATGTTGGGGACATTGTCGAACAGAGAGAAGCAGGACTGGAGTTGTCACAAAACTACGCTGGTGCATGCGTACAACAGTACGGAGAGTGACGCTACTGGATACTCACCGTACCGTCTCATGTTCGGAAGAGAAGCTCGACTGCCGGTTAATTTGGCGTTTGGGCTATCTCTTGATCAGACGTCTGTGGCCTCTCATAGAAATTATGTGGATAGACTTCGGAAGAATTTGGCCTCTGCGTTTGAACAGGCCTGTTTGACTTCAGGAAGCCGAGAACAGAGGAGCAAGCGAAACTATGGCTTGAGAGTTCGCATACAAGATCTACAGCCGGGTGATAGAGTGTTGCTCAAGAACTTGGGTGTTTCTGCAAGGCATAAACTGGCGGATAGATGGAGTTCTCAAGTCTACATTGTCTGCAAGCAACTGCCGGGTCTGCCAGTTTACCAAATCCGACCTGATGGAAAGGCCGGGCCTCTAAAAAACTGGCACCAAAATCATCTGTTACCTCTGAGAGAAGCTGTAAGAATACCAGTTGGAGACGAACTTTCTTCATGTTAGATTCCTGTTACTCGGTCTCAACAGACCCGGGTTGTTGAAGATAGTGAAGGAGACAGTGAGGAAGGAAGTTTTTGTCTGGACTGGGTGCGCTCGCCTGAGCCTGAAGAGGTCATCCCAGTTTCTGAACGGTGGGAAAGTAACCTGAGGCCTGAGGCTCCTGAATTCCAATTGGAAGTTTCTGAGAGTTTGGAGGTTCCTGTAGTTCCGGAAGAGGTGTCCATAGATTACAGTTCTATGCCTTCACTGGAAGGGTCATATTCTGAAGAGGTGTCTGCTCCAGTTGTGGACGAAAGAATTGAGCCCGTACCTGTGGCACTTCCACCTGAAGAGGAGACGATTGAGCCAGAGTCAAAACGCTCTATCCGACCCCCTCAGAGACTCACTTACGACTCACCAGGACATAGCACTGAAGAGGCTGTCACCACAGTGCGAAGGTTTCCCAAAGTGTCTGCTATGTTAGCTGAGGTAGTCAGGAGCATGAGTCAACTTGAGGATGTGTATCTGACCCGTTGTATGTTTGCTGCTGAGCCTGTATATATTGCCTAAAGTAAATGCTGAAATGTCATTTAAGTGTTATACCTCCTTGGAGAGACCCAAGAGTTCTAGGAGGGGGAGAGTGTAGCGCTGTTTAAAACTGTGTTGCTGCAATTACTCGGGTTTAACCACCAGAAGGAGACAAAAGCCATATGGAGAATGCGGGACCTAAACGAACTACAATATCCATCAGGCTTTGCAGCAGATACAGGAAGTGGGTGGGACAGAGAGGAAAGACGTAAGCAGCCTCGTGCGGAGGAGCGCCAGAGTGAGCGGAGCGGCGAAAGACAGAGGACGCAAGTGAGACTGCCAGAGATCGAGACCAGGCCGGAGCGCAGACGCTACCTCGAGGGCGCTGGAGGTCGGGGCAGTAACTTGTGGAGGCATACCCATTACAGCTGAGAGGTTTGCGCAGAACTTCAGTTCCAGTTGGACCCCTTGTAAGGAGACCGCGATGATCCATAGGGAGTGCAGGCGGTAGGCCGTAGTTCTCGAGTTGGAGATCGGATGAGCAAGAGAGCGGATCCGGTGGCACAGAGTTCCGGAGGACAAGCGGAGAGACATCCTTGATCGGGCAGTGGGACGGACTGTCTAACGGATGGGTGAGAGGCCTTACAGGCCGCAAGTCCAAGTATAATCCAGCACGCTGCCTTATTGTTCAATTCTACAGGGCCCCAACTTGACTAGTCGAAGATTTGCTTATTACATTCACTGGCCAGTTGAATACGGTACCCGGGTACACGAATCAATACACGTACACCTTTTTGAGACATTACACTCACGGGACTTACACTCCAGAACTGAGGGGGTTAATCCTTTTTCTTTTGCCGCCGCGTGTTTTCCCGCATTACGAAATCCTGTCGTTCATATACCGTATTTGCATTATATGTGTCACTTTATTGGGATCAGTAAAGTATATAATCTATAAAATCCACAACAGTGCTGGTGTATATTTATTCCCTAGTGCGGTGAGACTAACCTGAGGTTTATTCAGCGGCTCCTCTGGGAGTGAGCGCTACACCTGCATCTGAGGTCTCGCTTAGATTACAAGCTCTCGAACAGGGTCCTCTCCTACTGTTTTATGTGCTTAACTTGTATGCATATTTGTTATTTTATCTCTCCCATTGTACAGCGCTATGGAACATGTTGGTGCTTTACAAAAAACTGTAACTGATGTCTGGGTATAGATATATCGGGTCTGTATATACATGTATCTGGAGTCTGGGTATACATGTGTTGGGGTCTGTGTCTGGTTATACATGCATCTGAGGTCTCGCTTAGATTATAAACTCTCGACCAGGGTCCTCTCTCCTACTGTTTTCTGTGTTTAACTTGAATGTATATTTGTTATTTTATCTCTCCTATTGTACAGCGCAACAGAACTTGTTGGTGCTATACAAATATCTGTAACTGTCACTGATGTCTGGGTATACATGTATCTGGTGTCTGTGTCTGGGTATACATGTATCTGGGGTCCACGTATGCATGTATCTGGGGTCTGATGTCTGTGTATACATGTATCTATATTTTTTGTTCCGGAGCCCCTTGGAGCTGCTGTCAGCACTAAGGACCGGGGAATTACATATTTTTTTCTTTTACCCTAATCCAAGTTATTAATTCATCTGTTTCCCATCCAGAAACAGCTAATAAAAATGAAATACGAATCGATCCGATATACAAATTACTAATAAAAACAAAATAACGTATAGATCCGAAATACGAATCACGGTAACATAACGAACACACCATAACAACTAATAGCTAACGTGCAGGGATGACTTCCTTGGCTTTTCAGTACTGGCCACCCTTTCTGGCTGTAGCAGTCACTATACAACAAAAAAAAGAAATGTTAATATGTTCGGAATTAGTAAAGCCTTTCACCGCTGTGGCAATTGCCGGAATTGTCGTGAAACCGGAAATAAAAAAGAAGCCATTAAAACCTTTAGTGGAGACAAGACCACCTATACTATTAAACAAGCCATGACATGCTTCTCGAAAAACATCATATATTTGCTGACATGCCAATGCGGCTTAAAATATGTCGGCCGAATCACGCGACATCTCAACAAGAGGCTCTATGAATACATCTGGAACATTAAGATTGGATACGAAAAACATTCAGTATCGCAACATTTCAAAACTAAACACAATAGTGACCCTAGAGGCCTTATTTTCATGGGTAATAAGCAGGTGGAAAGAGATTGGAGGGGAGGTGATTTTGAAAAAAAAATCAACAAAGAAGAAATGAAGTGAATTATCTTTTGAACACCTTACATCCAAACGGCTTAAATGCGGATTTTGAAATCTGCCACTTTATTTGAATTGATAGATTTAACACTGTGGAATTTCATCCTTTATCATCCCCTCCCCACCCTACATTATGTAATATATACATACTGTAGTACATCATACAGCTCTTAAATTTCTCTCAATCATTACTCCTTCCAATGAAGTTAGCCATCTTAAATTATTATCCCCACTATAGAGAGTTACTTCATATAATATACTCTCCTTTAAAATCTCCTCTCTTATGGGTTGTATGAGTAACACAATTTCCTTTCTTAGAATATATTTTAATATTAAACACGTCCTTTTCCCTATTGGAGTTAGTCATTGAGAACAAACCCTCCTTTAGGACAGGTACATATTCTACCACCTTCTTTTATATTCAGATCTAGGATTTCCCCATAACATTGAGCCCCCTGTTATCCTAGAGCCTTCCTATACTAATTGATCCCTGACAGAATCATTTAGGACATATCCGATTTCCTCTTGTCTGCCTAGATCATTAATTCCTTATCAACATTTCAGACTTCAAAACTTACAGGGTTATTCAGAGAGCGTGAAAAGCAGGAGAATGACTGGAGAATGGCTGGAGAATGAAAAATTCTATTTTTTGAGCTAGAATTTTTCATTCTCCAGTCATTCTCCTGCTTTTCACGCTCTCTGAATAACCCTGTTAGATTGAACACCGGACGCCGACGGAGAGACAACCCCCAATGAAATCGGCAGGATACACATACATCATTGCGGACAATGGAATTGCACCGCGTTCGTTGAAAATCCAGGAAGACACCTAATATGCGGTTCAGCGTGACCCGCACATCAAGAATCCGGAAGACAGCATAACTAACGATGCCCAAACACAGCTGCAACGGGGCAAAGAAACCATATAAAGACACACGTCCATACGAGATACTTTCTATCAGAAACTGTTCGAGGACACTTACTGAGGAAGCCAGTAGGCGAAAGCGCGCTTTGAGTGGCTCTTGATTTAGCTGTTACTCTTTTAATATATTTAACCATATGGTTTATTCATGTTGATTTTATTTATTTTTACCAGAATAAATTTTGAAAATCATTATTAGCATCTTGTCCCGTTGCTTAAACAATTTTTTTCATCAGTACTTGAAGGCTGAGGTTTACCTCTCCCCTTCCTGGAATGCATACAGCATCTCGTTCCATTTCCAAGAAAGTTACACCTTTTAGCTATACTAAGGAGAAGAAGAAGAAACAACATCATCATCAATATATAAGTATTCCATTCTTATTTAGAATTTCATTTCTGGAGTGGTTTCTTTAGCGTCAGATAAAAAAAAACAAAAACATTTATATACATACACGTCTGAAAAATCCAGCTGCGTTCGTATTTGTTTTAGGCTAGGGTCAGATGAAGGGATTTCTACGGATTGTACGTCCGTTCAGTACGGACGTACGTTAGTACGGAAGGCGCAGTAGTGGCCACACAGTCCGTGATCACATCCGTGATTCTTCACAGATCAATATAAAAAAGTGAAATATGAGTAACCAAATTAATTGCAGATTGATGAAAACGAGGGAAAAAGGGTATAAAGAAGCCATATTGTGGATGGTGGGTTTCCCCAAGATGGATGCAGTTCAAGTATTTGTGTTCGCCGCTACGGGCTACCTGTACCTCAGGAACAAGCGACAACGGCGATCATGGGTTCATCCCATCAACGCTGCTAGATACATGCATGGCCACTTCGTGACACTGTACAGTAGGGATGAGCTGTTCGAGCTCGGACGGTTCGGGGTTCGACCCGAACTCAGCCTGTTCGAGCAGATCGCGAACCCCGAACATTTCCGGGTGTTCGCTGCATGTTCGACCACAATGGACCACAATGCATTTTCCCACTGCCTGAAGCTCGTAATTGGCTACAGCCTTGCACCTGACCACAGGTCTGGTGCAAGACTGGTTGAACACTATGCCAATCACCGCTCAGAGTCCTGATTGGGCAAATTTTGCCCAATCATGGGCTCACAGAGCTAAGTCCCGCAGCACACTATATAAGGTTTCAACGCAGAGCTTTCTGCACGCATTTCAGAGGAGATTTCAAAGAAGATAGTTGTGTGTGTTGTTACTGCCGGTCTGCCACGCTACTGGTGGGGGTCGGGGAGTCTCATTTCGACCAAATATCAGGGAATTTAGGTGATGTGTGTCTTGTCACTGTGCCAGCAAGTTTTTTTGGGGTTTACAACTTTATTTAAAACATTTGTGTATTGAGGTGATTTTCTGGGTCTTGTCACACTGTGCCAGCAAGTCTTTTTGGGTCTCATTTATACCAAATATCAGGGAATTTAGGTGATGTGTGTCTTGTCACTGTGTCAGCAAGTTTTTTTGGGGTTTACAACTTTATTTAAAACATTTGTGAATTAAGGTGATCTTCTGGGTCTTGTCACTACTCACCACTGTGCCAGCAAGTCTTTTTGGGTGTCATTTTTACCAAATATCAGGGAATTTAGGTGATGTGTGTCTTGTCACTGTGCCAGCAATTTTTTTTCTGGTTTACAACTTTCTTTAAAACATCTGTGAATTGAGGTGATCTTCTGGGTCTCGTCACACAGCCAGCAATTATTTTTGGGGCTCACTAATTTCTTTAAAACACTTGGGAATTAAGGAATTAAGGTGATCTGTGTCTCGTCATACAAACAGTACCACGCTGTATTTTGGGGCTCACTAATTTCTTTAAAACACTTGGGAATTAAGGTGATCTGTGTCTCGTCATACAAACAGTACCACGTTGTATTTTGGGGCTCACTAATCTCTTTAAAACACTTGGGAATTAAGGTGATCTGTGTCTCGTCATACAAACAGTACCACGTTGTATTTTGGGGCTCACTAATTTCTTTAAAACACTTGAATTAAGGTGATCTGTGTCTCGTCAAACATACAGTACCACGCTGTATTTTGGGGCTCACTAATTTCTTTAAAACATATGTGAATTAAGATGATCTGTCTCTTGTCACTGGCTGCCAGCTATCAGTGTGTCTCACTGAGTTATACCAGAGTTATTTAAATCTTTATACCAGAGTTGAATCAGAGTTCTGTATATATTAATCTATATATCACTCACCATGTGTGAAAGAACAAAAAGGACAGGCAAACGCTCCCAGCCACAGATAAGAGGGCAAGCAGCCCCTGTGTCGGGAGGCTGTGTCTCTGGTCGTGGTGGACGTGGTGCATCCTCTGCAGGGGCACGCTTGTCCTTTCTAACTGGTGCTGGCCGTCTTAAGCAGCAGCAACATACAAAGGACTTGGTGGATTGGTTAACCAGGCCATCCTCATCCTCCGAGTCCTCTGCCAGCCAGGCTTCTAGTGCTTTACAGTCCACCTCAGCTGCCAAAGCATCTAATGCAGCCTCCATGTCCACAGCTACTCCTGCCATAGCCTCGCTATCACACACGGAGGAGTCAGCTGAATTGTTTGACTACAATGAGAGTGACATGCTGCTTGAGGATGCACAGCAAGTACAGTTCTCTGATTCAATCTCTGAGGTTGAGCAAGGGAGTATAATCAACCTAGAGGAAGGGGGTGCCAGGGATGACACACAAATAACTGGCACTCATGTTGCCCCAGCAGCTGCAGCATACTGCCAAGTTGGCTCCAGTGACGAGGAGATAGGGGGTGAAGATGACATTGATGATGATGAGGTCACTGACTCCACCTGGGTGCCAGATCGAACTGAGGAATCAAGTGAGGAGGAGGGGGAGGAGGAGGAGGCACAGCAAACACGAGGTACAACATCCTCTGTGACCAACCGTAGCACTAGCCAGTCCAAGGCATCACATGTCAGAGCTGCTCCGGTGCAGAGCACTGTTGTCTCAAAGAACACATGCAGGAACTCTGCTGTCTGGGAGTTCTTTAAGAACTGTGCAGCAGACCCCACCGTTGCTATTTGTAATCTATGTCAGAAGAGGCTGAAGCGTGGGATAAACACCGGACACTTGGGTACCACGTGCTTGAGGCGACATATGAACAAGTGCCACACATCCCGTTGGGGCAAAACTTTGCGTAGGTCCTCCTCATCTGTCTCTACCCACACAGTATGTTCTGCCATGCAATTGCCTACAACCTCCACCGACAGGGATGATGCTACAGTAATGGATGTACCAGCAGGTTCTTCCTCACAATGTGACATCATCCCAGTAGCTGAAGATTTACGCAGTCAGATTACGTTGCCGCAGCTGCTGCAGCGAAAGAAAAAATATAGTCCCAACCATCCCCAAGCACAGCGTCTAAATGCCAGCTTAGCAAAATTACTCGCATTGCAGCTGCTGCCTTTCCAGCTGGTGGACTCTGCTCCCTTCCGTGAATTTGCTGAATGCGCTGTACCACAGTGGCAGGTTCCAAAACGCCATTACTTTTCATGCAAGGCCATTCCAGCACTATACCAGCATGTTGAAGACAATGTTATCCAGTCATTGGGAAAGGCAGTCAGCAGCAAGGTGCATGTCACTTTAGACACGTGGTCCAGCAAGCATGGATAGGGTCATTACATTTCCTTCACGGCACACTGGGTAACTCTGATTGCAGCTGGGAGGGATCCAAGACGGGGCTCTGTGCTGGAGCTTGTTCATCCACCACGCCTCCAGAAAGCTGCTTGTATGAGGTCTGTCTGCTCCACCACCACCACCTCTTCCTCCTCCTCCTCCTTCTCTGTCTCTGACGAAGTGGCAGTTAAACCGACGCCTGACAGGGTGTACGCAATGGCTCAAGCAAAAAGATGCCATACTGTGCTTGAGCTGATTTTGTTTAGGGGACAGGAGCCACACCGGGTCAGAAATTTTGTCAGCTCTGCAGGGGCAGGTGCAGAGATGGTTAACACCACGCCAGCTTGAGCTGGGAATGATCGTCTGCGATAATGGCAGCAACCTTCTCTCCGCCCTACGCAAGGGTAAATTGACGCATGTACCATGCCTAGCACACATCCTAAATCTGGTGGTACAGCATTTCCTAACCAAGTACCCAGGGCTGCCAGAGCTTCTCATCCAGGCCAGAAAAGTCTGCAGCCACTTCAGACGGTCATTCCCAGCAAGCGTTCGCCTGGCAGAAATTCAAAGAGAATTCCACCTTCCCACAAACCGTCTGATCTGTGACAAGCCCACCAGGTGGAATTCGACATTAGCAATGCTGCAGCGTCTGCACAAGCAGCAGAGGGCCATCAACGAGTACCTGTGTGAGTATGGCACAACGACAGGTTCAGGTCAACTTGTTTCCCCCCCCCCGCAGTGGCTGACGAACAAGGATGCATGCACTGTACTGTCACCATTTGAGGAGGCAACGAGGATGGTGAGCAGGGACAGTGCATGCTTCAGTGACACAATTCCTTTAGTGTTCCTGCTGGAGCACAGTCTGCGGGGAATTATAGATGTGGCTCTAGAGGCAGAGCAGCGGGAGGAAGAGGAGGCCTTCCCTAGCTCTCAAGGCCCCAGTCTTTCCGCAGACAGCATTCCAGCGGGTCCTACTCAGATCAGACAGGAGGAGGATGAGGAGGAGGAGGACTATTTAAGTAGTGGGGGCATTGAAGGTGGGGATTCCTCAAGGAAGGGTTTGTGTGCCCAGAAACAGAAGGGCTTGTGCGTGGCTGGGAGGAGGAAGTGCACGATACTGTCATCCTCATTGACCAGGAAGACTCGGCAGCTAATGCCACCTCCAACCTATGCTGCATGGGCTCCCTAATGATGCAAAGCCTGCTAAAGGACCCCAGGATTCGTGCTCTCAAGGAGAGGGATCATTACTGGTTGGCAACCCTTCTTGATCCACGATACAAGGGGAAAGTTGTAGAGCTCATCCTGCCCACACAGAGGGAGCACAGGATGAAAAAACTTGAGGACGCTCTAAAACGAAACTTGTGTAACACCTTTCCAGGCACTGTTAGATTACCAAGTGCTGTGTAAGGGCAGAGGCTATGACCCCTGTGTAGTGTTGTGTGTATGGAACCCGGTGGCAAGCCGAAGGAGGAGACCAGGAGGGATATAATCAGTTGAACCTTTACTGGGTGGAACAAAATATAAGTCCAGAACAAAAGGAATGCAAGATGTCTTTGACAAAGTAAAGTCCAGAACGAAGGGTTGTAGGGATAAATAACACAAGTTGTAATCTTTGGAAATAGTCCTGGGATAGAGGAATTAGACTGAAGACAGGATCTGGAACTGGTACCAGAGGTATAGAGGCAAGCCTGGAGATGGAACTGGTGCCGTGGAAGCAAGCCTGGAGATGGAGCTGGTGCCGTGGAAGCAAGTCTGGAGATGGAGTTGGCGCTGTGGTAGCAAACTTGCAGATAGAGCTGGCACTGTGGTAGCAGACCTGGAAGCGGAGCTGGCACCGTGGAAGCAGGCCTGGAGGCGGAACTGGTACCGTGGAAGCAGAACTGGAAGCGGAGCTGGTACCGTGGAAGCAGGACTGGAAGCGGAGCTGGTACCGTGGAAGCAGGACTGGAAGCGGAGCTGGTACCGTGGAAGCAGGACTGGAAGCGGAGCTGGTACCGTGGAAGCAGGACTGGAAGCGGAGCTGGTACCGTGGAAGCAGGACTGGAAGTGGAGCTGGTACCGTGGAAGCAGGACTGGAAGTCAGGATACTCTTGGAGCAATACGAAGGGGAACCACTGGAGAACGTGGTGGTGAACCACAGTATAACCTGGTTAATGAACTGGAGAAGGCAGCAGGTTTAAATAGGGTTCAGAGAATCATAAGAACACCGCTCACCTGGAGCTCGCAGGTGGAATTGGGATACCTGAGTACTTGATGGATTAATTGGTGGTATACGAGGATCTCCAGTGCAGGTGGAATGCAGTACCTTTACTTGACCAGCAGAGGGCGCCAGAGTACCTAGGTCTTCATGCTCTAGGATGGACGATCGCGCATGCGCGCTTGCCTTCTGTTCAGTTGGATCCCGGAGACGGCGTGGGACACATCCTGGCTCTCCTCCCTCGAGCTGAAGACCGGAATCAGGGAGCGACGCGCCACGAGGGACCTCAGGTGAGTCTGCCAGGCGTCCCAACATGGCGGCCGCGGTCCAACCGCGGCGTGGGGCATTATATGCTGACACACATGCTTCTGAGGCTGCAGGTGATCAGAGGAATAGCGGTGAAGGCCAGGGCCGCTTGACTGATGCATTTTTTAAATTTTTTTAGTCCTCGACGCCCAGGGACGTCAAATGTAGGCACCCATTGCCAGCGTCTTCACCATATGGTGCAGGACTACCTAGGGGCAAGGGCAGACCTGGATACCTTTCCAGCAGATGATCCACTGGCATACTGGGTGTTGAGATTGGATCACTGGCCAGAACTTAGCCAATATGCTATGCAGCTACTAGGTTGCCCTTCATATAGCGTGCTTTCCGAAAGGACGTTCAGTGCCGCTGGAGGTTTTGTCACAGACAAAAGAGTGCGTCTGTCCACCGACTCTGTAGACTGGCTGACATTTATAAAAATGAATCAGTCCTGGATCAGCAGCTATCAATCCCCTGATGCTGAAGTAATGGAATAGATATTGGATGTCCTCTTCTGCATTCACAAAACCTCCAGCACTGAACTCTTCCACAATACCACAAAAGGGTTACGGTGTGAAGGCACTTGCTGCCATGAAAGGCACAATATCTGGCTGCACTGACGCCCATTAAAAAAAACAAAAAAACTTTTCAATATAGGACCACATGGTCCACCCCTGCACTCTTCCACAATACCACAGAGGGGTTACTGTATGATGATACTTGATGGCCTGGCATTAAAGGCACAATATCTGGGTGCACTGACGCTCATTACCAGATCAAAAACGTTTCAATATAGGACCACATGGTCCACCCCTGCACTCTTCCACCATACCACAGAGGGGTTACTGTATGATGATACTTGCTGGCCTGGCACCAAAGGCACAATATCTGGGTGCACTGACTCCCATTACCAAATCAAAAAATTTCAATAAAGGACCACATGGTCCACCCCTGCACTCTTCCACAATACCACAGAGGGGTTACTGTATGATGATACTTGCTGGCCTGGCACCAAAGGCACAATATCTGGCTGCACTGACACCTTAACCAGACGCATATCTTTTCAATATAGGACCACATGGTCCACCCCTGCACTCTTCCACAATACCACAGAGGGGTTACTGTATGATGATACTTGCTGGCCTGGCACCAAAGGCACAATTATCTGGGTGCACTGACGCCCATTAACAGATAAAAAAAAACACTTTTCAATATAGGACCGCATGGTCCACCCCTGCACTCTTCCACAATACCACAGAGGGGTTACTGTATGATAGTACTTGCATGCCTGGCACTAAAGGCACAATATCTGGGTGCACTGCCATTGACGCCTGTATCAGATTCATATCCTCAGAGGGGTTACGGTGTGACGGCACTGTTGCCGACGCTAAAAGCCCAATTTTAAAGCACCTATTGTTACTTTCATCCAAAGCCTGCATAAGTTTCACAATAATTTAGCCCAAAAAAACACTAAACTTTTTCTGCGCGTCCTAAAATGTCTTTTCATACAGGCTGCCACCCCAAGCAGTTGTTTATGGATAGATTAAAGGAAAAGCATTTACCGTCATATGAAACGTCATTTATTTGTTTTTAAGTGTTTCTATACATCCTAGAAATCCACCACTTCACGGGCAGGTTATGGGGACCTCATAGGCACGATATTTGAAGGAATTTTTCGTTTTTATTTTTAACCCTTATTTCATGGAAACCTCACTGTCCCTTTAAAAACGTTTTTTTTAAAACTTTTTGTCCTTGTTTCCTGTCCCCCAGGGCACTACCCGGACCCCCACACACCTTTTATGGCAAATATGTAGCATATATGCCCTCTTGGAGGGCACTCTAAAAAAACGAATTTTCAGCCCCATTGACTTGCATGGGGGTTCGGGTTCGGTCCCGAACAAATGGGAAGTGTTCGGCTCATCCCTACTGTACAGGCCACTGCGAGAGAGGGACCCGGCAAAGTTCTTCAACTACCTGCGGATGTCCATCCCCTCCTTCGACGAACTGTTGACGGTACGTGAGCCGTTGACGAAGAGGGACACAAACCTGAGGGACGCCATACCACCAGAGGAGATGCTGGTCATCACGTTGCGGTAAGTACCATCAAACACCAGCATTCACGACTTCCCTGCCAGTCAGCAGACGTGCTCGGTGTTCAGAGCCCACATTGTCCGTGTGTAGTGATATGCCCACTCGCACATGCATACACACACACACATGCGCATCGCATATCATCACACGTACTCAATAATGCATGACACCGCCAACAATGACATAAAAATCTGTGTTTCATGCACAAAAATGTAAATTCCAAAACAAAGAATGAATACACACCATATGTTCATGAACATAAAATTTATAAAAGGAAAATGACAGAGGCCACAAACATGTGGCAAATACAGGGAAAACATATGCTTCCAACGCATAGAAGAATCAGGTATGACAAGGACAGAAAGTTACAAATCCTCATATTGTGGATCTTGGTCATAAGGACCGGGCATGTGACCTTGGTAGTACTCTGACCCAGGGAGTGGTTGTGACCTTGCACCGGGGGTTATGGGTTGATCTCGTGTCTGTGGTTGCCGGTAATAACCACCGGCATATTGTGTGTGGGCCACACCACTGCGAGGCACAGGTGGTACTGGTGGGCGGCTCAAAATGTCATCGATGGTGTCCAATGTTCACCAGCGATACTCCATCTTCTGAGCCAGGCTCATCTGGTGCAACATGGGCAGACACGAATGGTGGAAGGTCATGTCATCATTGTCCCAGAAGCGGCATTGTGGAGGTGGTGGTGGTGGTGCTGGTTGGTGAGCATCCATAAATGTCACCATGGCATGCTCGAACTCTGTATCCTCTTGGGCGCCGGTCTGGTAGTGTCCGATCTCGCAGTATCTGGCTCCTGTGCAGCGGTCTCCTCCTCCTCCAAATGCGATTCGCCTCCACCCTGTTCCACATCTTCAGAGCAGGTGGTTGAACCACATGGCATGATGTCTCGCTGTGCCCCGGATGTTGACGGGACATCGATGCTGCTTGCCATAGGTCGTGGTTTGAGGGTCCGTCGCAGGAATGAGAGCTGCTCGGTATATACATAACTGCGGCCCCTCCTCGCCGCAGATCCAGAGCGTGCCAATTCTGCATCTTTTTTGAGGACCCGCGTATAATTATCCCTGACCGTCCTCCATTTCACGATGACCTCACGCGCTGCAAAACAGAAAAATTATATTAGGTGTGGTTCATGCAATGTGATCATAACTCGCATTTTGGTTTTTCCATAGGTATCTTGCCAGTGGATGCAGTCTGAAGGACCTGCATTATAATTTCTGTGTTGGCAGATCTACAGTGGGTGAGATCGTTCGCAAGGTGTGCCAGACAATATGGGACACGATGAGGGAGGAATGTATGCCAACACCCACAGACGAGTCATGGGCACGAATTGCTGAGGGATTCCTGGACAGAGCGAACTTCCCAAACTGCCTGGGAGCCGTGGATGGGAAACATGTCCGCATAGTGAAGCCACTGCAGAGTGGCTCACTGTATCACAATTATAAACATTTTTTTTCAATTGGCCTACTAGCAGTCGCAGATGCCAACTATTATTTTGTCTGTGTGGATGTGGGGTCATACGGGAAGGAATCTGACTCCACACTGTTCATGAACTCCACACTGTGGAATGGAATAGAGAGTGGGACCCTGAACATCCCCAGACCTACACCTTTGCCTGGCACAGACATGGCAGTCCCCTATGCCTTTGAGGGGGACGAGGCATTCGGCCTGTCCACACATCTCCTGCGACCATACTCAGGGACACACCTGACTGTGAAGAAGCGGGTATTTAATTACAGGCTGTCACGGGCGAGACGGTATGTCGAGTGTAGCTTTGGCATACTGAGCAACAAGTGGAGGATATTTCATAGGCCGCTAGATGTGCAAATAGATTTTTGTGTAGATATAGTGAAATGCTGCTGTGTGTTGCATAATATTGTTCGTGGGAGGGATGATTTTAACTTGGATAACTCGATGTCTGTTATTGGTATGGAGGAATTCATTAATGATGATGTCATGCCTGTGAATCGACACAGTAACAGGTATCGCGATGCCCTGGCAACCTATTTCTCTAGTGAAGCTGGTGAGGTGCCCTGGCAGATGGGGAGCATTCGACATGTGACTTTCATAAATCCATTTGTCAGTTACATTTATTTTCTATTCAATTTGCATTTGATTATGAATTAAATAATCATATACTCACTCTACACTTTCTGTTCGTGATCAGACCATGTGTCACATGCAGGGTACACCGCCCTCGCCACTGCTGCCAAAGCGTCTGTCTTACGGGTCTTGTCCTTATAATGTTCGCTGGCAGTGTCCCACAATTCAGGGTGCTCCCCCACTTCGGTGATAATTCGCTCCACGTCCATGTCACCTGCCGCGTCCACAAAACACTCCCCTGCGTCCACAAATCACTCCCCAGCGTCCACAAAACACTCCCCAGCGTCCAGAATACTCCAGCCACCCTGGAAGTTTCTGCAGTCTGGATGTTATGTGTAGGCCGCAAAACAGGTGCGTCTGACGTCTCCTCCTCACGCACACAGGCCGCTAGGTGGACGCAGCGCACTCTGTACGGCCGTTCTAGGGGTTGTACGTTCTTGCCTGCCTTGCGTCCGTGGGCCGCGGCCGTTGTGCGTCCGCAGTTCAGTGCGGACGTACTTTGTGTGTCGGGCTCCAATGGGCTGTCATGCTATCATGGACGTACTTTTGGACGCCATCACGGACGTGAAAACTACGTTCGTCTGACCCGAGCCTTAATGTAGAATGTACACTGGTGTCACACACATTGTATTTCAATAATTTTTGTTTCACACAAAGGTGTGCCAGGAATTTATTTCATATTCCTTCTAACATAACGAACACACCATAACAACTAATAGCTAACGTGCAGGGATGACTTCCGTGGCTTTTCAGTACTGGCCACCCTTTCTGGCTGTAGCAGTCTGATTTGGATATAGATCAGTTGTCCCTTTAATGCCACAATCGAGCTAAAACTTTGTGGGACCAGAATAGGCCACTAGTGCCGTTGCTCATTCTCAGGACCCTCACAAACCTCTCTGTTTCTCACTAAAAGCTGTAATGGATCGATCTGAAACAAAAAAAAGGAATCAAAAATTTCACCAATTTTTCTTCCAAAACATAAATAAATAAAAAAAGACAGTTTACTGAAAATGAAAAGAATAAGAGGTTAAATAAAAAGAAAACAAAACTATATTTTTTACATTGAATCCTATGTGATTCGCCTGTTTAAACCTGTCAAACTGAATCACCGAAAATCAGGGCATTTCTTTGACACTTCGGTGCAGTTCAGCATTCGCTGCATAGATTAACCATTACTTCTCTATGGGACAATTTTGCTGCCACCGAACATGGTGATCTGTGGTGAATTGCACCGCATTTTGCTTTCAATTCGCCAGTATTTGGCGAATTGACAGATCTCTGAATACACGAACTGTCACAAAATTACACCGTACAGTGAAATTCACCGTTCGGTGGCAAGTTTGGCAATCTTTGACTAACCATTATACTGATGCGTGTTCTTCTGAGCAACATGACTGTTCGTGTTTTCTGTATATTATTAACAGAAATGTTAACCAGTTCCAATCGTTTCTTCCTCATTAACTGGCACTCTAGGGTTCTTTTTTAACTCAATGAGAATTGTACAGCGTGCCCACTGAGCTACCTTGTCTGGACTGCCACTTCTAAAGAGAGTTGTCATGTCTGGTCATGGTGTCATTGTGGCCAGTACTAGTATTGTCATGCTAAATACTAACTAAAATCTTACCTAAAGATTGTTTCAATGATCATCTCAAGTCAAGTGTTTCCAATGTAGTCTCTTTGCTCCTTTCCAAATTGTTACAAAATAACTCATAATTCGACTTAACCTCAGACTGCCTTCACGTCATCATGCATGCTCATTCTAAGTTTTGGAAAATATCAGAGAATCCCAAACAGGCATAACCCTAAACATGTACTTTAATGCAAGAAAAATAGCAACGGTACACTGTACACTATACAAAATAACCAAAACTATATTATAAAAATATTTATACACACTGTTAAAAAAGTGTCTCTTTACTGATTCACCACTAGAGATCATACCTCAGATCCTTGATTGCATACTCCCAATAATGGGTAGCAATTTGTCTTACTATCTGCATGTTTGGTCAGTTTCTCTCCATTACAAGAAGCTACAGCATTAATTGTCCCCATTTATAGACAGTGTATCTAACAGTGGACAGGTGACTGTCTAAGCTCTTTGATATAATCTTGTAACCCTTTCCATCCTTATGGAACACAACAATTCTTGATTGCACATCTTCTGAGACCTCTTTTCCGTGAGGCCTGGTTTACATCAACAGATGCCTTTTGTGAATAGCAAGATCAAACGTTAGGAGGTTACGTGGCCCTAGCGCGGGCCGGCCATATTATATTCCGAACGCTAACGGGTTAAAAAAAACATTAGTGATTCGGATCTTGTGCTTTCCAGGACGAGCTTACTGTACTTTGTGTTCCCTATGCTTAACATGGCGAGCGCAAAGAGTTAATTAGGGTTAGGATTACAAAGTCCTAACGTTAATTACTTCCCACTGTGGTTAACTCAAAAGTTAACCACAGCTCGAAGCTGGTGCTAACTGATTCCGCTTCTGCAGATTCAGTTATCACAATCTTCAAATCCTCACTTCTCATCCTGCGGTGAGAACGGCGGTCCGATCCGTCACTTCTGGCTGCCGGGAGCAGAGTGAGACTGGGGGAAAATGTCCCCAGTCTCCCTTCACAAATCACTCCGCCGACCTGCAGTATCTCGCGAGAGTTGAGATCTTACAGGTCATGTGACCGGAAATCGAAGCCTCAATGGAGTCCTATGGACTCCATGGAGGTGATACTACAAATACAAAATGAGGGGGCGCTGGGGTGGCAGTAGGTGAAGGGAAAGAATAAACACAATAATGAAGCAATACAGCAGCTATGTTCTCAAAGGGTCTTTCCCAAGTTTCTCATTGTAGAGAGACGGAAAGAGTACCTTAAAGAGTTAAATGTAGAGATTGGCATACTACAGCAACAGATAGAGGAGTGTCTCAGTGGAGAGGAAGTAACAGTATTTTCAGAAATTCTTACTAAATCCTTAGAAAAGGTTGAAAAGGAAACGGTAGCTATTAAGGTTAGGAAGTATAGAAGGGATGTACAGGATTAAGCATCCGGAAATGTTAGACGGAAAAAGATCCCGGGAGCCAAGAGGGAAGACCCCCAGATTAAGGAAGGTAGGACACCCGTGAGGAGGGGTCCCTGGCGCAGGTTCCCGGTACCTACCTCCAGAGGCCGGGGGTATGCTCCAGAGTCCCCTATGGTACGGAATAGACGTTGGCAGAACAATCAGTATGGGAATAATCAGCTGTATAGAAATAATTTCGCTTATGGTAACTTTAAAGAAGCTCGGGATCAACCTTTACCACAAAGAGTTAGGAATCGAAGTAGAATACGATCCGTAAGGGACGAACGGGCCCCATACTCTGGTTGGGAAGTGGCGCATAATAAAAGGGGAGGAAGAGACTCGGGTAGAATAGATCCGGGGAGAACAGGTCTGTCACGGAATGGCCCAGCACCCTCAGCCAGGGGCGGTGCAGTGACAGTGGTGGCTATGGACACTTGGGTGCGGTGGCACGCACCCAGTTTTGCAAGTACTTTTTATTAGATGTGATGTGATTATTGTGTGGTGTAATAAAGTGTCCCCGTTGGTTTATTGCGTAATGTATTTTCCCTTTGTCTGCCTTGCCCGCCGCCATTTTCCGATCACCTTGTGGCGCAGTTCAGAATCGTCGATTCGGAAAATGGCCGATTCGAACCATCCGGTTCGAATCGTAAAATGGCCGATTCGGACCATCCGGTCCGAATTGGCGACTCCCCGAATCGTAATGGCCAATGGGTCCCGGGAGGGCGGGCAAGGAGTCCCATTGTATTGTAATTTTGTGGAAAGTGATAAATGCTTGAACTGTGAATAATAAAGCCAGATTTAGCAGTGCATCCAGCCTCGACTGATGTCTTATTTCTCCGCCGTATTTTCGTATCTGAGTATCCTCGTGGTCTCAGAGTGCGGTGTTGCCCCAGATCCGAACCGAACCGAGCGCTCTGTGCCTGCATCGAGCATCAGGACAGAGGCGAAGCGGAAGGTGTTCGGTTCCCAGATTGAGAGAGCCGAACCGAAGGGCGCGGCCGTGTACCGCGCTTCGGTATTGCGAGGGATTGCGGTGAGTTCCGAATCCTTCGCCCATCTCGCCAGATCCGAAGCTTCATTCCCATCCGATCCGAAAAGTCCTCCACCGGAGATCCGAAGGTTCATCCGCACCGAGATCGGAAACGTTTCCCGCAGGATCCGAAACGTTTCCCACATAGGATACGAATATTCCTCCGCGGCAGATCCGATCTCCACAGACGTCCCACACCCACAAGGTCAGTGAACCAGCTGCTCGAGACGCTGAGTACCGTATGGCTCAGTGGTCGGGCTGGTTTTAGGCAGGGGTCCCCTCCACCGCCCGCTAACCCCTCCCCGGGGTCACGCCAGGCCGCACGAGACGCCGAGTGCGCGCCACTCGGTAGTCGGGCCAGCGGTAAGCGACGGGGTCACGCAGATTGAGCACACCCGCAGGCGGAACAACATCCCATTCCGTCATAAGGTCGATATGTACATCAGCAACTACCTCCCTCTGTCCCGGTGAATAATAGGTTTGAACCTTTGGTTAACCTCCATGAGGAAAAGGGTTTTCATCAGGGATCCCCAACTGCAAAACAAAAAAATCTCAATTGGGGGAGATGGGCCCAGTGGAGAGAAAAGGGAAAAGAAGATTGTCCGTAGACGGGGAGGAAGAGCGGGAAAGTTGGTACAGAGAAAAAAGGGAACGGAAGTAACTATGGATGGGATTTTTAATTTAAGTACTAAGGTCCTTACCAAACATCATATTACTTTGTTACAGAAAGGTTTAAAGTATGCACCAACTAAAAAACTTTACAGATTTGATATGTATGTGGATCTTCAAAAATTTAAGCGCAAGTTAGCGTTGAAAAAATATTTCCATAAAACAGCGGTAAGGAAGGAAGAGGATGGCAATACAGATTATGTACACACCACTTTAAAAAATAAGTCTATTTTTTACCCCAAACATATGTTATCCAAAGAGATAGCTACTTTTGAGACCATGGTTTTGAATGATTTGGGTAAATTAGAGAAGAAATGTAGCCGTATGGGCAGTAACTTAACGAGACTGGAAAAGGAGGCGTTGAAAGATCTACGGGAAGATGAACAAATTATCATAAAGCCAGCGGACAAAGGGGGGGGGGTTGTTATTTTATCCAAGCAACAGTATGTGGTGGAAGCTGATAGAATCTTGAGTGATCAGGATACTTATGAACTGTTGAAAGGTGACCCTACGGAAAAAATCGTTAACATAGTTGAGAGATTCCTAATAAAGGGGAGGGACGAAGGTATCCTTAACGAACGGGAATTTGAATATCTTAAGGTTCCCCATCCACGTATTCCAGTTTTTTACTGGCTCCCCAAGCTTCATAAAAGTGCCACCTGCCCTCCGGGCAGACCAATCATAGCAGGTATTGATGGGGTTTCCAGCAGAATATCTGAGTACCTTGATCACCTGCTGCAACCTATTGTGGCTTTGGGACCTTCCCATCTTAAGGATAGCATTGGTGTCCTTCAGGAATTGGAGCGGCTAGAATGGCAACCGGAGTACTGGCTTGTAACAGGAGATGTGGAGTCTTTGTATACTATAATTCCTCATAATAAGGGATGTGAGGCAGTAACCCATTTCCTTGAGGGGTCAGGGAATTTTTCCCAGAAACAAATTGATTATACAGTGGAGGGCATTCTGATGGTCCTTGAGAACAATTTTTTTTCGTTTGATGGTAAATTTTTCTTGCAGAAGAGGGGTACGGCTATGGGGGCGAGGTTTGCGTCCAGCTATGCGAACCTGTTCATGACCCACTGGGAATCCCAGTGGGTCTATGGTTCGCATGGCTGGGCACCTGACCTCGTCCTCTATAGGAGGTATATCGACGATGTCCTTCTTATATGGAGGGGCACGGAGGATGGCCTTAAGTCATTCATGGACCATCTGAATGCTAATGACTGGGGCATTAATTTGTCATTTAATTGGAGCACCACTACGGCCAATTTCCTAGATTTGGAGATATATGTCAGGGAAGGGTTATTGCATACACGCACTTTCTTTAAACCCACTGATGTCAATAGTTTTATCCACCTCAATAGTGGGCATTTGTCATGCTGGCTTGAGGGAGTCCCCCGTGGGCAAATACTGAGAATGAAACGTAACTGCACTGAGTTAAAAGAATATCAGCAGCAGGCAGATAGGTTGACCGGTGCCTTTGTTGAAAAAGGTTATGATAGGGACACCGTTCAAAACATTGTGGAAGAAGTTAAGACCATCGATAGGTGTACCTTCATTGAATATCGAGCACGTAAAGATCCCGTATCCCAAGATTCTTCTGTAGTCCCTTTTATCTTTGACTATAGTGTAGGCAATAGGGGTATTAGAAATATAGTCCGCCAATATTGGCAGATCCTTAGGCAGGACCCTATTCTACGAGATATCATCCCCGATAAACCCCGCTTTATTTGTAGGGGGGCTAAAAACATTAAGGATATTGTTGTTAATAGTGCCTATGTGAGTAGAAGAGATAGAGGAGCTCGTATTCTGGGGGTCCAGGATGGATTCTATAAGTGTGGGAAATGCTTAGGTTGTAAGAACTTCTGTAAGATCAAAAGATTTCATGATGTGACTATAGGTGGTAAGATCATACGCATTAGGGGTATACTTAATTGTGCCTCCAAATATGTCATATATTGTCTTACATGTCCATGTGGACTAAATTACATTGGCAGGACGTCCAGATCCCTGTCTGTCAGAATAGGGGAGCATCTTCGCAACATGAGAAAAGGGCATGAACTACATAGTTTATCGTTGCATTTTAAGGAAATACATGCACAGGACCCAGCGGGTTTAGAGTTCTGCATCCTTAAGAAAGTTAAGAGAAGTTGGAGGGGGGGGTGACCTGGACCTCATTTTGGCTAAGGAAGAAATGAGGTTCATCTTTGAATGCGGTACTCTGATTCCTGCTGGCCTGAACAGTGACTTTGAAATTCGTCACTTTTTATAAGTTATATGTGTTTTCATTCATATTATATTTTCATCTCCACTATCTCAATATTTTGCCCTGGCTGTGATTTCCATTGGTCCATTTTTTTGGTGTCCGATGGAGCTAGGTCATTCTATTCTGGCTATTGCCCCTTGTGTAATTTTCCACATTATATATTGCTTCTATCCACATCATTTTCCTTTGCCTTCTCTTTTTTTCTCCATTTTAGTATATTTTTCTCGTATTATGGTTTCCTCTATAGTATATTCGTATATTTTTTTCTCGACATTCTCCTTTGCATCTGCATTATTGACCCATTTATCACCATGTGTGTTTACACGTCTCTTTTCTACATGTCTTTCCCACATATGGAACTTGTACCCCATGGAGACATGTATGTCCTTATGGAATGCACATCGCTAATAAGGACTTGATCTGCGGAGTATGTGTGTAGTCCGGTCGACTTAATGTGAAGATAAAGGACCTCCCCCCCAAAGGTGGCGTTCGTATTAAGCATCCTATGTGCGAGAGGAGAAGGATTGATGACCGAGCACCACGGCGCATGCGCCCGCCCTCACATAGGAAATTGCGCTACCTCACTTCCGGAAGGGAATCCCGGAAGTGCTATGAACCAAGCTGGGACGCAGAGAGGACCGGAAGGGGCGTCCTGCCTACACACCTGTAAATTTGTAAACTTTATGACTGTCACTATAAATGTTTGCTTGTCAGACTTGTGTAAATTATATTTTCTTTCTTGATACCAACTGATGAAGCTGCGTTAGCGGCGAAACGCATTTTGGATATATCTGTTTGTTTTATTCTTTTATTAAATCGTTTTTTACTTCATGGTGGTGAGTTCATCGTTCATTTCCCACTTAATGAAGAGGGTTTGGTGTATCCCTTTTTACACCCAGGCGCCTATACAGAGCCAGTGTATTTACACAGGCTCTCTACCACGTAAGTGTTGCGATCACCTGGCTTACATTACTTTGTAATCTACAATGCTGTACCATGGTATGTGTCTGCTTCGTTTCATGTATGGCCCATGTGAATAACCTCTGGAATCTTATGAAGATGGGACGGGGTCATCCCTGAAGAGACCCACTGCGATCATATTGAGCCTTTACTGTATAGGCTCCAATATATGTGAGTTTTACCATTTCACGTATTCACTTGACATCTGTGCATAGACATACTGCACCATATACGTGTTTTCTCTGTTTTTTCTGTTTTCCATGCATATTGACCATCATCTGCGTCCATTGGATTGAAGTGTCTCACAGGTCATTACCTCATTACCTTGTACCCGCAAGTTTTTTGGGGTGCCCTTCCCCTATCTGTGGTGTATCTTTCACCTCCCGCAATAGTGGGGCACTGTACTAGCGCTGTTCTTCTCCCTTCTTTTCCATGGAGGTGATGCTCGCGGCGGCACTTAACACTGCCTCGAGCATCCTGAGGCTTAGTGCTAGAGATGTACACGCGTTTTTTTTTCGTTTTTCGTTTCGGCATGTTCGGTTTTTCAAAAGTTTTGTATCGGCTCATTTCGTTTCGGTGTTTTGTATTGATTTTTGTTTTGTGACATCGGGGAATTTCGGTCTTTCGGTTCGTCTGTTCTTTTCATTTCAAAGGGTCCATCCTTGTTCTTGGATTTCTATTTTGACTTTAGACGTATGGTATTTCGGATGCTCCGATATTTCGGTCGATATGGTAATCCTGCCAATTCGTTCCTTTGGACGTATCGTTTTTTATGAAAGATCCTTTTTTTCTTATGAATATACATTGCACAACTTTATTTAATCATATTATCTTGTACTGTTAGACTGGGGATTAAGGGACAAGCTAATTATTTATAAAATCATATTGAAGGAGCTGAAAGCACTAGAGTGGAAACAAGTGAAAAAAGTGACTGACAGTGAAGCCAACCAATCAGAGCTTTTCCTACAACACATCACTGTTGCAAACATTGCACAACTTTATTTACTCATATAAAAATATCAATATCTTGTACTGTTAGCCTGGGGAGTTAGGATAAAGCTAATTAAATATTTTAAATAAATATATTATTGATGCAGAAAGAAAGCACTAGAACAAGTGAAAAAAGTGACTGACGATACAAAATTACGAAATCAGCAGCGGAACCGAAACGGACTTGAAACGATAAGAAAATATGTTGGCTGAAGAACCGAAATCGCGAATAGAACGAAAATGACTTGCGATTTTACAAATTTCATGTCCCTACGAAATAATGAAATTTTTCGGAGGGTGTGTATTTCGTTGCCAGTCCGGTTCGGAACGTCAGACGAATCCGAAGTACAGAATCTGCCCATTTCGTGAGAAAAACGAATTGGTACGAAACGAAACGCACATCCCTACTTAGCGCTGCGTTAATATAGAGCTAAAACGGAGGATGCTAAGGAGAAACCTGCAGGCGCAGGTTTTTCCCCTTAGCATCCCCATTGTAGCAAGCTGTATGTAATATTGCCCATTGTGTTTGTTGACTACTGTTATTTGAATGAACGTCAAACCAAATTTTTACATAAATACAGTTATTTCTAAAGGGTTCACATAATTTTACTTGCCACTGGAGTAAGTAAAGAGTAGCAAACAATGGAATTTGCATAGAACTTGTTGAGTCATGTTGTGGGATCAAGGTCCGCATAATTCAGAAACCTAGCCATTTTTTTGGCCATAGTGCCAGCATGTCACAAAAGGGAAATCTAAACAGCTGAGTAGAAGCTTCACTTTGAGCACATCCACCTCACAAGTGTACAAAAATGCTGGAGTGACTATAGCTTTTTTTTGTTTGTTTGCTTAGCACAGATGCAATTCATCAATCAGCCATAGCAATAGGAAATCACTCAGTGGTCTTCCTGGTATTGTTGTCTGTTTTCTCCTTTAGCATTTTTTGCTGTCTGACTCTGTTGGATTCCAATCATGCAGGGCTTTCTTCACAGTATTATATTTACAGGGTTATTCAGAGACAGGTGAAAAAGCAGGAGAATGGCTGGAGAATGGCAAATTCTAGGTCAAAATAGCCGATTTGGAAAGTGAGATGAATGGGAGAATTTTTATGGTTTGGCTATTTTGACCTAGAATTTTCCATTCTCCAGTCATTCTCCTGCCTTTCACTGCTCTCTGAGTAACCCTGTATGTGTGTGATCGGGAGTGCCATTATTTCAGCTCTGATTATGTATTATTTTTCTTTCACTGTTCACTGTTTTAGGCCGGTGTCAGACGAGCGCACTTGGTGCGTCACTACTGACTGTAGGACAGTCAGTAGTTTGCACGTGCATTTAGTGCGCACACACAAGCGTGTGACAGGCCCCATTGCAGCGTCGCACAAGGATTCCGGACATCAATCGGCGCCCGGCCAGTGAGCAGCGAGGAATGCGCTGCTGGGCGCTGACAGACCTGAATGGCATGGACCTGACAGGATCCAGCAAAGATCCGCTCTTTCCACCTTCGCGGCTGCCCTACAACGCTGGGAGGAAGTGATATATTACACAATCACTTCTTCCCAGCACTGCTGTGGGGGAGCACTGGGAGGGAGTAGGCGGTGCTGTGACCCTTAACCCCTTCACTGCTGAGCCATTTTACCCCTGTGTACTGAGCTCATTTTGGCTGTTTTGTGCTCATCATGTTTAAATGCTGAGTTGAAGTCATGTTTTATTTTAGGACCCAGACAAATTATATATCCTTGGTCATTGCAACAGCCCTGGTGGGCATGGATGAGACACTGCTATTTCTGTATCCATGTATATTTTGTTAGGTCATTTTTGCTGGGCCAAGAAAGACCGCCAGAGCCATGGTTACCACCTTGATGGCTCGCCCAGGGCAACACAGTGTCCCGCCGCGCAAAAAAAAAGTGGGGAAGGAGATCCCGATGCCCCAGCATGTCCACAAGAGTACCAAAATTGCAGAGAATGAGGTGCCCAGGCACTAGAGATGTGCATTCATTTTGGAAAAATTCGGAATTTGGAACGAAATGTGATAATTCGTAGTTCGGAAGTACTTCCGAATAATGAATCGATACGATACAAATTCGAAACGAAACGGTATATAACGAATTTATTTCGTTTTACACTGTCATCATCATAAAAGAAAAATTTTAATAATTGATCTCAACTATCGAATTTGATATGAACTATCAAATTGATATTAACAATCGAATTGATCTCAACTTACAATACAAGTACTATTCAGCAAAGCACTTTGTGAAACTAAGTAATTTTGTTTCATTGTTTAATTTGACTCAAATACAAAATCTGTGACCCTAGCTTTTCTTTTAACAGCAAAATTAGATTATTTGGGGTTTTATTTAGTGATCCAAAATTCGAATTGATATCAACTATCGAATTAATATATGAAATTCAAATCGATTTGAAATTTCAAAATCGATTCTAAATTTCAAATCGAAACGAAATACGAAACAAAATTAGTTACTAAATTCTGAAAACGAAACTATTTAAAAACGAAATGAAACTAAACGAAACAAATTTTTCAGCAACGCACATCCCTACCAGGCACCATAATAAGCATGCCAACAAAAAGGGGGGGAGAGAAGAGGGTCACAACATGTTTTTGGTTTTAATCCCAAAGTAAAAGTATTTGGTGAGTGTATAAATAAAACCCAACATTTTGACTCTTGTCTGAAAAGCAGCAAGAGAGTGTGCAGCCGCTTAGAGAAGCGTCTTCTGGTTTCATTAGGTAGGACTCACTTTACTAGAGGTGCCTTGACGCAGCAGGTGAGTTTACACTTCAATAGCCATTCAAGTAAACCAAAACCTCCGTATTTTGTTTCACATGGAGCTATATAGAAATGAGCGCAAATTACACTTTTTTTCTTGTTATGTTTTATACAGAAACTGGGTTGTTACCCCTGGTCGTTGCAGCCGTCCTGGTAAGGCATGGGCATGACACCGCTTTTTCTGTATATATGTATATTTTGTTGTAACACCAGTTAGGTCACTTTTGCTGCTGTTTTTTTTCCATGTTTTTGTTTTTAACCCCAAAGTATTTGGTGAAGGTCTAAATAAAAGCCACTATTTTGCCTCTTAGCTGAGAAGCAGCAAGAGAGTGTGCAGTTGCACAGAGGAGCGGCTTCTGGTTTCATTAGGTAAAACTCATCTTACTAGAGACTCCTTGACGCAGCAGGTGAGCTTACATTTCAGTGGCCATTCAAGTAAACCAAAACCTCTGGGTTTTGTTTCACATGGAGCTACATAGAAATAAGTGCAGATGACACTTTGTTCTTGTCAGGTTTTTTTTTTTGAGCCGGTACGCGCCGGTACGCCATACCGGCACCTCCCGGCGCGTACCGGCACCTCTCGGCATTTTTTTTGATACAGGTTTACCCCGGCCTGAGTGCATGTGGTGGCATGTGGCCGCCGCTTGTCAGGATGGGGGAGACAAACGAGACAGGGCGGCACTCACTCCCTCCCCGTGTGACTGGTGAGGGGGGAGGGGCACTGGGATGGCTGCCTCCTCCATCCCAGATAGACTCCGCGTCCCTGGTGGTCTGTGTGGTTGTGGGCCGTGCTGCAACTGTGTTTAGTGCCTAGCGCACAGAACACAGAGCATGCCCACACTGAGCAGTCGCGAGTGCCACTGACGATCGCTGATGACCTGGCAGTGTCACCTGACCGCAGGCACTCACTGACTGTGTCAGAGAAAGCCGGCGGTCAGGTGACACTGCCAGGTCATCTGTCATCACCGGCGGCACTCGCGACTGCTCAGTGTGGGCGTGCTCAGCGTTCTGTGCGCTAAGCACAGCTCGCAGTTGCAGCACGGCCCACAACCACACAGACCACCAGGGACTCAGAGTCTATCTGGGATGGAGGAGGCAGCCGTCACAGCGCCCCCCTCACCAGTCACACAGGGAGGGAGGGAGTGAGTGCCACCCTGTCTCTAGTGTCTCCTCCGATCTGCCAGCCACAATACCAGTCTGCCAGCCACAATACCAGTCTGCCATGCACAATACCAGTCTGCCAGCCATATTACCAGTCTGCCATGCACAATACCAGTCTGCCAGCCATATTATCAGTCTGCCAGCCATATTATCAGTCTGCCAGCCATATTGCCAGTCTGCCATGCACAATACCAGTCTGCCAGCCATATTACCAGTCTGCCATGCGCAATACCAGTCTGCCAGCTATATTACCAGTCTGCCATGCACAATACCAGTCTGCCAGCCATATTACCAGTCTGCAATGCACAATACCAGTCTGCCAGCCATATTACCAGTCGGCCAGCCATATTACCAGTCTGCCATGCACAATACCAGTATGCCAGCCATATTACTAGTCTACATGCTCAATACCAGTCTGCCAGCCATATTACCAGTCTGCCAGCCATATTACCAGTCTGCAATGCACAATACCAGTCTGCCAGCCATATTATCAGTCTATATACAGAATTTTGATTTAATACTCTTGGTGTTCCTTGTTTTTATTATATATGTTACACTGACACACTCTTTATTACTCCCCCTTTTAATAGGTGAATATTGCACTTTTTTAAAAAAGGGGGGAGTGTATTAAGGTTCTTTTGGTTATGTCACAGGTTTCTCTTATTGATGAATAATTGAGTCACTGATCGGATTGTTTCATTTGCCTATTTATATGTGTTTGGTGTATTGTGCATTCTAGACTTAACAAAGACCTGCGTGTCAAAACGTTGTCTTCTTTTAGTGCTCACTGAGGATTAAATCCTTTCTTATTGACCACATTCAGGAATCGGTAATTATTCTTTGGAGTCTTTGGGATTGGAAGTGTGTCCTTGCAGACTCGTGGTTCCTTGCTGGTTGCAACATACATTCGTGCGGTGTATTTATTAGGACACGAAAAATAGTCAAACTCATAATCAGTTTTTCCTGGACGTGAGAGTACCCCCACCTATTTTTCCAGAAAAAAAGCACTGGTTCTTGTTATGTTTTATACTGATAAAAGTATTCACCCTCCTTTTTCAACCTAGCTGGATTTTTGGAAAATGGTAAAATGCATGTTTTTTTTATTTTTCAAGATGAATCTAAGTACCAATTATCATGTCTGTAATGACTTCTGTTTTTTAAATATAGGTATCCTGTCTAAAAGTATTCACCCTTTTTTTTCACCCCACCACATGGGATTTTTTTTTACTTTCCAAAAAAATTGTAAATACCAATTTTCACACCTGTAGCATCTTTTATTTTTAAAATATAGGTATATTGATAAAAGTAAGATAATCGCCAGCTTTTTGAATAGCCGAATGGCCCGAAATTGCACCGTACATGGAAATTCATTGTTCGGTGCAATTCGGCAGCCAATTCAGTGCTCTCTGAATAACTCCTTAAATAAATAAATTTAAAAAAATATCTTTATGTATGTTTGTGTATTATTATATTTCTACATGACGTTTTACATGGTCATGTTTGGTATTATTAGAAAGGCCAGACTTTGACCTGTCCAGTGGGAAATGAGAAGGTGAGTTAGCGTAGTGGCATTTTTTGCTTTTTAAGTAAAAGCACATAATACCACCGTTTTAGAAATGAGAAAAAAAAAGGAAATTTTGCGATTAATATTTTTATTTTATCTGTAATTTTACACATTACATGGTCATATTTGAAATCATTGCAAAGGCCAGTGTCTGACCCTTCCAATAATGCCTCACAAGACTTTGTGCAGTGTAAAAAACAGATGCAGGGTTTCAAAGTGCTCCCTGCGACCCTCACTGCAGTGTACCGGTTTAGGTTTTTGATGGAACAATATGTAATTATGCATTATGCCATCACCTCCACTTTCTGGCATTGTGGAAAATGAGGAGGTGTGTTAGTGTAGCATCATTGTTCACGTTATAATTAAAAAGAGAACAAAAGTACTGCATTAAAATAAAAAAGAAAATTGTATTTTATTTTTAAACGAAACCTGTTCGTGTTTGCTATTATTGGAATGTGTGGGGGACGTTCTCCGCATGCTGAAGGGAATCCCAATGATTTCCCCCATACGTCATCCGCAGCTGGGATGGGGCTCTGGAGGTATTTCTGCATGCTGCCTCTGATGGTCATACCGCCCCGCTTGAGGCACACCCTAGACAGCTGCCTGAGGGCAAATGCCCCCCCTCGCTATGCCAATGGGCAGGGCCGGCCCAAGACATTGTGCTGCCTGGAGTGAAGGCTGAAATGCTGCCCCCCTAAAATGACACCCACACACCCTGAATATATGGAGGAGCCCCTAAAAAGACATCCACACACCCTGAATATATGGAGGAGCCCCTAAAAAGACACCCGCATATCCTGAATATATAGAGGAACCCCTAAAAAGACACCCAAACCCTGAATATATGGAGGAGCCCCTAACAAAACACCCACGCACCCTGAATATATGGAGGAACCCCTAAAAACATACCCGCACACTCTGAATATATGGAGGAACCTCTAAAAAGACACCCAAACCCTGAATATATGGAGGAGCCACTAAAAAAAGACGCACACACCCTGAATATTTGGATATATTTGCCCCCAGCTCACATGGATATATATATTTGCCCCCAGTTCACATACATATATTTATTTGCCCCCAGCTCACATGAGTATATTTGCCCCCAGCTCACATGGATATATTTGCCCCCAGCTCACTTGGGTATATTTGCCCCAGCTCACATGGGTATATTTGTCCCCAGTTCACATGGGTATATATATTTGCCCCAGCTCACATGGGTATATTTGTCCCCAGCTCACATGGATATATATATTTGCCCCAGCTCACATGGATATATTGCCCCTCAGCTCATAAGGGTATATGATGTTCGTCCATCGTATTCGATGAGGACCTTGACATCTAGCAGGTTGTGGGTTGTCCACAGTGTGTCCGCAGATGACTGATGAGGCCTATTCGAGCACAAAATGTTCTGCCACACATCGAGCAGACATGTGTGGGTACCCCTGTTGTAACATTTGCAGTTCTAGATTTGCGAAGTGCTCGCTTCTGTTGTGCTATGGTTGCTCTTCTGTCCTCAAATATCTGGCAGCCTTGGAGGATCAGCGTGCGCCATGTCGATCGATCTTGTGCCACGATTTCCCAGGAGGTGATATCAATATCCATGGACTTGAAGGAGGCTTTCAGTGTATCTTTGTATCGTTTCCTTTGTCCCCCGTGTGACCACTTTCCTAGAGACAGCTCACCGTAGAGGAGCTGTTTAGGGATGCGATGATCGGGCATCCTTGCAACATGACCTGCCCAGCGTGTCTGGGCTTTCATCAGCAGGGTGTAGATTGATGGCAGGCCTACTCTGGAAAGGACTTCTGTGTCTGGCACCTTATCCTGCCACCGCATCCTAAGAAGTCTGCGGAGGCATGTCATGTGGAAGCGATTCAGTTGCCTAGCATGCCTCCTGTATACAGTCCATGTCTCACTGGCATACATCAGGGTAGTTAACACTACTGCTCGGTAGACTTTGAGCTTTGTATCAAGGCTTATTCCACGGCGGTCAATACGTAGGTCAATAGTCTGCCAAATGCAAATCGTGCCTTGGCTACTCTGCAGTTGACATCAATGTCAATTGTCACTGCGTGGGAAAGGGTGCTGCCTAGGTATGTAAATTGGTCCACTGCTTGCAGCTTTTGTCCCTTCACTGTGATGGTGGGCTCTTGATGTTGGGCTTTCGGAGCTGGCTGATGCATCACTTCGGTCTTCTTTGTGTTAATAAGGAGGCCGGAGTTGTCACATGCTGCTGAGAATTTGTCCACACTGGCTTGCATTTCCTGCTCTGATCCAGCATTCAGGGCACAGTCATCAGCAAAAAGGAAGTCTCGTAGCACAGTCTCCTTTACCTTGGTGACAGCCTGGAGTCTACGCAGGTTGAACAGCTTCCCATCGGTCCTGTATCTCAGGCTAACTCCTAAGGAAGTGTTCTGGAAGGCTTCTGACAGCATAGCTGAAAACATTATGCTAAACAGGGTCGGTGCCAACACACAGCCTTGCTTAACGCCGTTTGTAACGGGAAAGGCCTCTGAAGCTTCTCCATCGTCCAGTACACAAGCCGTCATGCCGTCGTGGAACTGACGTACCATTAAGATGAATCTATCAGGCCACCCAAACTTCGACATGATGCGCCACAGACCTTCGCGACTGACGGTGTCAAAAGCCTTGGTGAGATCTACAAAGGTGGTACACAATTCACAATTCTGCTCTTGACACTTCTCTTGGAGCTGTCGGGCTGAGAAGATCATGTCCACAGTGCCACGCTCTTTGCGGAAGCCGCACTTGTCTCTGGTAATAAACCCTGTTCCAGGTGGTCAGTCAGGCGGTTCAGCAATACTCGTGCAAGGATCTTGCCTGCAATGGAAAGCAGTGATATTCCTCTGTGATTATCGCAGACTTGTCTATTCCCTTTCCTCTTATAGAGATGTACGATGGACGCTTCTTTAAATGCCTGAGGAAGAGATCCTTGATTCCAGAAAGACTGGAACAGCAGAGTGAGTTTGTCAACAAGCACTGTACTGCCATCCTTGTAGACTTCCGCTGGAATCGCATCAGATCCTGGGGCCTTGCCACTAGACAGCTGGCTGATGGCCTGTTGGGATTCAGTATTTGTAGTTGGAGCGTCCAGGCTGTGGTTGATATTCACCTGAGGCAATCTGTCGATCGGCTCATTGTTAATTGAAGATGACCGGTTCAGTACAAATTGGAAGTGTTCAGCCCACCGCTGTAGAATCCGAGTCTTCTCAGTAATGAGAGTTACGCCATCTAAGTCTAACAGAGGGAAGCTCCCTGATGGTTGAGGTCCGTACAAGGATCTAAGGGCTTCGTAGAACCGTTGGGCATCATTTCTATCAGCAAAGTTCTGAATTTCATCTGCTTTAGCACTCAGCCAAGAGTCCTGCATCTTACGAAGATTGCTCTGTACAGTCCTGCGAGTGTTGTTGAAGGCATTTTTCTTGGCTATTGATGACAAGGGATGAGCTGAACACCCCCGAGTTCGGTTTGCATTCGAACTCGAACTGTTCGAACTTGAACACGAACTCAATACAAGTCAATGGGACTCAAATGTTTAGAGTGCCCTCCAAGAGGGCATACAGTTGTGTTCAAAATTATTCAACCCCCACTGAAATTGAGTGTTTTGGCCAGTTTGACATTGATTTTGATCATTCAGTCATCTTGCTTACAATTAAATCAAAGAGGCACGTGTAGGTCAGACAAATATAACATAACATTTATAATGAAATAACCACAAATGTCTTTTCTGTGCTCACATCATTATCAGTTTTATTCAACCCCAAGTGACATTCAATCTTAGTACTTAGTACAACATCCTTTTACAGTTATAACAGCTTTTAAACGTGAAGCATAGCTTGACACAAGTGTCTTGCAGCGATCTACGGGTATCTTCACCCATTCGTCATGGGCAAAAGCCTCCAGTTCAGTCACATTCTTAGGCTTGCGCACTGCAACTGCTTTCTTTAAGTCCCACCAGAGGTTCTCAATCGGATTTAAGTCAGGTGACTACGATGGCCACTCCAAAATGTTCCAGCCTTTAATCTGCAACCATGCTCTAGTGGACTTGGAGGTATGCTTGGGATCATTGTCCTGTTGAAAGGTCCAACGTCTCCCAAGCCTCAGGTTTGTGACGGACTGCATCACATTGTCATCCAATATCTCCTGGTACTGAAGTGTATTCATGGTACCTTGCACACGCTGAAGCTTCCCTGTACCTGCAGAAGCAAAACAGCCCCAAAGCATGATTGACCCCCCGCCATGCTTCACAGTAGGCAAGGTGTTCTTTTCTTCATAGGCCTTGTTCTTCCTCCTCCAAACATAGCGTTGATCCATGGGCCCAAACAATTCTAATTTTGTTTCATCAGTCCACAGAACACTTCTGTGGTTTGTACACATGACTTTTGGCACACTGCAGTCGACTCTTCTTATTCTTTGGAGACAGCAAGGGGGTGCGCCTGGGAGTTCTGGCATGGAGGCCTTCATTACGCAGTGTGCGCCGTATTGTCTGAGCTGAAACTTCAGTACCCACATCTGACAAATCTATTCTCAGTTCCTCAGCAGTCACACGGGGACTTTTCTCCACTCTACGCTTCAGGTAGTGCACAGCAGTCGAAGTCAGCATCTTCTTTCTGCCACGACCAGGTAGCGTTTCAACAGTGCCCTTTGCCTTGAATTTGCGAATGATGCTTCTCTCTTGGTATGTTTAACATCTTTGCAATCTTCTTATAGCCAATGCCCTTCCTATGAAGAGTAATCACCTCTTCTCTTGTATTCCTGGACCATTCTCTTGACTTCACCATGTTTGTAACCACACCAGTAAATGTCTAGAAGGAGCTGCGTATCACAGTTATTTTAAAGCTGCCTAATTGGTGCTTATTATGCTTTATTGCTGCTCCTTGACATCCACAGGTGTTTTCAATACCTGATTGAAAACACTTGAATGAACCTCTGTTCTTCAGAGTGGTAGTCTTTAAGGGGTTGAATAATTGTGTCAATGAAGAATTCACAAAAGAAACATTTACTACTGTATTACAAAACCAATTGATGTCACTTTAGTTGCATATGGTTCTTTAAAAAGTCCTTGTAGGATTTCATTCTGAATACAATTACAAATGTACACTAAATTCCCTAAAACCCTTTACAGCATTGGGGGTTGAAAAATTTTGAACACAACTGTATATGCTAGATATTTGCCATAAAAGGTGTATGGGGGTCCGGGTAGTGCCCTGGGGGACAGGAAACAAGGACAAAAAGTAAAAAAAAAAAACGTTTTTAAAGGGACAGTGAGTTTTCCATGAAATAAGGGTTAAAAATAAAAACGAAAAATTCCTTCAAATATTGTGCCTAGGAGGTCCCCATAACCTGCCCGCGAAGTGTCGGATTTCTAGGATGTACAGGAACATTTAAAAACAAAAAAATGACGTTACAAATGACGGTAAATGCTTTTCCTTTAATCTATTCATAAACAACTGCTTTGGGCGGCATCCTGTATGAAAAGACATTTTAGGACGCGCAGAAAAAGTTTAGTAATTTTTTGGGCTAAATTATGGTGAAACTTATGCAGGCTTTGGATGAAAGTAACAATAGGTGCTTTAAAATTGTGCCTTTAGCGTCAGCAACAGTGCCGTCACACCGTAACCCCTCTGTGGTATTGTGGAAGAGTGCAGGGGTGGAGCATGTGGTCCTATATTAAAAAGATATGAATCTGGTAAAGACCCAAACATTGTGCCTTTCATGGCAGCAAGTGCATTCACACCGTAACCCTTTTGTGGTATTGTGGAAGAGTTCAGTGCTGGAGGTTTTGTGAATGCAGAAGACATCCCCAATCTATTCTGTTACGTCAGCATGATAGCTGCTGATCCAGGACTGATTAATTTTTATAAATGTCAGCCGGTCTACAGAGTCGGTGGACAGACGCACTCTTTTGTCTGTGACAAAACCTCCAGCGGCACTGAACGTCCTTTCAGAAAGCACGCTAGATGAAGGGCAACCTAGTAGCTGCATAGCATATTGGCTAAGTTCTGGCCAGTGATCCAATCTCAACACCCAGTAAGCCAGTGGATCATCTGCTGGAAAGGTATCCAGGTCTGCCCTTGCCCCTAGGTAGTCCTGCACCATATGGTGAAGACGCTGGCAATGGGTACCTACATTTGACGTCCCTGGACGTCGTGGACTAAAAAAATTTAAAAAGGCATCAGTCAAGTGGCCCCAGCCTTCACCACTATTCCTCTGATCATCCGCAGCCTCAGAAGCACCTGTGTCATCACTTGAGTAACCTACCAGTGCCTGGAAAGGTGTTACACAAGTGTTGCTTTAGAGCGTCGGCAAGTTTTTTCATCCTGTGCTCCCTCTGTGCGGGCAGGATGAGCTGTGCAACTTTACCCTTGTATCGTGAATCAAGAAGGGTTGCCAACCAGTAATGATCCCTCTCCTTGATAGCACGAATCCTGGGGTCCTTTAGCAGGCTTTGCAGGATAAGGGAGCCCATGCAGCGTAGGTTGGAGGTGGCATTAGCTTCCGAGTCTTCCTGGTCAATGAGGAGGATGACCCCATTGTGCACTTCCTCCTCCCAGCCACGTACTAGTCCTTGTGTTTCTGGGCACATAAAATCCTCCCTTGAGGAATCCCCACCTTCAATGCCCCCACTACTTAAATATTCCTCCTCCTCATCCTCCTCCTGTCTGATCTGAGGAGGACCCGCTGGAATGCTGTAGACTGTAGATTTTTTTTTCGGTTCGTTCGGATTTTGGAAATTTTCATTTTGGCTCGTTTCAGCCGATTTCCGTTTCGGTTCGTTTCGTTTCGTTTTTCATATCGACTTTTTTTTCGTAATTTTGGAAATTTTCGTGTTTTTCGGAACGTCTGTTCTCCTCGTTTCAAAGTGTCTATTCGTTTTGACGTAAACTAATGGTTTTTCGGATCCGATATTTCTGTCGATACTGTTAAATTCTAGATTTCCATTATAATTACCATAAACCTTTTTCAAGTTTCTTCTTATATATCAAAACCAAAGTAAGGTGCTGCGTGACTCTGATCAGAGGAGACGATAGACACAACCACACCGAGATATGGCAGATTATCATCTGATCAGTCCGTGGTCTGTCAGGTTCGTTTATTGTTTCAACATCCAATAGAAATGTTCGTTATATATAAAAACTTCCTGCAGTGTTCACTCCCAACATAGGAATGTGATACAACAACCAATCAGAGCAGATACATTTCTACATCATGTAACAAAGATTTTGCGGGCATTTCTAAGTTAACACAGGATATCTATTTCCATCACCCCGCTGAGTAGCCTCGAGAGGAAACGAAATTGAACAGACACCGTGCTGGAACAAGGAGGGGGGGATTTCACACTAATGCAAAAATTAAAAAACTACCTATCATATTAAAATACCTTTCAGATACGATAATTCTGTCGATAGGATAATTCTGCCATTGAGTTTTCTCATGTTTTACAAGAAGGATACATTGAGATTTCTCTGGTTTCCCGGGAAGGATACATTGAGATTTCTCTGGTTTTCCAGGAAGGATACATTGAGATTTCTCTGGTTTTACAAGAAGGGTATATTGAGATTTCTCTGGTTTTACAAGAAGGATACATTGAGATGGGAATGATACAAAATTACAGAATTAGCGATATAACCAAAAAATACGTTGTTCGAAATTACTGAAATGGAACCGAAATCAGGAATGGAGCCGAAATTACGAATGGAACAAAAATGATTTTCGATTTTACACATTTCTTGTCCATTTGAAAACTCCGTACAAATTTTCGTTTCGTTTCGGAAACTTTTTCGGATCTGCCGTTTTCAGATCTGAAAATTTTCGGAAAATCGGCTGAATCCGAATCGGGAAATTTCGTGAAAATTCAGAAATTCAGAAACCCGAAACGCACATCCCTAGAATGCTGTCTGCGGAAAGACTGGGGCCTTGAGAGCTAGGGAAGGCCTCCTCTTCCTCACGCTGCTCTGCCTCTAGAGCCACATCTATAATTCCCTACAGAGTGTGCTCCAGCAGGAACATTAAAGGAATTGTGTCACTGATGCATGCACTGTCCCTGCTCACCATCCTCGTTGCCTCCTCAAATGGTGACAGTACAGTGCATGCATCCTTGATCATCAGCCACTGCGGGGGGGGAACCAAGTTGACCTGAACCTGTCTTTGTGCCATACTCACACAGGTACTCGTTGATGGCCCTCTGCTGCTTGTGCAGACGCTGCAGCATTGCTAATGTCCATCTGGTGGGCATGTCACAGATCAGACGGTTTGTGGGAAGGTGGAATTCTCTTTGAATTTCTGCCAGGCGAACACATGCTGGGAATGACCGTCTGAAGTGGCTGCAGACTTTTCTGGCCTGGCTGAGAAGCTCTGCCAGCTCTGGGTACCTGTGTAGGAAACGCCGTAACACCAGATTTAGGACATGTGCTAGGCATGGTACATGCGTCAACTTACCCAGGCGTAGGGCGGAGAGAAGGTTGCTGCCATTATCACAGACGACCATTCCCAGCTGAACCATCACTGCACCTGCCCCTGCAGAGCTGACAGAATTTCTGGCCCGGTGTGGCTCCTGTCCCCTAAACAAACTAGCTCAAGCACAGTATGGCATCTTTTTGCTTGAGCCATTGCGTAACCCCTGTCAGGTGTCGGTTTAACTGCCACTTCACCAGAGACACAGAAGGAGGAGGAGGAAGAGGGAGAGGTGGTGGTGGAGCAGACAGACCTTATACAAGCAGCTTTCTGGAGGCGTGGTGGATGAACAAGCTCCAGCACAGAGCCCGTCTTGGATCCCTCCCAGCTGCAATCAGAGTTACCCAGTGTGCCGTGAAGGAAATGTAACGACCCTGTCCATGCTTGCTGGACCACGTGTCTAAAGTCACATGCACCTTGCTGCTGACTGCCTTTCCCAATGACTCAATAACATTGTCTTCCACGTGCTGGTATAGTGCTGGAATGGCTTTCTGTGAAAAGTAATGGCGTTTTGGAACATGCCACTGTGGTACAGCACATTCAGCAAATTCACGGACGGTAGCAGAGTCCACTAGCTGGAAAGGCAGCTGCTGCAATGCGAGTAATTTTGCTAAGCTGGCATTTAGACGCTGTGCTTGGGGATGGTTGGAACTATATTTTTTCTTACGCTGCAGCAGCTGGGGCAACGTAATCTGACTGCGTAAATCTTCAGCTGATGGGATGCTGTCACATTGTGACGAAGGACCCGGTACATCTATTACTGTAGCATCATCCCTGTCAGTGGAGGTTGTAGGCAATGACATGGCAGGACATACAGTGGGGGTAGAGACAGATGAGGAGGAGGAGGACCTACGCAAAGTTTTGCGCCAACGGGATGCATGGCAGGTGGTCATATGTCGCCTCAAGCATGTGGTACCCAAGCATCCGGTGTCTTTCCATGCTTGAGCCTCACCTGACATAGATTACAAATAGCAACGTTGGGGTCTGCTGCACATTTCTTAAAGAACTCCCAGACAGCAGAGATCCTGGATGTGTGCTTTGGACTGGCTAGTGCTACGGTTGGTAATAGAGGATGTTGTGCCTCGTGTTTGTTGTGCCTCCTCCTCCTCACTTGATTCCTCTGTTCGAGCAGGCACCCAGGTGGAGTCAGTGACCTCATCATCATTGTCATCACCCCCTATCTCCTCGTCACTGGAGCCAACTTGGCAGTATGCTGCAGCTGCTGGGACAACATGAGTGCCAGTTATTTGTGTGTCATCTCTGGCACCCCCTTCCTCTAGGTTGATTATACTCCCTTCCTCAACCTCAGAGATTGAATCAGAGCACTGTACTTGCTGCGCATCCTCAAGCAGCATGTCACTGTCATTGTAGTCAAACAATTCAGCTGACTCCTCCGTGTGTGATAGTGAGGCTACGGCAGGAGTAGCTGTGGACATGGAGGCTGCATTAGATGCTTTGGCAGCGGAGGTGGACTGTAACCCACTACAAGCCTGGCTGGCAGAGGACTCGAAGGATGAGGATGGCCTGGTTAGCCAATCCACCAAATCCTCTGTATGTTGCTGCTGCTTAAGACAGCCAGCACCAGTTAGAATGGACAAGCGTGCCCCTGCAGAGGATGCACCACGTCCACCACGACCAGAGGCACAGCCTCCCGACACAGAGGCTGCTTGCCCTCTTAGCTGTGTCTGGGAGCGTCTGCCTATCCTTTTTGGTCTTTCTGACATGGTGAGTGATATATAGATTAAATATATACAGAACTCTGATTCAACTCTGGTATAAAGATTTAAAGAACTCTGGTATAACTCAATGAGACACACTGATAGCTGGCAGCCAGTGACAACAGACAGATCACCTCAATTCACAAATGTTTTAAAGAAATTAGTGAGCCCCAAAATACTGCGTGGTACTGGTTGTGTGACAAGACACAGAAGATCACCTCAATTCACAAATGTTTTAAAGAATTAGTGAGCCCCAAAATACTGCGTGGATACTGGTTGTGTGACAAGACACAGATCACCTCAATTCGCAAATGTTTTAAAGAAATTAGTTACACCCAAAATACTGTGTGGTACTGGTTGTGTGACAAGACACAGAACACCTCAATTCACAAATGTTTTAAAGAAATTAGTGAGCCCCAAAATACTGCGTGGTACTGGTTCTGTGACAAGACACAGATCACCTCAATTCACAAATGTTTTAAAGAAATTAGTGACACCCAAAATACTGCATGGTACTGGTTGTGTGACAAGACACAGATCACCTCAATTCACAAAGGTTATAAAGAAATTAGTGAGCCCCAAAATACTGCGTGTTACTGGTTGTGTGACAAGACACAGATCACCTCAATTCACAAATGTTTTAAAGAAATTAGTGACACCCAAAATACTGCGTGGTACTGGTTGTGTGACAAGACACAGATCACCTCAATTCACAAATGTTTTAAAGAAATTAGTGAGCTCCAAAATACTGCGTGGTACTGGTTGTGTGACAAGACACAGATCACCTCAATTCACAAATGTTTTAAAGAAATTAGTGAGCCCCAAAATACTGCGTGGTACTGGCTGTGTGACAAGACACAGATCACCTCAATTCACAAATGTTTTAAAGAATTAGTGAGCCCCAAAATACTGCGTGTACTGGCTGTGTGACAACACACAGATCACCTCAATTCACAAATGTTTTAAAGAAATTAGTGAGCCCCAAAAAGATTTGCTGGCACAGTGACAAGACACAGAAGATCACCTCAATTCACAAATGTTTTAAAGAAATTAGTGACACCCAAAATACTGCGTGGTACTGGTTGTGTGACAAGACACAGATCACCTCAATTCCCTGATATTTGGTAGAAATGAGACCCAGAAAGACTTGCTGGCACAGTGACAAGACACAGAAGATCACCTCAATTCACAAATGTTTTAAAGAAATTAGTGAGCCCCAAAATACTGCGTGGTACTGGTTGTGTGACAAGACACAGATCACCTCAATTCCCTGATATTTGGTAGAAATGAGACCCAGAAAGACTTGCTGGCACAGTGACAAGACACAGAAGATCACCTCAATTCACAAATGTTTTAAAGAAAGTTGTAAACCCAAACAAACTTGCTGGCATAGTGACAAGACACACATCACCTAAATCCCTGATATTTGGTAGAAATGAGACCCAAAAACACTTGCTGGCACAGTGACAAGACCCAGAAGATCACCTCAATTCACAAATGTTTTAAAGAAAGTTGTAAACCCCAAAAAAACTTGCTGGCACAGTGACAAGACACACATCACCTAAATTCCCTGATATTTGGTAGAAATGAGACCCCCCAGACCCCCCAGTAGTGTGGCAGACCGGCAGTAACAACACACAACTATCTCCTCTGAAATCACTCTGAAATGCGTGCAGAATCGGCGCGTGGAAACGTTATATAGTGTGCTGCGGGACTTAGCTCTGTGAGCCCATGATTGGGCAAAATTTGCCCAATCAGGACTCTGAGCCGTGATTGGCATAGTGTTGAACCTGTCTTGCACCAGACCTGTGGTCAGGTGCAAGGCTGTAGCCAATTACGAGCTTCAGGCCAGTGGGAAAATGCATTGTGGTCGAACATGCGGCGAACACCCGGAGATGTTCGGTGTTCGCGATCTAATCGAACAGGCTAAGTTCGGGTCAAACTCCGAACCGTCCGAACCGAACAGCTCATCCCTAGTGGCAGCCAGTGAGAACACACGGATTATAACAATTCCCAAATATTTTGTAGAAATTACTGACCCCCAAAATAGTTACTGGGAGTAAGAACACACAGATTAGAACAATTCCCAGATATTTTGTAGAAATTACTGACCCCCAAAATACCGGGTGTCAGTGAGAACACACAGATTAGAACAATTCCCAGATATTTTGTAGAAATGAGACCCCCCCAGTCCAGTAGCTGGTGGCAGACTGGCAGTGAGAACACACACTAACACAAGAACAATCTCCTCTCAAATCTCTTCTCAAACGCGTGCTGAAGCGCTGTGTGAAGCCTTATATAGTGTGCTGCGGGACTTACAGTTGTGTTCAAAATTATTCAACCCCCAATGCTGTAAAGGGTTTTAGGGAATTTAGTGTACATTTGTAATTGTATTCAGAATGAAATCCTACAAGGACTTTTTAAAGAACCATATGCAACTAAAATGACATCAATTGGTTTTGTAATACAGTAGCAAATGTTTCTTTTGTGAATTCTTCATTGACACAATTATTCAACCCCTTAAAGACTACCACTCTGAAGAACAGAGGTTCATTCAAGTGTTTTCAATCAGGTATTGAAAACACCTGTGGATGTCACGGAGCAGCAATAAAGCATAATAAGCACCAATTAGGCAGCTTTAAAATGACTGATACTCAGCTCCTTCTAGACATTTACTGATGTGGTTACAAACATGGTGAAGTCAAGAGAATGGTCCAGGAAGACAAGAGAAGAGGTGATTACTCTTCACAGGAAGGGCAATGGCTATAAGAAGATTGCAAATATGTTAAACATACCAAGAGAGACCATAGGAAGTATCATTCGCAAATTCAAGGCAAAGGGCACTGTTGAAACGCTACCTGGTCGTGGCAGAAAGAAGATGCTGACTTCGACTGCTGTGCGCTACCTGAAGCGTAGAGTGGAGAAAAGTCCCGTGTGACTGCTGAGGAACTGAGAAAAGATTTGTCAGATGTGGGTACTGAAGTTTCAGCTCAGACAATACGGCGCACACTGCGTAATGAAGGCCTCCATGCCAGAACTCCCAGGCGCACCCCCTTGCTGTCTCAAAGAATAAGAAGAGTCGACTGCAGTATGCCAAAAGTCATGTGGACAAACCACAGAAGTTTTGGGATAGTGTTCTGTGGACTGATGAAACAAAATTAGAACTGTTTGGGCCCATGGATCAACGCTATGTTTGGAGGAGGAAGAACAAGGCCTATGAAGAAAAGAACACCTTGTCTACTGTGAAGCATGGCGGGGGGTCAATCATGCTTTGGGGTTGTTTTGCTTCTGCAGGTACAGGGAAACTTCAGCGTGTGCAAGGTACCATGAATTCTCTTCAGTACCAGGAGATATTGGATGACAATGTGATGCAGTCCGTCACAAACCTGAGGCTTGGGAGACGTTGGACCTTTCAACAGGACAATGATCCCAAGCATACCTCCAAGTCCACTAGAGCATGGTTGCAGATTAAAGGCTGGAACATTTTGGAGTGGCCATCGCAGTCACCTGACTTTAGGGTCCCACCAGAGGTTCTCAATTGGATTTAAGAAAGCAGTTGCAGTGCGCAAGCCTAAAAATGTGACTGAACTGGAGGCTTTTGCCCATGACGACTGGGCGAAGATACCCGTAGATCGCTGCAAGACACTTGTGTCAATCTATGCTTCACGTTTAAAAGCTGTTATAACTGTAAAAGGATGTTGTACTAAGTACTAAGATTGAATGTCACTTGGGGGTTGAATAAAACTGATAATGATGTGAGCACAGAAAAGACATTTGTGGTTATTTCATTATAAATGTTATGTTATATTTGTCTGACCTACACGTGCCTTTTTGATTTAATTGTAAGCAAGATGACTGAATGATCAAAATCAATGTCAAACTGGCCAAAACACTCAATTTCAGTGGGGGTTGAATAATTTTGAACACAACTGTAGCTCTGTGAGCCCATGATTGGGCAAAATTTGCCCAATCAGGACTCTGAGCCGTCATTGGCATAGTCTTGAACCTGTCTTGCACCTGACCTGTGGTCAGGTGCAAGGCTGTAGCCAATTACAAGCTTCAGGCCAGTGGAAAAGTGCATTGTGGTCCATTGTGGTGCATTGTGGTCGAACATGCGGCGAACATGCGGAAATGTTCATAGTTCGTGAACAGGCGATATTCTAATCGAACTCCGAACCGATCGAAACCGAACAGCTCAACCCTATTGATGACGATGCTTTGAACGTGGATGCATCCAGGACGTCTTTTTGCGATTGGGCAGGCGAAATATTGGTGATGGTTAGATCATGAACTGCACATGTCTTCAGTAGTAATAGACCATTGCTATTACATTTGCAGATTCCGTTTTTTCCAATGACGCCATCCCAGGCGGAGTGATCAGATCCTACTCTCGCGTTGAAATCGCCAAGTAGAAACACCCTGTCAGTGCGCTTCAGGGATGAAAGTAGGGCATTAAGATCTTCATAAAACTTATCTTTTACTTCATCCGGATTCGTCATTGTGGGTGCGTAGGCGCTGATCAGTGTGGCTTGTTTTCCTCTCGGTAGTGGGAGATGCAGTGTCATGAGTCGGTCGTTCACGCCCTTGGGAAGACTGGCAAGTGTGCGGACAAGGTGATTCTTAACCACAAAGCCAACTCCAGATGTACGGTGTTCATTACAGCTGTGACCACACCAGAAGAATGTATAACCGCCTCCTATTTCTGTGAGCTGACCTTTGTTAGCTAGACGAGTTTCACACAGGGCCGCGACATCAATGTTAAATCGTGGTGGCGACCAAGGCTGTTCTTCTTTCTGGTCGATCTGCTGAGGGGTTGTCTTGAAGCGTGCATACGTTCCATGTACCAATAGTGAGTGGTATCACCTTATGTTTACTTTTTAATTTTGTTATTCGACCGCATAAAATTGGGATCCCCTCCAGCCGCGGTAAACTGGCAAGGGTTCTGTGAAGCAACAATGTTTAGGGCACCTTTCCTAGCCCCTTCCTCTGGCTACGGAGGTGAGCAGTGTGGTCCTAAAAAGGGCTGCTCAATCACTCAGGTAGACGCCGAATCCTGCTGTTGCTTCAGTCACCAAGAAAATGACCATTAGACCTGAGCCGCCTGTGTGCAGGTCCACGGCTACAGCTCCCAGTGTATCCACACCTTCTGCTTCGTCGCTCGCCCGTCGCCACAGGACTTTGAAGTTGGGGGGGTGAGATGTCAAAACTTGCACGTGAATTGGATTAAAGTGAGGGAGAGGTGCACAGTCAGCCTCACTCTCTCTTCCCAGATTCCACCTTGCTCCAATGGCAGGACAATAGCCGAGACAGTTGGAGATGGGCTGGGCGCAGTGGTTGACCAGGGTGCCTTTCGTGTCATGCCATGCTCTTAGCGTACCACATCACTCGCATGCACAGCGGCCACACCCCGGGCAACAGCTTCGACAGGCTGGCTAAAGCAGGTAGAGAGTAGCCGTTGGGTCATCGACCTTTGGTGAGATTAGGGACTTGTCTACGGGTATATATTGCCCCCAGCTCATATGGATATATTGTCCCCAGCTCATATGGGCATATATTGCCCCCCAGCTCATATGGGTATATATATATGGGTATATATTACCCCAGCTCATATGGGTATATTACCCCCACTCACATGGGTATATATTGACCCCAGCTCATACGGATTTATTGCCCCAGCTCATATGGGTATATATTGCCCCCAGCTCCTATGGATATATTGTCCCCAGCTCATATGGGTATATATTGCCCCCCAGCTCATATGGGTATATATTATCCCAGCTCATATGGGTATATTACCCCCACTCACATGGGTATATATTGACCCCAGCCCATATGGATTTATTGCCCCAGCTCATATGGGTATATATTGCCCCCAGCTCCTATGGATATATTTGCCCCCAGCTCATATGGACATATATTGCCCAGAGCTCATTTGGATATATTGCCCCAGCTCATATGGGTTTATATTGCCCCCAGCTCATATGGATATATTTGCCCACAGCTCATATGGGTATATATTGCCCCCAGCTCATATGGATATATTGCCGCCCAGCTCATATGGGTATATATTGCCCCAGCTCATATGGATATATTGCCCCCCCAGCTCATATGGGTATATATGGCCCCAGCTCATATGGGTAAATATTGCCCCAGCTTATATGGGTATATATTGCCCCCAGATCATATGGATATATTTGCCCCCAGCATGCCTCTCACCTCCTCTGCTGGCCTCAGGCTCCGCCAGCATTCTTCTCCATACGAGGAGGCGAGCGTCCGCTGACATGCAGCTTGGCCGCTCGCTGGAAACCACCTGACCAGCTGCGCAGCCGCGTTCTCGCGAGATCGCGCGCTGGTCAGGTGGTTCCTATCCCAGGCGAGCGGCCAAGCTACATGTTAGCGGCCGCTCGCCTCTAGGGAGAGGAACGCCGGCACCGGCGACAGCGATTTTAAAGCTGCAAATCTGCTCAGCCCTTGTGCGCTGGCGGCAAAGATGCTGCCGCGGCGCAACAAAAAAAAATAGTGCAGTGGCCACGGATTTGCCGCTTTAAAATTCTGCCACCTGGAGCAAGTGCACCGTACTGCTCCATCATCGGGCCGGCCCTACCACTGGGTTAATGTCAGGATCGAATTTATAATTTGGTTGAGTAGGCATGTGCCTACAGGTGCCTACCACAAGGGGGCTCCTTGCTCTGTAAAAAAACTAAATTACAATTTACAATCATTAAGGCCAGTGTATCTCTAATTATATGTTGTATATGTGTGGCACTACCTGTTTTTTGTGACTTTCGTGGCTACCTCAGTAACAGTTATCATATTACCCTTGTGCTTGGGCTGCAAGCACGTATTGTTTCTTCCTTCACACATCTCTGGAATCCTACATGCTAGAGGGACATACGTAATACTAAAATAACAAATAAATAAAATGCAAATATTTTTTCTTTTTCTCTCTTATGCAGCACTATTGTTCACTTTACTATTATAAAGTGATGCTGCACTTAGTATAGTTGCTGTTATGTATTGAGGTATTATACTGTCCTCCATCGAGCAGATGGGAGCATAGTAAATGTGTGCATTTGTAAACGAATAATGGGTGCAGATCAATCAATAGACAATATAAAATATACAATAAATTATAATGATTTAGCGAGGTCCCGTGTGTACTCACTCCTCAGATACACACAAAAGAGTCCATACATATAAAATAAAGCAGAGTCCTCGCGCAATTGTGCAGTGTAAGGAAAATCCATAGATCTTCTCCTTTGAATAGTCCCCTTTAGATTCTTGTTCTAGAGCCACACTTAAGAAGGCTCTGGGCAATAATAGCATAAGGTATACCGGTGATATTTGATAGTACCCTCACCAATACCATCAATCTGCCAATCGATTGGTCCCCTCCTGGTCCCACATCCGTGGCAAGACCGATGGTAAATGGGTGGGCAAAAGGCAGCATGCAGAGATGGCTTGCATCAATTCCACCAAGCGGATGTTTATTGTAAGGATATAAGAATCGCACTGACGCGTTTCGACATAAATAAATTTATTTACCACACCTGGTGGTCACATGAAGGTATTACATCTTCAGTATGCCATCCTCTGTGATGACTCCCATTTTTAGCATGTTATTCTATGACATACTTTTTATATGATATAGATATATTTCCATCACATCAACAAATTAGAATTACTAATATTTTATAAATCAACATTTCAGGCAGCATTGCTAATTTTGTAAACTGGCTTAGTGGGATGATTTTTATGTATTTAGCTGTTCCAATTATCTTAAGTAGATCACTTATTTTAGTAGGTGATAGATCTTATTTGTGACTGTGGAGACGTACTTGTTCTCCTGCTGCTACCTGCACATTATCTCTTCTTGGCAGCAGTATGGCAGACCCTAACAGAGATGGGTGAATAAGCATTAACAGTAAAGATGTTGAAATAGAAGTGAATGAAGTAGCTTGGAAACCTGCCAGCAAGTAAAATGTAGGCACTGAAAGAAGGATCAGGCTTTGAACTATCAAAGCACATAAATAAATAATTAAAAGTACAATAGTGTAGATTGTAATGCAATTTAAATGTGTGCGCATTGAGTCTTCGTCTCCACACAAATTAATTAGAATCAGATAACTTATTTCATTTGATTCTTCACTCTGCCTGCATAAGACATATTCATCCTGGTGTGGCCGTGTAGGTAAGAGGCTTATCATATGGGTTTTGTATGTGTGCATCAAATATGTGTCCAGCCCTCGGGAATTTTGCTCCATTTTCAGGGCTTCAGGGAAACGATTTTGTTATACAATGACACAATGCCATTCTGAGAATCTCCTTGTTCCCTTATAAATTCCTACTTACATTATATATATATACAGTTGTGTTCAAAATTATTCAACCCCCCCTGAAATTGAGTGTTTTGGCCAGTTTGACATTGATTTTGATCATTCAGTCATCTTGCTTACAATTAAATCAAAGAGGCACGTGTAGGTCAGACAAATATAACATAACATTTATAATGAAATAACCACAAATGTCTTTTCTGTGCTCACATCATTATCAGTTTTATTCAACCCCCAAGTGACATTCAATCTTAGTACTTAGTACAACATCCTTTTACAGTTATAACAGCTTTTAAACGTGAAGCATAGCTTGACACAAGTGTCTTGCAGCGATCTACCGTCATGGGCAAAAGCCTCCAGTTCAGTCACATTCCTAGGCTTGCGCACTGCAACTGCTTTCTTTAAGTCCCACCAGAGGTTCTCAATCGGATTTAAGTCAGTTGACTGCGATGGCCACTCCAAAATATTCCAGCCTTTAATCTGCAACCATGCTCTAGTGGACTTGGAGGTATGCTTGGGATCATTGTCCTGTCTAAAGGTCCAACGTCTCCCAAGCCTCAGGTTTGTGACAGACTGCATCACATTGTCATCCAATATCTCCTGGTACTGAAGAGAATTCATGGTACCTTGCACACGCTGAAGCTTCTCTGTACCTGCAGAAGCAAAACAGCCCCAAAGCATGATTGACCCCCCTCCATGCTTCACAGTAGGCAAGGTGTTCTTTTCTTCATAGGCCTTGTTCTTCCTCCTCCAAACTTAGCGTTGATCCATGGGCCCAAACAGTTCTAATTTTGTTTCATCAGTCCACAGAACACTATCCCTAAACTTCTGTGGTTTGTCCACATGACTTTTGGCATACTGCAGTCGACTCTTCTTATTCTTTGGAGACAGCAAGGGGGTGTGCCTGGGAGTTCTGGCATGGAGGCCTTCATTACGCTGTGTGCGCCGTATTGTCTGAGCTGAAACTTCAGTACCCACATCTGACAAATCTTTTCTCAGTTCCTCAGCAGTCACACGGGGACTTTTCTCCACTCTACGCTTCAGGTAGCGCACAGCAGTCGAAGTCAGCATCTTCTTTCTGCCACGACCAGGTAGCGTTTCAACAGTGCCCTTTGCCTTGAATTTGCGAATGATGCTTCCTATGGTCTCTCTTGGTATGTTTAACATCTTTGCAATCTTCTTATAGCCATTGCCCTTCCTGTGAAGAGTAATCACCTCTTCTCTTGTCTTCCTGGACCATTCTCTTGACTTCACCATGTTTGTAACCACACCAGTAAATGTCTAGAAGGAGCTGAGTATCACAGTCATTTTAAAGCTGCCTAATTGGTGCTTATTATGCTTTATTGCTGCTCCGTGACATCCACAGGTGTTTTCAATACCTGATTGAAAACACTTGAATGAACCTCTGTTCTTCAGAGTGGTAGTCTTTAAGGGGTTGAATAATTGTGTCAATGAAGAATTCACAAAAGAAACATTTACTACTGTATTACAAAACCAATTGATGTCATTTTAGTTGTATATGGTTCTTTAAAAAGTCCTTGTAGGATTTCATTCTGAATACAATTACAAATGTACACTAAATTCCCTAAAACCCTTTACAGCATTGGGGGTTGAATAATTTTGAACACAACTGTATATATATACTGTATATAGTATATATATATAGAACAAACCACAGGGGGGTTGCACTCAACCTAAACTTGCAACACAAGTGTGTGCATCTAAGACTTCAAATACAAAACACCAAAAAGAGCACTCCATATCAATGACCACCTTCATCCACCATTTTCTGCAAAAAAAACACATTTCAAAAAAACCTGACTGAGGTAAAATGATGGGGATTCAGTTAACAAAGTATGATCATAGTTTGCGTAAGCCTGTCACAGCCGCCGGCGCCAGTGTACCCCAGAATATATACAGAACAGTTGTGGCAAATAAGGTAGTAAAACAATTGTCACTGTGCCATGTACATTGGCGACTGTGACAGGCTTAAGCAAAGTATGATCATATTTTTGTGAACTAAATCCCCATCATTTATTCCCCCAGGTGATTGAATATTTTTTAAAATGGTGATCGTTTTTGACATAGAATGATCTGATGGAATGTGGTCATTGATCTTGAGTGCTCTTTCTTTGTATATATTTATATATCCCTATACATATATATCAGGAAGGTGTGATTAGGTCATTGGCTGGAGAGGAGAGGCATTGGCTGAAGGATGTGCAGTGGAACAGGAGATCCATTTTGGTGCCCCTCATTTCATTCTGCACCCCATTTCATTACCCTTTTTATGTTATGCCCCATTTCATTCTGCACCCCATTTCATTACCCTTTGTTATGCCTCATTTGATTATGCTCTCATGTCATGCCCATTTTAAATATTTATGTCCTCATGAAATGAGCATTCAATGAAAATGGGGCTTGAAATGTGTCATTTCATTACGCTATATTCATTATGCCAATTTCATTATGACCTTTCAATTATTCCACATTCACTATGTCCATTTAATTATGCCAATTTCATTGTGCCATATTTATTATGCCCATTTTGTGATGCCATATTCATACACGCCAAATCCATTGTGCAATAGAAATGCCCCTCTTTCCTTTTAGGTCTTCACAGATCCCAGACCAGAGATTCAGACTTCAGGTCAAACAGACTCACTTACAGTCCCGACTCACCAACAGTCTGAAAATTGCTCCATCTGGGATACATTGTCTTTGGAGCATCTGAGCTCAAACATGAGGTGGAGCACCAGATTCGCACTCCATCCCTCTTCTCACTGCAGCCAGGGCCAGCCTGACCATGGAGCAGTGCAGATCACTTGCTCCAGGCGGAGGAAATTTGCCAGCGGCAAATTTGCGGCGCTCACGCCGCTGCAGTGCACTATTTTTGATGCGCCGCTGCAGCATCTAGTTTGCCGCTTGCGCATCATGGCCCTCAGCATCACGAGTGCCACCGCTGACCACGCCCACCCCGAACCTCACGGCCAGCGCGGGATCAAGACGCAGCAGCGTGTCGTGTGGGTGAGCGGGCAGAGGGATAATCAGGCACGCTAGGCCAGGCACTGACTCGTCCTCGTCTCGATCCTCCAGTTCCCGCCAGGCCCTGCTGCTGGACTCAATACTGTGCTCTGCTGGGTATGTCACATCTGGGCTCTGCTGGTATGTCACATCTGGGCTCTGCCGGTATGTCACATCTGGGCTCTGCTGAGCATGTCACATTCTGGACTCTGCTGGGTATGTCACATCTGGGCTCTGCTGGGCATGTCACATGCTGGGCTCTGCTGGGTATGTCACATCTGGGCTCTGCTGGGCATGTCACATTCTGGACTCTGCTGGTATGTCACATATGTGCTCTGCTGGGCATGTCACATTCTGGACTCCGCTGGGTATGTCACATGCTGGGCTCTGCTGGGTATGCCACATCTGAGCTCTGCTGGGCATGTCACATTCTGGGCTCTGATGGGTATGTCACATCTGGGCTCTGCTGGACATGTCACATTCTGGGCTCTGCTGGGCATGTCACATTCTGGGCTCTGCTGGGTATGTCAGATTCAGTGTGGTGCACTGTGATACGCTCATACACACTGCGTGGTTTTCTTGTTGTTTGTTTTTTGGGGGGCAGCATTTCATCCTTCGCTCCAGGCAGCACAATGTCTTGGGCCGGCCCTGACTGCAGCAGTTTGACCGCTGCATTTGCTGATGTTGTTTTCATTGGACACATCTCGTATGTTGCACACCGTATGAGATGTGTTTTGTTAGGCAGAGACAAGCTAAGCCTTGTCGATGACCATGCAATCTGTGAAACTGGACAAACTGTATGGAATGTACGCCTGTTTAACATGTGTACCGTGTGTGCACCTTTCAGTATTTGACAGGTTGTGGAAGGAGATGTGAAAATCATCACTGTTTCACATCTGTGTTATGAATGAACACTAGAGATATGAAGCAGCGACAAACAGCATTTGGGTTGACAGATGAAGCTCCAGCACTCCTGGCTACCTTGATAAAGTGAAGGGATTGATCTACGACAGTGTAAATATTCCCCCTGTGTTTTTAATGGAAGGTTGGGATTTTTTTCCCAAATTAGAAGGAGCTATTTATTTGTTACTTAATGCACATACGAGCTAAACACACACATACGTTGTATGGACAAAGCATTGGGACACACCTCTAAATTATTGAATTTAGGTGTTTCAGTGAGACCCATTGCCTCAGGTGTATAAAATCAAGTATCGAACCATGCAGTATTTAGAAACGTTTGCGAAAAAATTGGTCATTCTGAAGAGCTCAGTGAATTCATGCGTGGTGCTGTGATAGGATGTCACCTTCGTGATAAGTCAGTTCATGAAATTTCATCCCTGCTAGTTATTCAACGGTTACTGTAAGTGGTATTGTGGAAATGAAGCCATGAATCTGAAGTAAACACACAGACAGGGCTGGTGCAAGGATTTCTAGGCAAAAAATTGTTTCCCACCCCTCCTCTCTACAGTGTTTCCCCCAAACATTGTCTCTGCTCCCTTAATACGTCCCATACTCTTGTGGGGTCTAGACGAGGGGACAGCAACCTTACTTGTTGTGAGACAGCGGAGATAACTTGCAGGCAGAGGGTTTTTGCAGTTAGAGGGCTCTCCCAGCTATCAGTTGTCCTTGGCTAACGGTAGGAGAGGGCTGCCAGCTCCAAATCAGCGCAAAACAGGCATAACCTCTGCCATAGTGCCTGTTATATTATCTCATAACGGCATCCCTTCTCCTAGCGGCACCCCAGGCAACTGCCTAGGTGGCCTAATGGATGTATGGCCCTGGTCACAGAGCCGGGTCACCTAGTACTGAGGTGCATCACCAATGCTCTGTCGTTACGTAGATGAAGAGTTCCAAGCTTTAGTATCAACACAAAAACTGTGCAGTGGGAGCTTCAGGGAATCGGTTTCCATATTAGAGCAGCTGCATGCAAGTCTCACATCACAAAGTACAATGCCAAGCGTCGGATGGAATGGTGTAAATCATTCCGCTACTGAACACTTTAGCAATAGATACGTGTTTTGTGGAGTGACAAATCATGTGTCCCTGGTTGGCAGTCTGATGGGCGAGAATTGGTGCCAGGATAACATTACCTGCCTGACTGCATTGTGCCTGTTGTAAAGTTTTTTGGAGGAACAATGGTATGGAGTTGATTTGTCAGGGGATAGGTTAGGCCCCTTACTTCAGCATACCATGACATTTTGGACAATACTATGCTTCTAACTTTGTGGGAACACTTTGGGGACAGCCTTTTTCTATTCCAACATGACTGTGCCCCAATGCACAAAGAAAGGTCCATAAAGAAATAGTTCGATGAGTTTGGTGTGGAAGAACCAGCCCACACAGAGTTCTGACCTCAACCCCATTGAGCACCTTTGGGATGAAGTGAAATGGAGATTTCGAACTAGAACTTCTCCAATATCACTGCCTGACATCACAAATGGATGAATGGGCAGAAATTCTCACAGAAGTACTCTAAAATCTTGTGGAAAGTCTTCCTAGTAGAGTGGAATATGTAATATCTGCAAAGGGTGGATCAACTCCATATTAATGTCTCTGTATTTCTAATATGAGGTAATAAAACTCCCTGTTGGAGTAATGGTCAGTTGTCCTAATATTTTTCTCTCTATACTGGACATATAAGTATGCACACACATATGCAACCACATATATACCTCTATACATAAATATACAACTTATAAACATATATATTCTTTGTAGAATACCAGCGTGGGCTGAGAAGAATGCGCTATGTTGGAATAGGTTGTTTTTATCTGCGGCGGCTTCAAGGTATAGAAACCATTAATTTACAGTAAGCACCACTAATACGGAGCCTCAAACAACACTTGTGGCTTTGTCAAAAAAGCAACTTGAGCTGTTAACAGCTGGATCCATCAAATATAATGGTCTCAGAAGTTAATTTCAACAGCTGAGTCTGGCTGAACATGCATTTTCCACAAAGGTGCTTCATAGAAGAATGAACCCAAAATACCAAATTTGGAGTATTTCATTTAGTATAGCTTTAAAAAATTTATTTTTTTTTAAAAAAACACAAACAACTTAAATGACAATGAAAATTAAATGATGCAATAAAGAATATTTATAAAATTATTGCGACAGCTCTAAACTTTAACATGCCATCTTCACAAGGGAGATACAATGGCCCCTATTTGGATACACCATTACGCCGAAGAGGTAAACCATTAAGATTAATAGCTATGCTCATTAATTGGGGCTTTCCTTGCAACTCGGCTTTAACAGCTGCTTTTACTGTAATTTAACAGTTTCTATACCTTGCATAGGAAGCATACGTCAGGTTGGAGAAAAATGAACTCTTCGATGATAGCTCATTAATCTTGGCTTGAGCCGCTATTCAGAAATCAATACTGGCTCAGACACTGGTGTTAAGTGATTTTGTAAAAGCACGTAACACATAAAAACAGCAAAAAATTACTTTTGGTTCCACGGTGCCAAGGGGTGCTATGAGCCACCTCTTCCTCTGGCTGTGTGCAAAAGAGTACTGGAAGCAAATGGTTCCCAGTGTTCTTCGACGGAAACCTCGCAACCACACAATGCAATGCAACTGAGCTAGCGCACGGTTTCTCTTGTCTTGAGTCTTATGGAGTCCAGAAGCCCGCACCAAAAATGGCATGCAGCACCGCTGCTGACATTGATTAGTTTCTCCTACTTATTTCGACTTGAGCCACTAACACAGTGGCTTGCATTAGAGCACAGGTAGGGAACCTGCCCTTTGGAGATTTATACATGAACATCATTCATGGGCAATACAAGATTAACAACTTTAAATTTAGCCAGCTATATTTAGGAAGAAATGTAATGAACTCACTGCTAATGTGATGGAAATGCTTCTCTTTGGTGAGGTGCGTGATGTTAACTGGTACAGATGATACACATCGTACATTACTGTAGAACTATGTCCTACCCTCATACACACGTCACAATACTGTGGAGCTCTGTGATACCCTCATACATACTGCACATTACTGTGGAGCTCTGTGATACCCTCATACATACCGCACATTACTGTGGAGCTCTGTGATACCCTCGCGCACAAGCGGTATCGTAGGTATTTATCCCCCCCCCCCGAATAAAATTTAAAAAATCATTAATTTGCCTTCCACCTGGGGGCAAATTTAAATGATTTTAAAATTTTGTTCTGGGAGGGCGCAAATAAATACATTTTTTATGGGTCGCTGCCAAATAAAGTATTTTTATTTCCAGCCGGGGGGGGGGGGAGAAATAAAGTCAATCTGAGTGTTTTGCTGGCCAAAGCAAATATTAATTTTATGTTGAGGTGGGGGTAATTTTTTTAATGCAGCAGGGGCCAGCCTAGGTGACCTCAGTTACAAGGTCTGGTGTTGCTCGAGACAACTTCACACGTGTCTGGTCTCCTCAGGGTGCAGCCGCGGTGAGAGGAGAACCGCTGGGACAGGGCTTATTTCTAGGGCTGGGCAGGGTCTGGAGATGTCACATGGCACATAGAGGGACTATTTGTCTCTTTCCAACTTCTGCGAGAGTAGGCAGCGAATTGTACACACACGTTATTGACACATGTAAGGACAGTTAAAGATATTAGTTGATTTGCAATCCCCTATATAATGAACAAGATTTTATTTTCATTCAAGACAGCTCTTGGTGGTGAAATTAGAATGTTACCTTATATAATGAGGTGCATGTGTACCATTATGTACATACTACATTTTCTTAATTGGAGCTCTACAGAGGAGATGATGCACCAAGCCCAGGAAAACACAGAGGATTCTTTAAAAAGTATTCAGAAATTTGAAACGCGCATACTCCAAGCTACTTTCCCACACAAGCTTGGAAAGAAAGGTAAGAAAATAAAATGAATCCCTTAAAAATTATGAACTTTTGTCTCATCTTGGGGATTAACATGATTTGATGTTTAGTAGTCTTGATCGTTTTCAATAATGCTGGGAATATAAACCATGAGACTCCAAATTAATGTCAGTGGAGGAGAATGTGTAGACCAGGGATGTCAAACTCTGCCTCCCCAGTTGTTTATTGCCTACAATTCCCAGAATTCTTTGAATGTAATAAATGGCCAGAGAATCATAGCAGGTGGAGTTCAGAAACATCTGGGGAGCCAGAGTTTGAGATCCTTAGTTTACACCATCAAGTTTCAGTCGTTCTGAAAAAATAGGGGGAAAAAGGTCTATTTTTGAAATACAGGTATATACAGTTGCAAGAAAAAGTATGTGAACCCTTTGGGATTACGTGGAGTTTTGCATGAATTGGTCATAAAATGTGCTCTGATCTTCATCTAAGTCGGAACAATTTGAAAAACACAGTCTGCTTAAAATAATACAACACAAACATTATATGTTTTCATGTTTTTATTGAACAGAACTTGTAAACATTCACAGTGCAGGGTGGAAAAAGTATGTGAACCTTTGGACTTAATAACTGGTTGACCCTCCTTTGGCAGCAATAACCTCAACCAAACGTTTCCTGTAGTTGCAGATCAGACCTGCACAACGATCTGGAGTAATTTTGGACCACTCCTCTTCACAAAACTGTTTCAGTGTAGCAATATTCTTGGGATGTCTGATGTGAATCGCTCTCTTAAGGTCATGCCACAGCATTTCAATCGGGTTGAGGTCAGGATTCTGACTGGGCCACTCCAGAATGCGTATTTTGTTTTGTTGAAGCCATTCTTTTGTTGAATTACTTGTATGCTTTGGGTCATTGTCCTGTTGCATCACCCATCCTCTGCGGAGCTTCAGGTGGCGGACAGATGGTCTTACGTTTTCCTGCAAAATGTCTTGATAAACTCTGGAATTCATTTTTCCATCAATGACAACAATCCGTCCAGGCCCTGAGGCAGCAAAGCAGCCCCAAACCATGATGCTCCTTCCGCCATGTTTTACAGTGGGGATGAGGTTTTGATGTTGGTGTGCTGTTCCTTTTTTTCTCCACACCTAGTGTTGTGTGTTTTTTCCAAACAACTCAATTTTGGTTTCATCTGTCCACAGAATATTTTGCCAGTAGTGCTGTGGAACATCCAGGTGCTCTTTTGCAAACTTCAAACGTGCTGCAATATTCTTTTTGGACAGCAATGGCTTCCTCCGTGGTGTCCTCCCATGTACTCCATTCTTGTTTAATGTTTTCCTTATTGTAGATGTGTTAACAAAAATGTTAGCATGTGCCTGAGATTTCTGTAAGTCTTTAGCTGACACTCTAGGATTCTTCTTTACCTCATTAAGCATTCTGTGCTGTGCTCTTGCAGTCATCTTTACAGGACGACCACGCCTAGGGAGAGTAGCAACAGTGCTGATCTTTCTCCATTTGTAGACAGTCTGTCTTACCGTGGACACATGAACATCAAGACTTTTGGAGATACTTTTGTAACCCTTTCCAGCTTCATGCAAGTCAACAATTCTTGATCATAGGTCTTCTGAGAGCTCTTTTCTGCGAGGCATGGTTCACATCAGGCAGTGCTTCTTGAAACCACTAAACCCAAAACTGGTGGGTTTTTAAAGGGCAGGACAGCTTTCAGCAACACATCCAATAATATCACACTGATTGGACTCAAGGTTGGCTCACTCCTGGCTCCAATTAGCTCTTGAAGAAGTCATTACGCTAGGGGTTCACATACTTTTTCCACCCTGCACTGTGAATGTTTACATGTTATGTTCAATAAACACATGAAAACATATAATGTTTGTGTTGTATTATTTTAAGCAGACTGTGTTTTTCAAATTGTTGTGACTTAGATGAAGATCAGAGCACATTTTATGACCAATTCATGCAAAACTCCACGTAATCCCAAAGAGTTCACATACTTTTTCTTGCAACTGTACACTTTTGAATACTACATGAAATTAAATGGTTGCTGTACAAATGTTCACTCCATATGATGTTATTTAGACATATGCTGACCTACACTGTGTGTCAACATGCTCGACTGTTTATAATTTTTTTCCATAATTCCTAACATGCATATTGCAACAGTAGGCATTTTAGTTAAATAAGTTTAAGAATAAAGATGTGGGAGAAGATTTGGCACTAAAAGGGACACTTTATGCAGTGTGACAACTTTGAGTTATCTGCTCTACTCTCGCCCTCTAAGGCTAATGTCAGACAAACGCAGTCTGAGCGCACTCTGAGCGCACTCTGCGTGCGTGCATAACGGACAGACGTACTGACGGAAGATACTGTAGACACCACACAGTCCATTTTTTTGACGGACGTAGAAAAAAAGGGATTTATGGGAAACAAAATTAAAATGAAAAATGATAAAAATCGGAAAATTATACGAAACGCCATTTTGTGCGTCTAGGTGCTGGACGTCGCAAATGCTCTTCGTCTGACTTTGTGTCATCACTCACACAGAACGCTATGCGGACGTGGCGCACTCTGCGCATCCGTCTAGTGATTTTACGTTCTTGCCTTACTTGCGTCCGATTGCCACGTGCGTTGTGCGTGCGCAGTTCGGTGCGCACGTACTTCGTGTGTGGGTCTCTATTGATCATGATTCTATGCTATGACGGACGTTAAACTGTGCGCCGACACGGACGTGATCACTGCGTTCGTCTGACATCGGCCTAAGGAGTGGGTTTCGTAGGGCTGATCCAGTCCTCCACATGCAGGGGGTTTAGTCTTTCTCAGAACCAGAGCTCAGCCAGGGCTTCAGGAACTTTGGGAACCGGTCCCATCCATTAGCTCTCAAAGCTTTGCACTATTGAATAAAAACAAGACTCACATTTGTGGGACATACAATAAAAAGCACCTATCTAGAATGTACAGTATGATGCACATGTACAGTAAACATGCAGACTTCTGTACAACGCGCATGACTGGGGTTTCATTTTGAAACCTGCAAGTCTGGGATTTACAGAAAGACCGTCAGCCACGGAAAAAGTACCCTTGAACAAATATTTACAATTTGGTTTTCAGGGTTTTTAATGCTCTGATATTTCTACCAACGTATATTTTTAATGTTCTGATATTTCTACCAAACGTATATTTTTCAATTGAATCAGTCGATACTTGAAAAGGGGGGGAGTGGCAATCTGAGTGATCATGAAAAATATATAGAAAGTACAACATAGCATAACGCTTAGATTTACTTGGAAAAGTTGGTCAACACAATGTCACACTATACAGAGCCCTATGTGTCTCTGGGTAGTAAAAAAGGCTCCCCAACTGCATTGTTCCGTCTCCCAATGTCTTTGATCCATAGTCCGTAAATAATCAGAAGATCTCCAAAGTGTAAAACAATTTTGATAGGTGTAATATCAATATAAATTGGCAAACTCACGTGTTCCTGAGCCCACAGTTCCTGAGCGCTCTTCAGGGTACCCGAGGGTTGTTTAAGCTCAACACAACTCCTAAGAAAGCCCTTAAACGAACCTCTCAAAGAATGGATATAAATATAAAAGTAAAATATATTTATTGGGTCCACAAAAGCGAATAAAATAGCAATAAAAAAAGAACTAATAACAAATAAAAACTTTACAAAGCAAAAACAAAATCTGCGAAACGCGTTTCACCAGGGTGTCTATACGACACGCAGACTCTGCGTGGGAGGGCCCGCCACAGCAGCAGGCTAGCGGGGTATACTAGTAGCCCCTGGCCAGCATTAATGCCCTCCTGCCAGGCAAGACCTGCCTGGGCATGAATGGGTAAATTTCAGGAATTTTGATTTCAAAACATTGTTTCAAAATGCCCCAAATTATCTGTACTTGGACAGAATAGTGAAATTTTGAATTGTATTGGTAATGTTTCCCAACGCTGGTACTCAAGTACTCCTAGCAGGCCAGGTTTACCAGATATCTCCAACATCTCCTCTCACACACCTCAACATTTACTTGCTCTGATCTTGCCACTGACCACTATAACACTGCTGTCATCTCTGCATTAGATGCTCTCACTCCTCCTCAATATTGCAAAACCACACGCCATGAGCTTGAAAAACCTGGCACATGCTCCAAACTCATTACTTGTAAAAATTTTGCACACTATTGAGCGTGCCTGAATGAAATCTCACTCTGAAGCTGACTTTCTCCACTATAAATATATTGTTCGGACATACAACTCTGCCCTTCAGTTGCCCAAAAAAACCTTTTCATCTGTTATATCTACTTTTATCTCTAACCTAATCTAAAAAACTTCTTCACTTTCAACTCTCTCCTCTACCGACCTGCACCTCTCCCCTCATCTGTCTTTAGTGCTCAGGACCTGCCAGATTACTTCATAAACAAAACAATCAATATCAGAAGCAACATCCCTAAACAAACCTCTAATCTTCCACATTCATTTCCAGAAACCCCCACTGCTACCCTCTTTCACTTTCTGCCAGGCACTGAGGAGGAACTCTGTTCCTTACTGTCCTCTAGACATGTGCATTCGTTTTAGTACTAAAACGATTTAGTCTGAATTTTGGGATAATTTAGTTTTCGTATGACTCAAGAGAAACGAAACTGCTCAGTACAAAAAACGAAAGAAACTAAAATAAAATGCACTACATTTTAGTTTCAGTCCTTTTTGTGATATTACATTGATGAGTGAAGGAGACCAGCAATGAAGAGCGCAACATCGCAACATCCGAAGTTCTGCACCCTCCACATGCCAATGCAGTAGGATGTTGTATACAGAGAGGGGCATTAATTAATGCAGGAGGATGTTCTATACATTATACAGAGAGGGGTATTAATGCAGGAGGACGTTATATACATTATACAGAGAAAGGTATAAATTGAGGATGTTCTATACAGAGAGGGACATTAATTAATTCAGGAGGGTGTTCTAAATATTATACAGAGAGGGGTATTAATTAATGCAGGTGGATGTTGTATACATTATACAGAGAGGGGTATTAATTAATGCAGGAGGATGTTCTAAACATTATACAGAGAGGGGAAATAATATTGTCTAACCTCTTATATATAAAAATATTATTTACTAGTTTTACTGAAACTCTGAGCGCTGTGATGAGCAGCAGTCAGTTACTGTAACAGCTTTGCCTGACACGGGGCAGTATTACAATGTTGGTGCTAACTTAACCAGAGCTGTTGTAAACTGAAAACCTCCATAGGCTATAATGGCTCTGGGAAGTTTACAACAGCTCTGGTTAAGTTAGCACCAGCTATGTAATATGGCCCACATTGTGCTGAGAGTGAGAGATACTGTAACAAGCAGCGATCTCAGCCCTCTGAGGAGCCACTACAATAGTAATTTTATCCACTGGTTTTCGGATGAATGAAATTAGTTTTCATACTAAAGAACTAGGGATGCACCGATACCACTTTTTTAAGACCGAGTACGAGTACCGATACTTTTTAAAAGTACTCACCGATACCGAGTACCGATACTTTTATTTAATGTCATGTGACGCTTTCCAATAGGAACAGACCTCATAAAAATTTATATGAGATTGACGCGCAGCTCACATGGATTTGCCCCAGGTCTCATGGATTTGCCCCAGGTCTCATGGATTTGCCCCCAGCTCACATGGGTTTGCCCCAGCTCACATGGGTTTGCCCCCAGCTCACATGGATTTGCCCCAGCTCTGATGGATATGTCCCCCAGGTCTCATGGATTGGCCCCCAGGTCTCATGGATTGGCCCCCAGGTCTCTTGGATTGGCCCCCAGGTCTCATGGATTTGCCCCAGGTCTCATGGATTTGCCCCAGGTCTCATGGATTTGCCCCCAGGTCTCATGGATTGGCCCCCAGGTCTCATGGATTGGCCCCCAGGTCTCATGGATTGGCCCCCAGGTCTCATGGATTTGCCCCCAGGTCTCATGGATTTGCCCCCAGCTCACATGGGTTTGCCCCCAGCTCACATGGGTTTGCCCCAGCTCACATGGGTTTGCCCCCAGCTCACATGGATTTGCCCCAGCTCTGATGGATATGTCCCCCAGGTCTCATGGATTGGCCCCCAGGTCTCATGGATTGGCCCCCAGGTCTCATGGATTGGCCCCCAGGTCTCATGGATTTGCCCCCAGGTCTCATGGATTTGCCCCCAGGTCTCATGGATTGGCCCCCAGGTCTCATGGATTTGCCCCCAGGTCTCATGGATTTCCCCAGGTCTCATGGATTGGCCCCCAGGTCTCATGGATTGGCCCCAGGTCTCATGGATTGGCCCCCAGCTCTCATGGATTCGCCCCCAGCTCTCATGGATTGGCCCCAGCTCGAACGCTGGCCGTGTGCATGTAAAGCACGCGGCCAGCGTTCCCCTCCGGCGCGCCAAATACTCACCCTTCCTGAAGTTCCGGTCGCTGGGCAGTGATGCGGTCACGTGGCCACGGGCGCATCTGTGACGCTGCCTCCAGCCGAGAGGCAGCGTCACAGGAGCGCCCAGTGGCCGCAGGAATGCATCACTGCCCAGCGACCGGAACTTCAGGAAGGGTGAGTATTTGGCGCGCCGGAGGGGAACGCTGGCCGCGTGCTTTACATGCACGCGGCCAGCTTCCCCAGCCCGCGGATACGGCAAGCCGGCCAGCACCGGCTTCCGGTATCGGCGGGATGTATCGGGCTGTTTGCACGAGTAACAAGTACTCGTGCAAACGCCAATATCGGCCCCGATACCGATACTAGTATCGGTATCGGTGCATCCCTATAAAGAACTGAAAACGAATTTCTTTAGCAACTAAATAAATTGCATTTTAGGACTAATCCATTAGTCCAAAACGAAATTTTGTGCTGTGCACATGTCTACTGTCCTCACACCTCTCACTACCTGCACTTTACCCTAACATCTCATACTTAAACGCTCTACCTCCCTTGCTCCTGCTTTCATGCACATCTTCAACCTATCTCTTACCACTTGCTCCTTCCCATCTGCCTTCAAACACGCAGTTTACTCATACTAAAGAAACCCTCTCTCAATCCTAACTCTTTTTCCAACTACTGTCCTGTATCCTTGCTTCCCAGTGGTGTATTTAGGTTTTGTGCTGCCCTAGGCCTGAATAAACTCGCGCACCCCCTAATTTAAATTTGACAGACCCCTTCCTGTCAAAGTCACACCTCTTCCTGGTTAAACCCCGTCCTTCCTCTTTAGGCTCCACCTTTTACACTTTGAGCGTATCACAGAGCTGCACAGCAATAAAACCCACAGAAATATGCACTGCGTATGAGCGTATCACAGTGCTGCACAGCAATAAAACCCACCTGTCCCCAGGCCAGCTCATATGGATATATATTGCCCCCAGCTCACATGGATATATATTGCCCCTAGCTCACACATGGATATATTGCCCCCAGCTCACGTGGATATATATTGGCTCCAGCTCACACATGGATATATTGCCCCCAGCTCACACATGGGTATATTGCCCCAGCTCACACATGGTTATATTGCCCCCAGCTCACATGGTCCCTAATTCCTGTGTCTCCTCTCTCCACAGGTAAGACTTTATCACCCAGTATCCACAGACACCCACATCTCAACTGATCCCCTGCATACTTTTGCTGGTAGGACCCCTATCACCCAGTATTTGCAGGCACCCACATTGTATCGTTACCTTGGTCTCTTTTTTTTATTTATTTTTGTCTCCTTTCTCCACCATTTGCTTTGCTAATTAGCATGTGAATCTCCTGCCCTATTGACACAGCCCATCCAGCATCAGGTGTTTACCTTTTAACTGCCTGAATGCAATCAGTCTGCCCTATATAACAGCTAAGAGTGGCTCCAGTGATCCTTGGCTCCAGTGACATTCCCAAATGGCATCCTAAGTGGATGCTTAGAGTTGATTTCCTGGAGTTGCGGGACTGGAGGAAGGAACTGCAAGGCCCACTTTTTACTCTGGGTAAATGCACGTCTATATTATGCTTTCTCTCACACTTCTGATTTTTACTTCTACCTTTTTCCTTAAATGGAACTCCTGCCCCTCTACCACCGACCCCTACACTATCTGCCTCTCTCCCTCCCTCCTCTCGTCCCACATGATGGCCTCACATGAGCTCCTTTGTTTCCTCAGAACATGGTCTCCCTCTAACTCTCGTGCTGCCAATCACTCCCACAAATCCCATTCCCACCTTCTCTTTCTCACCCTCCTGCTGTTACTCTATTCAGGTGACATATCCCCTAACCCTGGCCCCACAACACATCCAATACTTCCCTCTCATCCTATCTCCATCGCACATAAATCACCTCCCTGCAAGCCCAGCAACCTCATTCCCATAATCCCTCAGCGCCTGTCCTTTTTCTCCTGCGCCCTCTGGAATGCTCGCTCTGTGTGCAACAAACTCACAGCCATCCATGACCTCTTCCTTTCAAACTCCTTCAACCTCCTAGCTTTAACTGAAACCTGGCTAACTCCCTTTGACACGGCCTCCGTTGCTGCTCTCTCACATGGCGGTCTACACTTGAGCCATACCCCCAGACCGGGTGAGAGAAATGGTGGCAGGGTCGGAATCCTGCTCTCTCCCATCTGCACCTACCAGCATCTCCCTCCACCCCCATCCCTCTCCTTCTCCTCCTTCGGGTCACACTGCATCCGCCTGTTCTCTCCTCTGGCCCTCAGGGTGGCAGTCATCTACCGCCCACCGGGACCAACCTCCCAGTTCTTTGACCACTTTGCTACCTGGCTTTCTCACTTCCTGTCTTCTAATCTTCCATGCCTAATTCTCGGGGACTTCAACATTCCCATTGATGATCCCTCCGCCCCTGCTGCCTCCAAACTTCTTTCACTCACGTCCTCCCTTGGACTCACACAATCCTCCCTGTGACGGAACGGCCGCCACAGGATTTATTTAGTTTAATTTCATTCTTATTTTGTTATATTTCATTTACCCTTTATTTATAGAACTAATTTCCTTTGTTAGATTTAATGTAAAACTGTGGCTAGACTTCTAATTAATCATGTTTTTCCCTGCACCGATCCTGCTAGTTTATGCTCAGTTTATTGGTATGGTTAAATGTATTGTCAATTGCTCATTTTTTTAGCTCTAAATAGACTTATATTTCTTTAGTTAAATGTGGTTTTTAAAAACCCTACCTGCCACTATAGTCAAATGCTTTCTTTCGTATAGAATGTACAATAGGTTTGTGTAATTTGTGGATTATGCAAAGGTGCTTTCTCTTTGTTTATCTGTTATCTGTTTACTGGTTCTGAAAGGCTGGGAGTCACATTGTCTCAGCCACCCACTATCTGATTCCCTTTACAATGGGTTATGTAAATCACTGTATGTGGTACTGTGAGGTGAAGACTTCATCTGCATACAACCAGTGGACCCAAGTGAAGATTTGAGAGGACCTGAGAGAAGCCTGCAATGGTCTTGGAACCAACCAATCAGAACCTGGGCATGGCTAGCCCCTGTGCAGAATTCACTTCAGGGGTCTGGGGGCGGGCATGGGAGAGAACAATGGGACTGTACCATATAAAAGGACCGTGTATGTTCTGCTTTTCATTAAACACTCTGATTTACCTTCAAACCTGTACTGAGTCACGACTAGTATTTGGGGAGGGCATAATCACTGAAGAAGCCAGCTTTACTGAATCCTTTGCTTCCAGATCATCCAAGGACCGCTGCCAATCTCTCTCCCACCTTGCTAGCTCGCTACCCGGCTAAGCTCTCCAGCAAGACTCGGCGCCGCAGACGGAGCTACCCCTGCAGGGTAGCGGATCCGCTACACTCCCTCCTCCCTACCCACCGCGATGGTCACGCTATTGACCTTGTCTTTTCCGACCTCTGCTCCATTTCTGAGTTCAACTGTCGCCCTTTCCCCATCTCTGACCACCACCTTCTCTCTTTCAACCTATCTTGACTTCCTAAACACCCTGCTCCCCCACTGCGCACACACACGCAGAACTCTACATGCTGTGGACCCCCATCAATTCTCCAACCTACTGCACCACCTCCCTCACACCTCATCCTTCACCTGCCCTGATGCTGCCACTAATCACTACAACACTACGCTTATCTCTGCCCTAGCACTCTTGCTCCTCTTCGACTCTGTAAGGCCCCACGCCGCCAGCTTCAGCCCTGGCACACCCTCCAGACTCGCTACCTACAAAGATGCTCCCGCACTGCAGAGCGTGCCTGGAGGAAATCCCGCTCTGAAGCAGATTTTGTTCACTTCAAGTTTATTCTCGGTCATACACCTCTGCCTCCACTTGGCCAAACAATCCTTCTTCTCATCTCTTATATCTACGCCGTCCTCCAACCCTAAACGGCTCTGGTCCACCTTCAACACCCTCCTCTACCCACCTGCACCTCCCCCCACAGCTGCCTTCAGAGCTCAAGACCAGGCAGACTACTTCCTCAGTAAAACTCTAACTATCAGAAGCAACATCCCAACACAAGATAGTTATCTGCCACCTCCACTCCCACAGGTCCCCTCTGCCACCCTCTGCCGCTTCCTCCCAGCCAATGAGGAGGAAGTCAATTCCTTATTGTCCTCCTCACATCTCACCACGTGCCCGCTCGACCCCATTCCTTCACATCTAATTCCTCCCCTCTCCTCCTCCCTCACCCCTGCTCTCACACAGATCTTCAACCTATCTCTCTCCACTGGCTCCTTTCCATCCGCCTTCAAACACGCGCTAATTGCCCCTTTACTAAAGAAACCATCCCTCGATCCCAACTCTCCATCCAACTACCGCCCTGTATCCCTGCTTCCCTTTACCTCTAAGCTCTTAGAAAAACTAGTCTTCAACCGCCTCTCCCTCTTCCTGTACTCCAATTCCCTACTTGACCCCCTGCAATCTGGCTTCCGTCCCCTACACTCAACTGAAACTGCCCTCACCAAAGTCACCAACGACCTCCTAACTGCTAAAAAACACGGCCACTATTCTATTCTCATCCTGCTTGACCTCTCGGCTGCTTTTGACACTGTTGACCACCCCCTCCTTCTACAGACCCTCAACTCTCTGGGTCTCGGTAACACTGCACTTGCTTGGGTTGACTCCTATTTATCCAACAGGTCCTTCTCTGTGTCCTTTGCTGGTAACTCCTCCTCTTCATTGCCTCTATCTGTTGGTATACCTCAAGGCTCTGTCCTTGGTCCTCTGCTCTTTTCCATCTACACCTCCTCCCTGGGCAAAATCATCAACAGCTTTGACTTTAATTACCACCTCTACGCTGATGACACTCAGATTTACCTCTCTACCCCTGATCTCTCTCCCCCTGTCCTTTCAAAAGTCAGTGGCTGTTTATCTGGCATCTCCTCCTGGATGGCCTCCCACCACCTAAAGATCAACATGTCAAAGACTGAACTCCTACTTATTACTCCCTCCAATGCCTCCCCACCTCCTGACTTCTCTATCACGGTGGAGGGTATCACCATCTCCCCATCAAACCAAGTTCACTGTCTTGGAGTTACACTGGACTCTGCTCTTTCCTTCATCCCCCACATCAAGTCTCTTTCCTTCTTCTGCCGATACCAACTGCGTAATATTTCCAGAATTCGGCCATTTCTCACCGCTGTCACCACAAAACAACTCATACACGCCCTGGTAATCTCCCGACTCGACTATTGCAATAATCTCTTATCTGGCCTCCCTCTGTCCCGCCTCTCCCCCCTACAATCCATCCTGAACGCCTCCGCCAGGCTAATTCACCTCACCCGCCGCTCTGTCTCTGCCGCTCCCCTCTGCGAGTCCCTTCACTGGCTCCCCATCCACTGCAGAATTAAGTTCAAAATCCTTATCCTTACCTACAAAACCCTCACTAACTCAGCTCCCCACTACCTGTCCTCACTAATCACCAAATACACCCCAGCCCGCTCCCTAAGGTCAAACAGTGACCTGCGCCTAGCTTCTCCCCACATCACCTCTTCCCATGATAGACTGCAGGATTTCTCACGCGCAGCCCCCACTCTCTGGAACGCTCTCTCTTGTACTGTCAGACTTTCCCCTAACTTCTCTTCCTTCAAACGCTCCCTTAAAACGTTCCTATTTAGGGAAGCCTACCACCCAACTCACTGACGCAACCATCAATCACTCTCACCTTACAGTCCTCTCCTCCTGTTTCCAACCCCAACCCTCCCAGATTGTGAGTTCCTACGGGAATAGGGCCCTCATCTCCTCCTGTACTGTTTGTCAAATGCTGTTCAATGTATTGTAACCTTTCTATACTGTGCCTATTGTACAGCGCTGCGGAATATGCTGGCGCTTTATAAATAAAGAATAATAATAATAATAATAATGGGTATATTTGCCCCAGCTCACACATGGATATATTGGCCTCAGCTCACACATGGATATATTGCCCGCAGCTCACATGGGTATATTTGCCCCCAGCTCACACAGATATATTTGCCCCCAGCTCACACAGATATATTTGCCCCCAGCTCACACATGGATTTATATTGCCCCAGCTCACATGGATATATATTGCCCCAGCTCACACAAGGTTATAATGCCCCAGCTCACATGGGTATATTTGCCCCCCGCTCACACATGGGTATATTGCCCCCAGCTCACACATGGATATATTGCCCCCAACTTACACATGGATATATTTTCCCCAGCTCACACGGATATATTTGCCCCCAGCACACAGATATGTTTGCCCCAGCTCACATGGATATATTATTATTATTATTATTCTTTATTTATAAAGCGCCAGCATATTCCGCAGCGCTGTACAATAGGCACAGTATAGACGGGTTACAATACATTGAACAACATTTGACAAGCAGTACAAGAGGGGATGAGGCCCTATTCCCGTAGGAACTCACAATCTGGGAGGGTTGGGGTTGGAAACAGGAGGAGGGGACTGCAAGGTGAGAGTGATTGATGGTTGCGTCAGTGAGTTGGGTGGTAGGCTTCCCTAAATAGGAATGTTTTAAGGGAGTGTTTGAAGGAAGAGAAATTAGGGGAAAGTCTGACCGTACGAGGGATAGCGTTCCAGAGAATGGGGGCTGCGCGTGTGAAGTCCTGCAGTCTATCATGGGAAGAGGTGATGCGGGGAGAAGCTAGGCGCAGGTCGCTGTTTGACCTTAGGGAGCGGGCTGGGGTGTATTTGGTGATTAGTGAGGACAGGTAGTGGGGAGCTAAGTTAGTGAGGGTTTTGTAGGTAAGGATAAGGATTTTGAACTTAATTCTGCAGTGGATGGGGAGCCAGTGAAGGGACTCGCAGAGGGGGGCGGCAGAGACAGAGCGGCGGGTGAGGTGAATTAGCCTGGCGGAGGCGTTCAGGATGGATTGTAGGGGGGAGAGACGGGACAGAGGGAGGCCAGATAAGAGATTATTGCAATAGTCGAGTCGGGAGATTACCAGGGCGTGTATGAGTTGTTTTGTGGTGACAGCGGTAAGAAATGGCCGAATTCTGGAAATTTTACGCAATTGGTAGCGGCAGGAGGAGGAAAGAGACTTGATGTGGGGGATGAAGGAAAGAGCAGAGTCAAGTGTAACTCCAAGACAGCGAACTTGGTTTGATGGGGAGATGGTGATACCCTCCACGTGATAGAGAAGTCAGGAGGTGGGGAACCATTAGAGGGAGGAATAAGTAGGAGCTCAGTCTTGGACATGTTGATCTTTAGGTGGTGCGAGGCCATCCAGGAGGAGATGCCAGATAAACAGTCACTGACTTTTGAAAGGACAGGGAGGAGAGATCAGGGGTAGAGAGGTAGATCTGAGTGTCATCAGCGTAGAGGTGGTAATTAAAGCCAAAGCTGTTGATGATTTTGCCCAGGGAGGAGGTGTAGATGGAAAAGAGCAGAGGACCAAGGACAGAGCCTTGAGGTACACCAACAGATAAAGGCAATGAAGAGGAAGAGTTACTAGCAAAGGACACAGAGAAGGACCTGTTGAATAAATAGGAGTCAACCCAAGCAAGTGCAGTGTCACAGAGACCAAGAGAGCTGAGGGTCTGCAGAAGGAGGGGGTGGTCAACAGTGTCAAAAGCAGCCGAGAGGTCAAGCAGGATGAGAATAGAATAGTGGCCGTGTTTTTTAGCAGCTAGGAGGTCGTTGGTGACTTTGGTGAGGGCAGTTTCAGTTGAGTGTAGGGGACGGAAGCCAGATTGCAGGGGGTCAAGTAGGGAATTGGAGGACAGGAAGAGGGAGAGGCGGTTGAAGACTAGTTTTTCTAAGAGCTTAGAGGTAAAGGGAAGCAGGGATACAGGGCGGTAGTTGGATGGAGAGTTGGGATCGAGGGATGGTTTCTTTAGTAAAGGTATAACTAGCGCATGTTTGAAGGCGGATGGGAAAGAGCCGGTGGAGAGAGATAGGTTGAAGATGTGTGTGAGAGCAGGGGTGAGGGAGGAGGAGAGGGGAGGAATTAGATGTGAGGGAATGGGGTCGAGCGGGCACGTGGTGAGATGTGAGGAGGACAATAAGGAATTGACTTCCTCCTCAGTGGCTGAGAGGAAGCGGCAGAGGGTGGCAGAGGGGACCTCTGGGAGTGGAGGTGGCAGATAACTATCTTGACTATATTAACTATATTGCCCCCAGCTCACACGGATATATTTGCCCAGCTCACACATGGATATATATTGCCCCAGCTCACTTGGATATATATTGCCCCAGCTCACACATGGATATATTGCCCAGCTCATGTGGATATATATTGCCCCAGCTCACACATGGCTATATTGCCCCCAGCTCACACATGGATACATTTTCCCCCAGCTCACACATGGGTATTTCCCCCCTAACTCTCACATGGATATATTTGCCCCAGCTCACACGGATATATTTGCCCCCAGCTCACACGGATATATTTGCCCCCAGCTCACACGGATATATTTGCCCCAGCTCACACATGATATATTTCCCCAGCTCACATGGATATTTTTGCCCCAGCTCACACATGGATATATTTTGCCCACAGCTCACATGGATATATATTGCCCCAGCTCACACATGGATATATTGCCCCAGCTCACGTGGATATATATTGCCCCAGCTCACACATGGATATATTACCCCCAGCTCACTCATGGATATATTTGCCCCAGCTCACACATGGATACATTTGCCCCAGCTCACACATGGATACATTTACCCCAGCTCACACATGGATATATTGCCCCAGCTCACACATGGGTATTTTCCCCCCAGCTCACACATGGTTATATTTGCTCCCAGCTCACACATGGATATATTTGCCCCAGCTCACACATGGATACATTTGCCCCCAGCTCTCACATGGATATATGTCCTTGTCGGCCTAGGCCAAAATACACTGCTGCTGCTTCCTTTTACTTCTAAACCTTCTTCCTGTCCTCAAATTCCATACTTGGTCCCCTATTGGCTTCTGTTTCCTACTGTCTCAACAAGAACTTCCCTCAAAGTCAACAATGACCTCTTAACTAAATACCAGAGCCACTATTCTATACTTATTTTGCTTGACCTCTTAGCTGCTTTTGTCACTGTTGACCACCCCCTCCTTTTGCAGACTTTCAGCTCTCTCAGGACTCGATCGGAGAGAGAGCAGTGTCTGTAACACTATCTAATAGGTTCTTCTGTGTCATTTGCTGGCAACTCTTCCTTTTAAATACCTTTTTCATTTAGTGTACCTCAAGACTATTTTGGGTCCTCTACTCTTCTATATCTATACCTCCTCCCAGAGTAAAATCATCAAAATCTTTGTTTTTAATTACTACCTCTATGCTGATGATAATCGCATCTACTTCTCCACCCCTGATCTCCCTCCTTCTGCCCCTTCTAGTAAGTAGGAATGTGTGTGTCGTTTCGGACCAATTCCTTTTTTTTCACAAATCGGTCGATTCGGTGCCTCGGATTCGGGCCGATTTTCTAAATCGGATCAGATCCGAAAACGGCCGAAACGAAACGATTTCCGATCCGAAATGAAATAATTTCATAATTTTCGTATGGACGTGAAATGTGTAAAATCGCAATTCATTTTCGTTCCATTTGTGATTTCGGTTCCATTTCGGATATTTCGGACATCGTATTTTTCAGTTCCATTGCTGATTTTGTAATTCCGTGTCGTTTCCAATGAATCGATATTTCTGTCGATACGATAATTCTGTCGATTCTTTTGTTTTTTATTAAATAAAGATCCTTTTTTCTTATGAATATGCATTGCACAACTTTATTTAATCATATTAAAATGGTATGAAAGGAACAAAAATGAACAAAACGTTTTAAAAAACACAAAACTGGTCTGACTTTAAAAATAAAAACCAGAACAAAAGGTTTTAAAATGGGAAAAAGTTGATCAAAATTATCTGAAATGAAAAAAAAAACCCAGAACAAATAAAATGATTTAAAACAAAAAAATTAATCCTTTCGCTGCTGAGGCATTTCACGCCTGTGTGCTATGCTCATTTTTACAGGTTTCGCTCATCATGTTTAAACGCGTTTTGAAGCCTTATTTTATTATATGACCCAGACATATTATATATCGTTACATAGTTACATAGTTATATAGGCTGAAAAAAGACATGCGTCCATCGGGTTCAGCCTCTCCCACATAACCTACTGCTGTTGATCCAAAAGAAGGCAAAATACCCAGTCTGAAATATGCAACATACTGGGAAAAAATTCCTTCTTGACCCCAGAATGGCAGTCAGATTTCTCCTTGGATCAAGAAGCTTTTACCCACATATTAAATATTATAACCCTTAATATTCTGTGTCTGCAGGAAATCATCCAGTCATTTTTTAAAAGTCTGTACAGACTCTGACCCAACCACCTCAACAGGCAGAGAATTCCACAGCTTTATTGTTCTCACCATAAAATAACCCTTCCTATGCTTTAAGCTAAATTTTCTTTCTTCCAGTCTAAATGAATGACCCCTTGTCCTATGTATAGTCCTGTTAATGAATAGGTTATCAGACAATGGTTGATAATGGCCCCGTATATATTTATATAAGGTTATCAGATCCCCTCTAAGGCGCCTTTTCTCTAAACTAAACAGGTTTAAGCTTGTTAGTCTTTCCTCATAACTTAACCCTTCCATCCCCCTTATTAATTTAGTTGCCCGTCTCTGCACTTTTTCTAGCGATATAATATCTTTTTTTAAGACAGGTGCCCAAAATTGCAAGGCATATTCAAGATGCGGCCTGACCATTGATTTATACAGAGGCAAAATTATGTTTTCATCCCGTGAGTGAACTCCCCTTTTAATGCATGCCAGTACTTTGCTGGCCTTAGCGGCTGCTGTTTGACATTGCACATTGTTACTTAGTTTGAAGTCTATGATTATTCCCAAATCCTTCTCCTGCTTGGATTTCCCTAACTCCGTACCATTTAGGGTATAAATTGCTTGTGTGTTCTTCACTCCAAAGTGCATAACTTTGCATTTATCGTTCTTTCCTGCAATCTCGGCAGATTCATAATATATCATTATTATATGTATACGTTATGTCCTGTCTGTATATTATAACAAAAAATGCAATAAAATTAAAATTTTCAATAAATTTACAAAGCGTCCATAGCGCAGGAGGAGCACTTGCAGGACGCGCTGAGCGCGTCTTTAGCAGTCAATTGGTTAATGCAGCATATGAATCCACACATGCGGGGAAGTGCCTCCCTGCGGTATAATTAATGCAGCATATGAATCCACACACTGCCGGGAAGCGCCTCCCTGCGGTATAATTAATGCAGCATATGAATCCACACACTGCGGGGAAGCCACTTCCTGCGGTATAATTAATGCAGCATTTGAATCCACACACGGCGGGGAAGCGCCTCCCTGCGGTATAATTAATGCAGCATATGAATCCCACACTGCAGGAAAGCGCCTCCCTGCGTTATAATTAATGCAGCATATGAAACCACACACTGCGGGGAAGCGCCACCCTGCAGTATAATTAATGCAGCATATGAATCCACACACTGCGGGGAAGCGCCTTCCAGCGGTATAATTAATGCAGCATATGAATAGCACACTGCGGGGAAGCGCCTCTCTGTGGTATAATTACGGCTAGGGTCAGACTAATGCATTTTTCGCGTTGTCCGTGAAAAAGTGCGTTCGATCGAATGGACGCATTTTTCACGGAATACGCGATAGCGGTCATACGATGCGCATTTACGTCTGTGATTTTGTACGGATCATCAATAAAACACATTTTGCGTCTGCACGTTATGTTGGCTGGACATTAGCAGCGTCTGACGTCTCCTAATCACGCACACATGCCGCTAGCGAACGCAGCGCACTCTGTACGTCAGTACTAGCAGTTTGACGTTCTCGAAAAAATGCGTTAGTTTGTCACTTGCATTGCGCGGCCGCAATTTCTTCATTCTTCGTATGCTGCCCGGCATTGTACGTAATTTGCTGCTAGCGCGGCTGTGATTTAGTGCGGCTAAACACACGTTAATACTGCGTTAGTCTGCGCCTCTCTGCGGTATAATTAATGTATACGTGTGTGTTATATGTATATGTATCCTGTCTGTATATTATAACTTAAAATGCAATAAAATTTGAGTTTTCAATAATTTACAAGGTGTAAAGTGTGTTTTTTTCACATTTTAACATGCAAGCATTTACAGTTATATTTTCTATGAGATGGGGGACTTGTTACATATATTTTTTGGGGGGAAATTACACGATTTTTAACAAACGCAACCCATACAAAAATCGTTAGTGCAGCATCATTGTTCACATTATAATTGAAATGGGAACAATATTGCTGCATTAGCAAAACAAAACAAAAAAACCCTTTTTTTAAAAAATTATTTATTTTTTAATATTTTTTTATTTAATTTTTAATTTTTAATTTTTTTAATTAACTTTTAACATGATCATGTTTGGTATGGTTGGAAAGGCCATGCTCTGGCCAATCCAACAATACCAGACATTAAACCCTAGCTGCCACGGATCGGGAGATAGGGGGGTTCATTGGAACCCCCTATTTCCACCATTGGTGGCAACTAGGTAGTTTTAACTCCAGAATTTACTCTATCCGACGTCCCGATGTGAAACATCGGGACTTTGGATAGATTTTGACTATTTTTTTTTCACTTTCGGATAGCCGAAATCTATCCAAAGTCCCGATGTTTCACATCTGAACTTTGGATAGAGTAAGTCCGTGCAGCCGTTAAACATATATTCATTATGATTTCCTAACGATCAGGACGCTGGGCAGCACTGTTGTTGTCCAGCGTCCTGACCCTGATCGTTAGAAAATCTGACTGCCTATATGTTTAACGGACGGACGAAAGACTTACTCTATTGTATAGAGTAACAGGGTTATTCAAAGAGATTCGAAAAGTCACTGCACGTTCGGTGACTTTTCGTTCTCTTCAATTCGGTTCCTTTTGCCGATCCCATTTCGGTGACCCTGCGGTGTATTCAGCAAACACCACAGGGTGCTCGAATTGCAGGGAAAAGCTGCCGCAAACCCGACGAAAATGAACCGCAAAACCCAGCGAATGCACGCCGAAAACCCTCAAAAACATCTGGATTAACCTGCCGAAAACCACGAAAAACCCGAGCAGGAGCCGATCACCTGCAGCGAAGCCGCCGTAAAAAGTCAAGAAAGCCGAGACCGCAGACAGAGTGAAGTGAATAAATTAGGAAAACAGTTTGCATGAATGTTTGAAAAGTGAAACACTGTTTGCAAAGAAACTACTGGGCGAAAATGTCTGAAATTTACATATGAGGTCCATGGAATGATAAGAGGGCTGTTGCAGAAAAAATAAGTAAACTTAACCCTTTCGCTGCTGAGGCTTTTCCCGCCCCTGTGCTGAGGTCATTTTTACCGGTTTTGCTCATCATGTTTAAACGTGTTTTGAAGGCTTATTTTAGTATATGACCCAGACATATTATAGATCGTTCTTTCCGTCAGACTCGGTAGATTCATAATATGTCATTATTATATGTATACGTTATGTCATGTCTGTATATTATAACAAAAAATGCAATAAAATATGTATTTTCAATAATTTACAATGTGTAAAGTGTTTTTTTTCACATTTTAACATGCGAGCAATTGCGGTTATATTTTGTATGGGGTGCGCTTGTTAAAAAAATTAGAGATGGAGTCTCGTTACATTTTTTTTTGGGGAAAATTACACTATTTTTAACAAACGCACCGCATACAAAAATTGTTAGTGCAGCATCATTGTTCACATTATAATTGAAATGGGAACAATATTGCTGCATTAACAAACCAAAAAAAAGTGTTTATTTTTTTTTTATAATTTTTTTTTAATTTTTTTAAATTTTTTATTTTTTTATTTATTTTTTGACAAAATTTTTCACAGTAGTGTTTGGTATCGTTGGAACGGCCATGCTCTGGCCGATCCAACCATACCAAAATTTAACCCCTAGCTGCCACGGATCGGGAGATAGGGAGTTCATTGGAACTCCCTATCTCCACCGTTGGTGGCAGTTAGGGGTTAAGTCCAGGACTGGCGTCATCGTGCTACGCACGATGACGCCAGTCCTCAGGGGGAGTTCCGGAGGCTTGGCCGACATCCAAGATGTCGGCCAGCTCCGGGAAAGGATCGCGAACCGGCGCTTTTCAGCGCCGATTCACGATCCAGCTCCCCAGGGGTTAATGCCAGGCACCATTTGGAAGGGCAGGCTGTGCCCTTCCAAATGATGCCTGGGTTAACCCCCGCAGAGCCGCCGATCGGGAGGGAGAGAGGTCCGAAGGACCTCCCCCCCTCCCTTTCAGGCGCCTCCTCCGCACATGCGGGGGGGGCGCCTGAATTAGGTGTCATCGCGCTGCCGCGATGACACCTAATACCAGCGGCTGGGGTTCCGGATGCGCGGCTGACATCGAGGATGTCAGCCCGCACCGGAGGGGCCAGCGATCGGCCGGAACCCGGCCGAACGCTGACCCCAATGGGAGGACGCGCTCAGCGCGTCCTCCGTATACCAGCGGTAATGCGGAGGACGCGCTGAGTGCGTCCTCCGCATTGAAGTGGTTAAAAAAAAAAATCAAAAAAAAATTCAGAAAAATGCTTAAAATATCCTAAAAAATCTATAAATAAAGAGACTCTTTACTGCAGAATTTTATAATGAACGGTTTATTAGATATTGAATTAAAACAGCGCTGCGGAATATGCTGGCGCTTTATAAATAAAGAATAATAATAAATAATAAAAATGGGAATATTTTTAACATTGAAGCCTATGGGATTCTCCTGAATAAATTTGCCGAATTAAACCACTGAATGGCAGGGCATTTCGGGAACCTTTCACTGCTGGTTTTTGTTCTCTGAATAGCCTTTTAGTAATAGTGCTTTTTCATGGTGTTTTCACTGCCCTCGAACAGGCACCGAACAGGCACCGTATGTTCAGGCAATTCGCCAGGATTTGGCGAATTGCCTGCTCTCTGGATAGCCGAATGGCCAAGAAAGGTAACCGAACGCTGATTTTCAGCGTTCGGTTACCTTTCTCAAGCAATTCAGATCTCTTTGAATAACCCTGTTTATCTGCCGTTAAAAATATAAGCATTCTGATTTTCTAACGAGCAGCACCCTGGATAGCAACATAGTGGTGCTATCCAGGGTGCTGCTCGTTAAAAAATCAGAATGCTTATATTTTTAACGGCAGATTTACTCTATACGATAGAGTAAGTCTTTCGTCTGTCCATTAAACATATAGGCAGTCAGATTTTCTAATGATCAGGATCAGGACACTGGACAGCAATAGTGCTATCCAGTGTCCTGATCGTTAAACATATATACATTATGATTTTCTAACGGCCGCACGGACTTACTCTACCCAAAGTTCCGATGTGAAACATCGGGACTTTGGATAGATTTCGACTATCCGAAAGTGAAAAAAAATAGTCAAAATCTATCCAAAGTCCCGATGTTTCACATCGGGACGTCGGATAGAGTAAATTCTGGAGTTAAAACTACCTAGTTGCCACCAATGGTGGAAATAGGGGGTTCCAATGAACCCCCTATCTACCGATCCGTGTTAGCTAGGGGTTAATGTTTGGTATCGTTGGATCGGCCAGAGCATGGCCTTTCCAACCATACCAAACATGACCATGTTAAAAGTTGAGAAAAATTATTAAAAAATAAAAAATTAAATAAAAAAATATTAAAAAATAAATAAATTTTAAAAAAAAGTTGTTTTTTTTTGTTTTGTTTTGCTAATGCAGCCATATTGTTCCCATTCAATTATAATGTGAACAATGATGCTGTATTAACGATTTTTGTATGGGTTGCGTTTGTTAAAAATCGTGTAATTTTCACCCAAAAAAATGTATGTAACAAGTCCCCATCTTTAATTTTTTTAACAAACGCAACTCATAGAAAATATAACAGTAAACGCTCGCATGTTAAAGTGTGAAAAAAAAAAACTTTATTCCTTGTAAATTATTGAGAATTCACATTTTATTGCATTTTAAGTTATAATATACAGACAGGATACATATACATATAACAGAGACGTACACGTTAATTATACCGCAGAGAGCCGCTTCCCTGCAGTGTGTGGATTCATATGCTGCATTAATTATACCGCAGAGAGGCACTTCCCCGCAGTGTGCGTATTCATATGCTGCATTAATTATACCGTAGGGAGGCACTTCCCCGTAGTGTGTGTATTCTTATGCTGCATTAATTATACCGCAGAGAGGCGCTTCCCCGCAGTGTGCGTATTCATATGCTGCATTAATTATACCGTAGGGAGGCACTTCCCCGTAGTGTGTGTATTCATATGCTGCATTAATTATACCGCAGAGAGGCGCTTCCCCACAGTGTGCGGATTCATATGCTGCATTAATTATACCATAGGGAGGCGCTTCCCCGCAGTGTGTGGATTCATATGCTGCATTAATTATACCGCAGAGAGGCGCTTCCCCGCAGTGTGCGTATTCATATGCTGCATTAATTATACCGTAGGGAGGCACTTCCCCGTAGTGTGTGTATTCATATGCTGCATTAATTATACCGCAGAGAGGCGCTTCCCCGCAGTGTGCGTATTGATATGCTGCATTAATTATACCGTAGGGAGGCACTTCCCCGTAGTGTGTGTATTCACATGCTGCATTAATTATACCGCAGAGAGGCGCTTCCCCGCAGTGTGCGTATTCATATGCTGCATTAATTATACCGCACAGAGAGGCGCTTGTTCCCTGCAGTGTGCGTATTCATATGCTGCATTAAATATACCACGCAGAGAGGCGCTTGTTCCCCGCAGTGTGCGTATTCATATGCTGCATTAATTATTTTTTTTTCGTTTTAAATCATTTTTTTTTTTTATTTTTTTTTTTGTTTCTGATAGTTTTGTTCAGCTTTTTTTTCCGTTTTAAAACTTTTTATTCTGGTTTTTATTTTTAAAGTCAGACCATTTGGGTCAGTTTTTTTTTTTTTTAAATCGTTTTGTTCATTTTTGTTCCTTTCATACCATTTTAATATGATTAAATAAAGTTGTGCAATGCATATTCATTAGAAAAAAAGGATCTTTATTTAATAAAAAAAAAACAATAGAATCGGCAGAATTACCGTATCGACAGAATTACCATATCGACAGAAATATCGGATCCGAAAAACCATTGTTTAAGTCAAAAGGAATAGACCCTTTTTTGAAACGAGGAGAACAGACGTTCCGAAAAACCCGAAAATTTCCGATATCACGAAAACAAAGTCGATACGAAAAACGAGCCGATCCGATAACACGAAAATGGCCGAAATCACGGAAAGTCGATACGAAAAACGAGTCGAAACGAGCCGAAAAGAAAATAGTCTGAAACGAAAAGTTACAAAATCTGAACGAAACGAACCAAAACGAACCGAAAAAAAATCGGTGCACATCTCTACTAGTCAGCGATTGTTTATCTGGCATTTTCTCCTGGATGGAATCTCACCACCTAAAGATTAACATGTCAGAAACTGCACTCCTGCTAATTCCCCCCTCTAATGCTTCTCCACCCCAAACTTTTCTATTACTGTTGACAGCATAACTATCCCACCACCAAACTAGATTCTCTCCTCTCGGGGTTAGACTTGACTCTATGACACTATGGCACTATCTTGACACTATCATTCATCCCCCACATTCTCCCTCTTTGTCCTACTGCAACCAATTATGTAATAATTCCAAAATTCAACCGTTTCTTAATGCTAACTCCATCAAGCAACTCATCCATACGCTTGTAATTTCCCGACTTGACTACTGCAATAAACTTCTAGTTGGTCTCCCACTCTTCCCACCTACAGTCCACCCTAAATGCCTTTGCCAGGCTTATTCACCTCACCCCCGCTCTGTCTCTGCTTCTCTTCTCTGCGAGTACCTTCACTGGCTCCCAACCACAGCAGAATTAAATTCAAAATTCTCAGCATGACCTACAGAGCCCTTAATTACGATCCCCGCTAAATACACCCCAGCACGCTCCCTAAGATCAAACAGTGACCTGCGCCTTGCTTCTTCCCTTATCTCTTCCCATGCTAGACTGCATGACTTTTCACGCACGGCTCACATTCTCTGGAACGCATGCTGTATGAAGTTCCCCTAATTTACCTTCCTACAAACGCTCCCTAAATATGTTCCTGTTCAGAGAACCCTATCACCCAACTCACTAATACATTCTACTTCCTCAACCAGTCCATCACGCTCCGCTTGAAGCCCCCCCCCCCCTACTCCGGTTTCTCACCCTCCAACCCTTTCAGATGTAAGTTCCCATGGGAAGAGGGTCCTCATTTCCTCCTGGGGTTTTTAGTCAAATGCTAAGAAAAAATAAAAGGACTGGGCACAATCCCACTGCATTCAGGCACCTTTATTAATTAAACTGTGCAAAATTTCAGCTGACTGGCAGCCTTTCTCAAGCCTCAAGAAGCGTATGATCTAGAGATAGATGAACGTCAGCTGGCACTGGAGCTGAAACGTAATTTGATGAATTAATAAATTAACAGCTTTTACTTTGTCTAGCAAATATATTTATGAGTAATGGAGTTGAATTGTTTTTCATTATTAAATCTCTTTAATAGGTTTTTTTCGTATAGTCGGGGGCCTTGTTGCAAGACCCCACTCAAGACCTTACATGGCATCAATTCAGGACAGAAACGGACATTTTTGTGGGGGAGCACTTATACAATGTAAATGGGTGCTCACAGCTGCACACTGCATGAACAAAAGGTAATCAAAGTAGCATTTACACATAGCACTTTATAGACTTTCACTACATCCAGATTAGGGATGAGCTGTTCGGGTTCGGACGGTTCGGAGTTCGACCCGAACTTTGGCAGTTTGAAAGTTTGCGAATTTCGAACATTTTGGGCGTGTTCGGTTCGGGTTCGAAAAAAAAAAAAAATTTTGAAAAAAGTATAGAAAATGCTTAAAAAAAACTAAAAAATCTAGAAATAAAGAGACTCTTTACTGCAGAATATTCTAAGCAACAGTTTATTAGATATTGAATTAAAAACTAATGTGTACGTGGAAAGATTATCAACTCTAAATGACCTCTGTTCACAAACGGGCATAACACCAGGTGTTTTTAGTCTGGTAATCAATTTGATACATTGTACAATATACTGAGGGTGGGGTGGTGTCTGCTTCTGATTGAGATTTGAGAATTAATTTCCCAAAAACATCCTAATATGCTGCATTTAACTGGTGTTTGAAAAAAATCTAAAGCAATGTTATTTTTCACCTGGGGATTAAACATTCACAGGGTTATTCAGAGAGCGGTGAAAAGCAGGAGAATAACTGGAGAAGTGAAAATTCTAGGTCAAAATAGCCAAACCAGAAAAATTCTCCCATTTATCTCACTTTCCAAATCGGCTATTTGGTCTAGATTGTTCTCTTCTCTTGCCAGTTCTCCTGGCTTCCACCTCTCTCTCAGGGTTGTTCAAAGAAAGGTGAAAACCAGGAGAATGGAAGGAAAAGAGAACAATCTGGACCAAATAGCCGATTTGGAAAGTGAGATAAGGCTAGGGTCAGACTAACGCATTTTTCGCAGCGACCGTCAAAAAGTGCGTCCGAACGCATTGCCATTTTTTTTCACGGATTGCGCGAAAGCGGTCATACGATGCGCATTTTTGTGCGTGATTTTTTACGGATCCAAACCAGGAAACTTTGGGTGTCTGGACGTTATGTTGGCCGGACATGAGCAGGGTCTGACGTCTCCAAATCACGCACACACGCCGCTAGTGGACTCAGCGCACTCTGTACGTCCGTCACTAGTGTATTTTGGCCTAGGCCAACAAGGCCCAGGCCTAGGGCGGCACTTTCCAGGGGGCGGCGGCCCGCTGGGTGGCCCCACCCTAAAAAAATTAAAAATAAAAAAATAAAATTTTTTTTTTTTTTTTTTTTTTACTTTTGCAAACTATTTTACCAGGAAGGAAACATTGAGATGTCACTAATTTTCAAGTATGTCTGGGTAGGCAAGGCCTAGGCTTTCACTTTCCAGGGGGCAACAAAAAACCTCACCACTAATTGGGTTACTCACAGAGCACCGAAATGATGCCAACATTTGGTGTTCTGTAGTTCCCTGCACTTCGGGGAATAAAATTTCCCAACCCTGCAGTGAATTCACCATTCACCGCAGGGTCCCCAAGGTGCATGGAGTCGGCCGCTGTATGCTGCCACCGCAAACCTATGGCCTGCTGTTTTCAAAAGAACTACTGAGGGAAAATGTCTAGAATTTACATATAAGATCCTATGATTGATAATAAAAAGTTCTGTTACAGAAAAAGGAGAACCGCTATTAAAAAAAGGGGGGGAATTTAGCCCAAAAAATTCTGAAAAATCACTAAAAGGTACAAAAAAAAAACAATAAATAAATAACACTTTTTACTGCAGATTAAAATAATAAATGGTTTATTAGATATTGCATAAAAAAACGGGAATATTTTTAACATTGAAACCTATGGGGTTCGCCTGAATAACCTGCTGATTGAAACCACCGAACATCAGGGCATTTCACTGACATTTCTCTGCTGTTTGGTGTTCTCTGAATAGATTAACCATTACTTCTCTATGGGGATTTGCACTGCCTTCAAACAGCACCGTACTTGCTGGCAGTTGCCAAACTTGTGTGTGAGCATATCACCAGAGCAGTGGTGTACTTAGAGGAGTGGCGGAGGGCGGGCCGCCCCATGTACCAGTGATTATTGGGGTGTCATTAGGGGGTACTAGGAGGTGCCACAGTCACTGTGTGTCAGCTTTGAGCTGTGTTCTCAAACAACGAGCAGCGGAGCATGGCGTTTGCATACGGAATAAAATCGAATAGAATAAAAATCCCCCTCTCCTCCCTCCATAGCTCCTCCCCTGCCCCGCAGCAGCTCTAGGAGAGGGGAGGGGGATGTGATTTGTGTCCAGAGAGAGAAGATGACAGTAAACAGCAGGTAAAGGGGGGGGGGTTCAGCAGAATATGAAGCCCTGTCTGCTTACTGCTGTTTAAAGTGGACCTTTCCTTAACCAGCACTGCAGTGATAGAAATTTGTCATTGAGCTGCCTGGCTCCTGGTGAGGCTGCTTGCGTGCAGGTCACACTCGGTCCGGCCAGTCAGGTGGTACTGAGTCTCAGTACCACCTGACTGGCTGAACCACGTGACACGCATGCACGCAGCTGCCCGCCTTTCGTTAACATGGACTGTCACTCTATTCTGGACTGAACACCCACCGGGAAGGGAATCAAAGCCACGGTGCACCCTCTGGCAGTGGCACCCCACTGTTGACAAGATGGCTCCACGCACAGGCGCAGCCGTGATCCTAACGTGGGCTGGAGGGACCTCCTGCTGAGTCTGTACACAGTCCCTGCTGACTCTGCACACAGCCCTACCGCAGACAGAGGCCAGTAAATGTAGAATAAATAATTGCTATGTGCTCATACACACTCGGTTTGCTGGGAGTTTTATTGCAGTGGATTCTGATGCACTCATACACACCGCACATTGCATTGCTGGGAGTTTTATTGCTGTGGATTCTGATACGCTGACACACACCACACATTGCATTGCTGGGAGTTTTATTGCTGTGGATTCTGTGATACACACTGCATATTACTGTGAGTTTTATTGCCCTGGAGCTCTGGGATACGCTCATACACACTGCACATTACTGTGAGTTTTATTGCTGTGCAGTTCTGTGATATATACACACTGCACATTTCTGTGGTTTTATTGCTTTGCAGCTCTGATATGCTCATACACAGTGCCATTTCTGTGGGTTTTATTGCTATGCAGCTCTGTGATATGCTCATATGCAGTGCACGTTTCTGTGGATTTTATTGTTCCACCATTAGAGCGGCTCTGATCCGTTACTTGACATGCGTGGCTGTTCTTTGTAAAAATACTTGAATTTAAACATTTCATAATTTTCTTTATCTCAATAGATACATTTGAAATGGTATACAAAATATACAAGTAGGCACTTGGTATCCACTTTTAATATAAGAAGAGGAAAAGGCGGAGCTCTAAGAGGAAAAGGTGGAGCTTAAAGAGGAAGGGTGGGGATTAACCAGGAAGAGGTGTGCCCTTGACAGGAAGGGGTGCGTCAAATTTAAATTAGGGGGTGCACGAGTTTAGTCAGGCCTAGGGCAGCACAAAACCTAAATACACCACTGACGTCCGTACTAGCGGTTCTGCGTTCTCGAAAAAATGCGTTCATTTTCCACTTGCGTTGCACAGCCGGACTTTCGTGCGACCGTACTTCGTATATTGGCCGTCATTGCCCGTCATTTGCTGCTAGTGTGGCCGTGATTAAGTGCGCCTAAGCGCATGTTAAAAATTCGCTAGTCTGACCCTAGCCTAAATGGGAGAATTTTTCTGGTTTGGCTATTTTGACCTAGAATTTTCCATTCTCCAGTCATTCTCCTGCTCTTCACCGCTCTCTGAATAACCCTGACAGGGTTATTCAGAGAAAGGTGAAACTCAGGAGAATGACTGGAGAATGGAAAATTCTAGGTCAAAATAGCCAAACCAGAAAAATTCTCCCATTTATCTCACTTTCCAAATCGGCTATTTGGTCTAGAAGTTTCCATTCTCCTGCTTTTCACCGCCAAAAAATCAGTAAACTTTTTCTTACTTTTTCATACAGACTGCCGCCCCAAGCAGTTGTTTATGGATAGATTAAAGGAAAAGCATTTACCGTCATTTGAAATGTCATTTTTTGTTTTTTACATATTTCTATACATCCTAGAAATCCGCTACTTCACCGGCAGGTTATGGGGACCTCCTAGGCACGATATTTGAACGAATTTTTCATTTTTATTTTTAACCCTTATTTCATGGAAAACTCAGTCTCTTTAAAAACTTTTTTTTAAAACTTTTTGTCCTTGTTTCCTGTCCCCCAGGGCACTACCCGGACCCCCATAAACCTTTTATGGCAAATATGTAGCATATATGCCCTCTTGGAGGGCACTCCAAAATACCGAATTTTCAGCCCCATTGACTTGCATGGGGGTTCGGGTTCGGTCCCGAACAAATGGGAAGTTCGGGTTCGGGCTTGAACCGAACTCGGGGAGTGTTCGGCTCATCCAAAATCCAGATATCATGCCAAGTACACTCATATATATGTCAGGAAACAAAACACCAAGAAAGAGCACTCCATATATTTTTTTTTTATTTATTTTTTTTGAAATACAAGTTTTATTGGTTTCCAAATGAGAAATATACAAGCAAGTTTTAAGCATTCGACATGTCGAATATAGGTTTGAGTGCCCATACAATTACATATTTGGTGTTCCGCCAACCATACGATTCACGTCTGTCAAACCCGGCAAACCCATATACAAGCTAATACCAGTTATGAAGAAAGCCATCATACTTATATTAAAACATATAAAAGTTACCCTATTTCTAGAGTAGTGCGGAATAGATTGGCCTGAAGTAAAGGGGTTTATGGCATGATGTGAGCCGGTGTGTGTTCTGAAGAAAACCTCCAGAACACGGTAAGAGAACCTATAACTCAAGGATTCATCAGAAGCAGAAGAGTAAAGGGAATGAGAATAGGAAAGAGAAGAAAGAATACCTCAATAGATGAAGGATAAGGGAAAACAGTGGTAGTGATGGGGGGGTGGGGGGTGGGAAAGTGGGTGGGTAACACAACTGACCGGCTGCGAGGATGGACAATGCAAAGAGGTATAACCTAATAAGAGGGGGGTATGAGTTTTGAGAGCGATTGCTGCTAGTCAATTCAGAACTAGAAAGTCCGTCCGTCACCTTCCTCCGTTGTGCAAGTCATCTTTGCCTCTCCTCCTCAAGTCACCTCCGCTGCCAGGATCTCTCTGAATCTGGCTGTGGAGCAATATGCCGTCCAATGGAACCATACATCAGTAAAGTTTTGTGCAGCTGCTGCTGGCGGAAGTGCAAGTTCCTCGTTGGAGCGTAATATCTCCAGTTTGTCTGTCAGCATTTTCATCGTCGGTATATTTGCCGTTTTCCAGTAAAGGGGGATCAAAGAGCGTGCAACCAGAAGAATGCGCAGTAAAACAGATTTCTTCATCGATTTCACTGAGAAGGGTAATATAAGTAAGAGAAAGGCTTGTGGTGTGAAGTCAAGGTCCACATCTGTAGTTTGGGACACTAAGTCCTGTACCCTTCTCCAATATGGTTCCAGATAAGGACACTCCCACCAAATATGGATGTAGGTGCCAATTGCCGTAAGGCACCTCCAGCAATTCGGTGAATGGGATGCTTCAAAGTTGGCTACCAAAGCCGGTGTCTGATACCAGAAAGCCAGCAACTTGTACGAGGCTTCCTGTAATCTCACCACCGGCGAGCCATGGTGTGTCAAACTGAGTGTTTTGGTCCAGGCCTCATCGGGAATTGGGGTGTTAAGGGTACGTTTCCATCGGGCCATAAAGTCCGGAGGTTCCTCTCCAACTGCTTGTAGCATGCAATAAATTGTGGAAATGCCGTGCGCTAGCGGCAGTGCCTTTTGGCATAGTGATTCAAACGAGGTGAGTTGTCTGTTCAGTGAGGCATTACCCAGTAACTTCTTCAGGAACGATTTAATTTGGTGATAGTTTAAGCTAACATTAAAAGTTGGAACCGGGTGTTCCGGTGGGTCAAGTGGTACAAAATTTCCATTGCACAGCAAATGATAGGCACGGAGGTCCGATGAATCTGTAAAACGCTCCATTAGGGATGGTAAGATAGCAATTGGTAAATCAGGGTTGTGAACGATTGGAAGCAGCGGAGAAGGGTACGTTGTCAGTGCAAATTTCGTTTTGTATTTATGCCAGATATGAAGTGTATGTCCAAGGGGGGAGGCCGAAAGCGTGAGGTTCTTAACTGCTATCCAAGAAAGCCAAGGAAGTAGCCTGGGTGGTCGTTCGGCCAAGAATTCCTCCAGATCAAGCCATTTCTGGTTAGGGGATTCTGCCATCCAATCCACAATTCTGTTCATATGTGCCGCCGTATAGTAAAGGAAAGTGTCGGGAACAGCAAGACCTCCCTTTAGCTTCGGCTTGCAGAGTGTAGCATATTTAATCCGTGGGCAGCTTCGGGGCCAGATAAAGTTTGAGAAGAGGGAGCGGATCAATTGGTGGTACGATCTAGGTAATAGGATCGGAAGCGCTTGAAACAAATATAATAGTCTCGGTAAAAAATTCATCTTAAGTACCCCAATTCTGCCCGACCAGGACAAGTACTTAGAGGTCCATTGTGCGGTATCCCTTCTAAACTTGTCTAGCAACGTCATATAGTTAAAAGTAAAAAGTTTTGAGTAATCTGATGTTAGACGGATCCCAAGATAAGTAAGTGAGGAAGAGCACCAACGAAATGGGTACTGTTCCTTCAGTCTCGTACGCCAGGTCATTGGTAATGAGACTGCCAAAAGTTCCGACTTTGCATCATTGATTTTAAAGCCTGTGAGAGCACCAAATGTTTGCAATTCTTGGAGAACTTCCGGTAACGTTCCGATCGGGTCGGGCATGAGAAACATAAGGTCATCAGCGTAAGCTGAGACCTTATGTTCCAGTCTTGCTCCCCTGACCCCCTTAATGAGTGGGTTGTGCCTGATAGCGGATAAGAGCGGTTCTAAACTGAGTGCGAAAAGCAGAGGTGAGAGCGGGCAGCCTTGACGCGTGCCGTTTAAAATTGAAAATGGTTGTGTGAGAGCACCATTAACACGGACCCTTGCGGATGGTGCTGAGTACAGAGCCTGAACGACAACTCACATATTTCTCTCCAATACCAAAATGTTGCATGGTCTGGAACAAAAAAGGCCAACGCACTCTGTCGAATGCCTTTTCAGCGTCAGCTGACAGCAACAAAAGTGGGGACCTTGACTGCTTGGAGAGTGCTAAGGCATTCAGTATCCTGGTAATTGCATCCCTGGCTTCACGTCCAGGGATGAATCCTACTTGATCAGAGTCCACGAGCTGTGGCAGAAATCGTTTCAGGCGGTTAGCCAGTATGCGAGCCAGCAATTTCATATCATTATTTAATAACGATATCGGCCGAAAATTTTCGCAACACGTGTGGTCTTTCTCAGGCTTTGGAATCAGAGAGATTGTTGCCATCAGCGAGTGTGGATGGAGGGGTACTCCATCTCGTATTGCGTTGAAAAGATTAAGAAGGGCTGGAAGTAATTCCGTGTTGCACATCTTGTAATATTCAATTGGAAGTCCATCAGGACCCGGACTCTTCCCATTTTTCGTTGTTTTTAGAGCGGCTAGCAATTCGTCAGGAGTAATTGCAGCATTTAAAGTCTCCCGGTCTGTAGGCCTGAGAGAGCGAGTAATCGTCCGGGTTAAATAAGTCTGCAGTTGTTCCGGCGAGGATGTCCATGTGCCCGTCGACTCAATGTTATATAAGGATCGGAAATATTCCAGAAAGGTCGCCGAGATATCTCTCGGGTCAGTGGTGATCAGACCAGTCGGCATACGTATCTTCGGAATGTAAGAGGCTATGCGTCTAGTGCGCAATATCCTCGCTAATAAACGACCTGGTTTATTCTCGTTTATGCAAAAAAAAGAACGTGTCCGCAAGGCCTGGAAGCGGATTGAGTCATTCAGCATCTTATTCAGAGAACTTCGGGCTTGTAGTAGGTTTTGGTAGGTCATCGGGTCGTTGGTGGAAATATGTTTTACCTCGAGATCTCGAATGGTCGTTGTGAGTGTGCGAAGTTCCTCTTCGCGAAGTTTCTTACGGGCCGTGCCCTTACTGATAAAGAACCCCGACGACTGCTTTATGAGCCTCCCAAATCACTGGCATGGGGGTATCAAGGGTCAGGTTTTCTGTGAAAAAGTTGGTCAACATAGTCTTCAATTCCGCCATGATTAATGGGTCGTCTAAAATGGAGGTATTAAGGCGCCAATTCTTTTCCCGAGGAGCGAAAAGAGGTGACCGTAAGGTGAGCGAAAGAGGGGCGTGATCTGACCACGTAGTAGCCCTAATGTCCACCGACGTAGGTAGACCTAGATCTTGATAGTGCATGAAAAAATAATCAATGCGTGTATGTACCGTGTAGGCGGCAGAAAAGAAAGAATAATCACGTTCCGTGGGGTGTAGAGTCCGCCATACATCCACAAATCGACGTTCCTGTAACGTGCGTCGCACTCCACGTAACACGTGTGGGGGCGTAGTCGATGTGCCGGCGGAGGAGAGCACTCCATATTGATCACCTTCTTCCATCATTTTCTGTGGCAAAAAAAAAGCATACCGGGTTATTCAAAGAGATTCGAAAAGTCACCGCACGTTCGGTGACTTTTTGTTCTCTTCAATTCGGCTCCTTTTGCCGATCCCAGTCAGCAAACAACACAGGGTCCCCGAATTGCAGGGAAAAGCTGCCGCAAACCTGACGAAAACTAACCGCAAAACCCAGCGAATGCACGCCGAAAACCCTCAAAAACATTTGGATTAACCTGCCGAAAACCACAGAAAAACCCGAACAGGAGCCGATCACAGCCTTCGACACAGCAGAAGAGGCAGTGAATAAATTAGGAAAACAGTTTGTATGAATGTGTGAAAGTGAAACGCTGTTTGCAAAGAAACTACTGAGCGAAAATGTCTGAAATTTACACAGGAGGTCCAGGGAATGATAATAAAGAGGGCTGTTACAGAAAAAATAAGTAAACATGAAAAAAAAAAATCGGACTTTTTGAAAAAAAAAAAAATCGGACTTTTTGAAAAAAAAAAAAGTTCTGAAAAATGCTTAAAATATCCTAAACAAATCTATAAATAAAGAGACTCTTTACTGCAGAATTTTATAATGAACAGTTTATTAGATATTGAATTAAAACGGGAATATTTTTAACATTGAAGCCTATGGGATTCACCTGAATAAATTTGCCGAATTAGGCTCCGGTCAGACGAGCGCAGCATTCACGTCAGTGATGGCGCACAAAAGTACGTCCGTGATAGCATGACATAAAGTCCAGTGGAGCCCCACACACGAAGTACGTCCGCACTGAACTGCGGACGCACAATGGCCGCGGCAAACGGACGCAAGTTAGGCAAGAACGTAGAACTCCTAGAATGGCCGCACAAAGTGCGCTGCGTCCGCAACGTCCTCATAGCTTTGTGTGTGAGTGATGGAACGTGGTCAGGCGGACTGCATTTATACTGTGGATAGTCAATGGAGCGCCAGCGAACTGGATGTACGGTCAATCATTACACATGTCCAATAAACGTCTTCTAATCCGTTCAGAAGAAACTCCTATTCCAGATAAGAAGAAATTGCTGCAAAGAAGAGGAGGCAAGATAGCGCAGTATGTCGATTCACCATAAAAGGAAAGCAAAGCGGTTGTAGTCCTACTCACATTCTGTTGAGCCCAACCTTGGCTCTAGGATGGATAACGATTATGGGTCTTCAAAGGATATTCAGGTGCCCATATACCCGCAACAAGGTTCTTCAATCGCTTTCCCCTGCAGTGGATCAAAAAAATACCAACGCACTACCTAGTGCAATATCGTTTAAATGTAATGGTAAAGTTGGTACTTATATATGGTTACACTCACATGTTAATGAGCCGCATTGGCTCCAAGATGTCGCATGGGAATATTAAGGTAATTCCAAAACCTTCTCTAAATCACGTTACAGGAAGCAGCAGTGGTTAAAATAAAAACAAATTTATTAATACATAAATTATATTACCAGAACGCGTTTCGCTCCTCAGAGCTTCTTCAGCTGGTATCACTGGTCTTATGTCTGCTGCTTCCTTATATACTATTAGACTGTCCCATTTAATCATTCATAGTTCACATCGAATCACAATCATTGAAACAATTAACACAATTTAAAAAGCCAATTAAAACACTTGAAACAAATTAAAAACAATTTAAAAACAATTGGGATCACATGTAACCTTTTATCTATCAATCTCATTAATGCCTGTGCTTCTATGGTGCCTCTAGGGGTGGAACGCTAGGTTATTAGCCTTAATTAGATGGGAAAATTACTTTTTTTTTTTTTAAAATCTTTTTTACTATATGGCGTTTAAACAGCGGGGCGCACATCACTGCGCATGCGCAAGTATCCAACGTATCAAATGGCTTCATTGAGCGCAGCTCTAACTGCGCATCTTGCGCACAACATCTAATGCGCATAGGTCACGAACTAATGGAGCCCCACATCGGTATATATATCGCCCCATACTAATTAACACTTTCAGATGGAAATTTACCACCACAAATCAAGCGGATCACATCACTGGGGGCCAAAACTTGACCTGGTGAATGACCCTGCGCAACCCGCACCAAACATCCCGCGCGCACCGCCCACCGCGCACAAGACCGGCGCACACTCTCTGCATCAGCATATACGTCGCCACCAATGGCACCCGACGCCATCAAAAAGGTGATGGCAACACTATCTCAGCCACATCAGCTCATATGACACCCCAATATGTGAAATGGAGCGAAACCACCACTCCCACAACTGGGAGGCACAAGGGCTCCACACACACACATCCCAAAGGTGCAAAATTAAAGTGACTAAGCTTCTATAAAACCATATTCACTATGTAATCTACACACAATCTGCATAAGTAAGGCCATATTGGCTAAAGTGTTGTTTTAAAACCATATTAAAGTGCTAGGACAATAACAAATGACAATTTGCATATCATTACACAAATTACCATATTTTAGTGCTAAGTGGCTAATATACTTATAAGATATAATTAAAGTGCTATTTTTATAAAGTGCTATTTATATAATGTGCTATATTCATTAAGTGGGCTTAAATATAAATCCCCACCAAAACTATTTTTAGTAACTATATAAGCTAAAGTGCTATTTTTTTTTTTTTTTTATTATTTTTTTTCTTCCACATAGCCATGATTGGTTAAATCATATTCACTATGTGATCTAACACATAATGCATGGGTAAAGCCATATTGGCTAAATATAATAAGAATATATAAAGTGCTAAGTGACAAATAACGCATAATGTTACGTATATTAACATATTTTAAAGCTAAGTGACAAATATACCTGTAGGATGTAATTATAGTGCTATTTTATAAAATTACGTATAAAGTGTGCTATATTCACTGGATAGGCTTAAATACAAATCCCCACTAAAATCATTTATATACTAGTAACTATATAAACTAGGAGGCCTAGTAATATTATTTATAACAGGCTAAAATCACTATATGGACCATGGGTGTCAATATCTAAATCGTCTATATTTATAGATAAAGTGGCGGTATAAAATTAAAGGAAATGAACTAACTCAAAATCATTATTGAGACCATTGGGAGCATAGTTCCCAATTCAAATATGGATTTCATCTCTTCCCTCCCTAGGACGGTGGTCTCACTCATGCCCTTGTTAATAGATCTAACCCTTTTGATGGCTCTAAATTTCAGACCCTTTGGGCAGCTATTATGTACGTGTTTAAAATGATAAGGTACCGAATGTTTTTCATATTGATTTTTTATATTCCTCACATGTTCGGACATCCTTACATTTAGGGCACGGCTGGTTCGTCCTATGTACTGTAATCCACATGGACATTCTAATAAATATATGACGTTTTTTGTGCAGCAAGTTAAATACCCTTAATCCTCACCTCTTTATCAGTTTTCTTATTATAATAATTTTCTAAAAAGGCCTTATCATTACCCGTTGACCTACAGGCGAGACATTGGCCACACTGATAAAATCCCTCTCTTAGATTAAAATGGTTGGGAATTTCTCTTTTTCCCTCAAACTTACTCCTCACCAATTTTGTCTTGATATTTTTTGCTCCTCTAAACAATATCCTTGGTTTTTCCCCCAATATCTTATCAAGATCTTTCTTCTTTTTTAGGATGTGCCAATGTTTCTTAAATATTCTTTTAATTAATTGATCTTCATTATTAAATTCGCAAATAAGGGACTTCTTTCGTGACATCTTTCTGTTTTTTTGTATTTATAAGGCTTTCCTGATCTACCTCCTTCAATTCTTTTATAAGATCCTCTAATTCTTCTTATTATACCCTTTTTCCATAAAATCAGCCTTGAGGGATTCTGCCTGTTCTTCAAAGATACTAACTTCTGTGCAGTTCCTCCTTAGTCTTGTTAATTGACCCTTTGGGATTCCCTTTAACCAGATGTTATTATGGCAACTTGTTCTGTCAATGTAGGTATTGACATCAACATCCTTGAAAAAGGTCTTAGTGTGCAACTTGTTTTCTTTTATATAAATCTCTAGATCGAGAAATGTTATTGTATCTCTACTCCATTTCTTATCGAGTTTAATCCCCCAATCTGGGCTATCTAGCTGGTCTAAGAATGCTATAAGGTCTCTCTCCTCTCCTCTCCATACAAAAAATAAATCATCAATATACCTTTTATATATGGGCACTCTTCCTTGCGCCCAGTCACGCGAACCGTAGACAAGTTGGTTTCCCAACCTGCCATATATAGGTTCGCGTAACTGGGCGCGAATCGAGTGCCCATATTAGTCCCTCTAGTCTGAAGGTAAAATTTCTCATCAAATTGAAAATAATTATTATCCAGTATAAACTGAATGCCCTCCATAACAAAGTCGACTTGTTCATCACTTAGATCACTTGACAAATTTAATTGTTCTTTTACTATTTCTACTCCTTTAATATGCGGGATATTACTGTAAAGTGCATTTACGTCGCAGACCACTAAAAAACAATCAACTTCCCAGTTGACTTCTCTTAGTGTCTGAAGCATATCCATAGTATCTTTTGTATAGGACACCAATCTTTTTGACTACAGGCTGTAGAATTTTGTCCACATATTGGGACAAATTACTCGTAATGGAGTTAATCCCCGCTACTATAGGGCGTCCTGGAGGTTCTATTGGGTTTTTGTGGATTTTTGGAAGTATATAAAATGAAGGTGTCTTAGGGTAAAGATTCTGAAGGTATTGATATTCCTTTTCCAGCAATATTCCTACTTCTTTCCCTTTATCAAGATAAACTTTCAAGGATCTTTTGATTGAATCAATCGGATTTTCCTTAATCTTTTTATATGTGACCCCGTCATTGAGAATCCTCATTACCTCTGTCACATAGTTGTCCTTCTTTAAGATAACTAACCCCCCCCCCCTTTATCAGCCGGCTTAATCACAATTGATTCATCTCGCTCTAGATCCCTGATAGCTGTATTTTCTTCTTTAGACAAATTGAATTTCATTTTCTTATTTTTTGTATTTTTCTCCAAATCTGTCATTACCAACATTTCAAACATTTTCATTTCATCTGAAATATGGTTACGTGGGAAAAAAGTGGAATTGGGCTTAAGAGTGGTATGTACATACTGATCATTGGAAACAATATTCTCTCTAGGGGAGTTTTAAGAAAGAATTTTTTTAAACATAAATTTCTTTTAAATTTTTGTAAATTGACAAATACATCAAATTTATTGATCCTATTAGTTGGTGCAAATTTTAGGCCTTTTTGTAACACCTTAATCTCTGTTGATGTTAAAACTTATCACTAAGATTAAAAATACCCTCTGTATTTATCTTCTTTCTCTTTTTTCTCTGTTGGACCAATCTTCCTGCTCTAGTTCCCCTTCTGATCTTTCCCATCTTCTTTTCCTGTCCCCTTCTCTTAATCTTGTATCCGTGTCCATGGGGTTTCTGGGGTCTCTGTTCTTTTCCCTCTCTCCTGGTCGATCCCATAAAAAAACCTGCTCGTCTTGATAGTCTGCCAGGGCATGAAATCTGTTCTTTAAAGGGATAGGGTCTTCTCTATTTGTTGTCTTATGTTTATAGGTGACTCTTTCTTTATCATTATCAGAATTACTGTATTCTGTATGACGTCTAGAGTTTTCCCCCAATGGAACATAATTGGGGTTCTGTGTTGACTCATGGGGTAGCCCCCTTGTATCCCCATTATTTCTCCATGGTGGTCTAGCTCTATTATCCACCCACTGTCTTCTGGGTCTAGAATACGAATTAGAATCATAATGATTTCCATTATGTGGATTATATCTATTATTATCATTCTGGAATCCTGATCTATTGAAGGATGGTATCCATGATCTATTATCCCATGTTCTTTGCCTGGGTTGTTGAACATAGTCTTTCTGATATGGTTTAAACCCTTCCCGGGTATTACCCATCTCATATTTTTTATGTACATTTCCTTTTTTATAATCATCCACATCTCTTTCATACTTCCTTTTTTTAGTAGAAAGTATGTCTCTTTCTAGTTTTAGGAGTTTTTCTTCAAGATTTTTAAAAATTCCTATCCTTTCTTCATTAATTTTTTCATTCTCAATCATATTGGTGAGTTTTTCAATCTCTAGATTGATTTTAGGTAATTTTTCCTTTTTCTTTATTATAATATAATCCATCATACTGATTGCAAAACTCTCCAACAGTGTATCCCAACCTATAATAAAGTCCTCATCATCTTTTTCTGAAGTAGGGGTTTTTTGAAATCTAAGACCTCTAGTTGTAATCCCTTCTTTTTTGTATTTTTCCAGAGTGGCTATTTCCAACTTTACTTTCACTTCCTTTATTAACCACTTCGCTGCTGAGGACGCGCTCAGCGCGTCCTCAGCAGTCCCGCTGGTATGCGGAGGACGCGCTGAGCGCGTCCTCCCATCGGGGTCAGCGTTCGGCCGGGTTCCGGCCGATCGCTGGCCCCTCCGGTGCGGGCTGACATCCTGGATGTCAGCCCGGCATCCGGACCAGCAGCCGCCAGAATTAGGTGTCATCGCGGGGGCGCGATGACACCTAATTCAGGCGCCCCCCCCGCATGTGCGGAGGAGGCGCCTGAAGGGGGGGGGGGAGGTCCTTCGGACCTCTCTCCCTCCCGATCGGCGGCGCACAGGGGGTTAACCCAGGCATCATTTGGAAGGGCACAGCCTGCCCTTCCAAATGATGCCTGGCATTAACCCCTGGGGAGCTGGATCGCGAATCGGCGCTGAAAAGAGCCGGTTCGCGATCCTTTCCCGGAGCTGGCCGACATCTTGGATGTCGGCCAAGCCTCCGGGAACTCCCCCAGAGGACTGGCGTCATCGTGCGTAGCACGATGACGCCAGTCCTACAGTTAACCCCTAACTGCCACCAACTGTGGAGATAGGGAGTTCCAATGAACTCCCTATCTCCCGATCCGTGGCAGCTAGGGGTTAAATTTTGGTATGGTTGGATCGGCCAGAGCATGGCCGTTCCAACAATACCAAACATGAAAGTGAAAAATTTTGTAAAAAAAAAATGAAAAATAAAAATAAAAAACAATTTAAAAAAAAAATAAAAAAAATAAACACTTTTTTTTTATTTTTTTTGGTTTGTTAATGCAGCAATATTGTTCCCATTTCAATTATAATGTGAACAATGATGCTGCACTAACGATTTTTGTATGCGGTGCGTTTGTTAAAAATAGTGTCATTTTCCCCAAAAAAAAATGTAACGAGACCCCATCTCTAATTTTTTTAACAAGCGCACCCCATACAAAATATAACCGCAATTGCTCGCATGTTAAAATGTGGAAAAAAACACTTTACACATTGTAAATTATTGAAAATACATATTTTATTGCATTTTTTGTTATAATATACAGACATGACATAACGTATACATATAATAATGACATATTATGAATCTACCGAGTCTGACGGAAAGAACGATATATAATATGTCTGGGTCATATACTAAAATAAGCCTTCAAAACACGTTTAAACATGATGCGCAAAACAGGTAAAAATGACCTCACCATAGGGGAAAAGCCTCAGCAGCGAAAGGGTTAAATTCCTTTCTAATTCTATCAAAGGTTCTCTGATGCTCTTGTAGTCAATAGTTTCCCTTATTATGGAGGGACCATTACCAAAGTAGTATTACAAAGTAGTACATTAGAACCAACTTGATTTCTATACTGATGTAAAGACATGTTCCTGGGCTGCTATAATCACTTATAGGAGATTTACCATAAACAATAGAATAATGAAAGAAAGAAACAGTGAAGCGCCTTCAGGAAGAAGGATTAAACGTACACGCTACACATTGAATGTGGGGGTTCTCCTAAAAACCTGGAAACATATATTGTGGATAGTCAATGGAGCGCCAGCGAACTGGATGTACGGTCAATCATTACACATGTCCAATAAACGTCTTCTAATCCGTTCAGAAGAAACTCCTATTCCAGATAAGAAGAAATTGCTGCAAAGAAGAGGAGGCAAGATAGCGCAGTATGTCGATTCACCATAAAAGGAAAGCAAAGCGGTTGTAGTCCTACTCACATTCTGTTGAGTCCAACCTTGGCTCTAGGATGGATAACGATTATGGGTCTTCAAAGGTGTCAGGCGGACACACGTACCCGTAGGTAGCTATGGTCAGCCCTAAGGCGAAACAGGAGGGTGGAACCCTAAATGCGATACCAGTCCTTATAGTTGGCTGGGTTATGCAGTAGCTAGAAGTGAACCTATAAGGCAGGGACGTAGGCAAAGAGGACAGAGGCCAGTCCTAAGGGTGGCTGGTCTAGAAACAAGAAAATACGGAGTCCCAGAGAGTGTACGTCAAGCTAGTACACGCAAGTTGAAGGTTACGTAAGGAGGATACACAGGTAACTGGAAAAACCTCGAACTCTAATCACAATACCAGTCCTTGTGGTGGCTGGGTTAAGTGATAGCGAGTAGTAAAACAGTACAGTACACAGGGAGAAACCAAAAGCAGCGTCAAAACACAAAAGCCGGGTCAAAGGGATATAGAGATACTCAGAGTCGGTTGCCAAAAGCCAGGTCATGCACAGTAAGTCAATAAAGAATCAGAATACAGCACCAAAGGGTATAGCAAGCTAAAACCACGAAAGGGCGCAGACAAAAGCAAAAAGCAGGTTTAAATCAGGCGCCCTACCTCCCGATTGGCCAACAGGATCACATGACACAGGAGGCACCACGGTGGAGACGTGATGACGTCACGCCGCTGGGAAGCCTCATACCCGGAAGCGGCGGCGGCCCGCGCGCATAGGACACCAGGAGGGACCGCGAGGAGGACGCAACCCTCGGGTCCTAACAGCACCCCCCACTCGAGAAACGCCCACCGGGCGGACAGGAGCCGGTTTGGCAGGATAGCGACGATGGAAAGCGGCCAACAAACGGGGGGCATGAAGATCGCGGAGGGAGACCCATGACCGGTCCGCGGGACCATAGCCTCTCCAATGAACCAAGTATTGCAGCCTGTTCCGAGAGCGACGGGAATCTAGAATGGACTCAACTTCGAATTCAGGGCACCCGTCCACCACAACAGGAGGAGGAGGGAGACCCTCAGGGCGAGTAAAACGATTACACAGGAGAGGTTTAAGTAAGGACACATGAAAAGTATTGGGTATACGAAGGGACGGGGGTAATTGCAAGGCGTACGATACGGGGTTAATACACCGAAGGATCTTGTAGGGTCCAATAAATCGGGGTGCAAATTTCATGGACGGGACCTTCAACCTAATGTGTCGTGTACTGAGCCATACTTTGTCCCCCACATGATAGACCGGTGACGGCCTGCGTCTCAGATCAGCAGAACGCTTCTGGATGAGAGAGACGGATTCGAGATTCGACTTGGTCTTTTCCCAGATGGAACGCAGGACACGGAGGTGGTCCTCCAGGACCGGAATATTCCGATGTGTAAAGGAAGACGGAAACACAGTGGGGTGCATACCAGTAACGATCTCGAACGGAGAATATTTGGTGGACTGAGATGTGGCATTATTGTACGCAAATTCCGCCCACGGCAATAGGGAGACCCAATTATCCTGAGCATCAGAAATAAAGCACCTTAAATACGTCTCTAGTGTCTGATTTGTTCTCTCAGCTAATCCGTTCGTCTGTGGATGATACGCAGAGGAAAATGAGAGCTGAACTCCTAATTGTTGACAAAAACCCCTCCAAAATTTGGAAATAAATTGGGAACCACGATCTGACACAATCACGTTGGGAACGCCATGTAGTCGGAATATTTCTTTAGTAAAAACGTGTGCCAGCTCGATAGAGGAGGGAAGTTTTTTCAACGGAATAAAATGTGCCATTTTAGAAAAGCGGTCAACCACGACGAAAATTACTGTATGACCAGACGAAGGAGGCAGTTCCACTAGGAAGTCCATGGCTAAATGGGACCAGGGACGTTCAGGTACAGGTAGTGGTTGGAGGAGACCAGTGGGTTTTAGCCGGGAGGGTTTGGAACAGGTACACACTGGACAGGTAGTAACAAAATCTTTAACGTCTTTAGCAAGTGTGGGCCACCAAAGGTGCCTACGAATATGAGATAGAGTTTTTTCTATACCAAAATGACCGGCAAACTTCGATTCATGAAACAGTCTTAGGGCTATTAGAACCTCCTCAGGAGGAACGAATAACCTATCGGGTGGTTTAGACGAAGGTGCTAGAGCTTGTTTGGATAGTAAGGACTTCCAAAACGGAGAATCAATTTGGGTGTTCAGAGAAGCCAGGATTTTGTCCTCGGGTACAATGGGGGCTGGTACTAGGGGTTGAGTAGACATGGGCTCGTGCTGTCTAGATAGTGCGTCGGCTTTAACATTTAGACCCGGGTCTGTAAGTAATGACAAAATCGAACCGAGTAAGGAAAAGAGCCCATCGGGCTTGTCTGGGGTTCAACCTCCTAGCCTCAGATAGATAGGTTAAATTCTTATGGTCGGTTAGTATGGAAAATGTGCAAATGGAACCCTCTAACAGGTGGCGCCACTCTTTCAGAGCCAATATGATAGCCAACAATTCCCTGTCTCCGATGTCATAACGGGTCTCAGTAGGTGATAACTTCTTAGAGAAGAACCCGCAGGGTAACAAAGGTTGGTCCTCCGCAGCACGTTGGGACAGTACAGCTCCCACCCCAGACTCTGAGGCGTCTACTTCTAATATGAAAGGTTTGGTGGGGTCAGGGTGATTAAGAATGGGAGCTGTGGAAAAGGCGGCCTTTAATTTCTCAAATGCCTCCACAGCGGTGGGAGGCCAACACAGAGTGTCAGTACCCTTTTTGGTCAAGGCCGTAATGGGTGCAATAATCGATGAAAACCCTTTAATAAACCTTCTGTAATAATTGGAGAAACCAATAAATCGTTGAATGGCCTTGAGACCTTTGGGAAGAGGCCAATGAAGGATTGCATCTAGTTTCGAGGAATCCATCATGAAACCCGAAGAGGAGATCACATAACCTAAAAACTGTACTTGTTGTACATCAAACAAGCATTTCTCGAGTTTACAGTACAGACCGTTAGATAATAACTTGGATAGGACTAGTCGTACATGTTGGTGGTGTGTTTCCAGGTCAGGTGAATGTATCAGGACATCGTCAAGATAAACCACAACAAAACAAGGAGTATACTCTCTTAACACATCATTGATGAATGCCTGAAAAATCGCAGGGGCGTTGCACAAGCCAAAGGGCATAACCAAGTACTCGTAATGGCCGAGTCTAGTATTGAAGGCAGTCTTCCACTCATCCCCTCTCTAATGCGTATTAGATTGTAAGCTCCCCTAAGGTCCAATTTAGTGAACACCTTGGAGAATTTCAGGCGATCGAACAATTCAGGGATGAGTGGAATGGGATAGGCGTTCTTGACGGTTATTTTATTCAAACCACGGAAGTCGATACAGGGTCTAAGATCTCCCTCCTTTTTCCGAACAAAAAAGAAACCCGCACCGGCTGGGGAAGACGAGGGGCGAATGAACCCCTTTTGGAGGGAATCGGTAATGTACTCCTCCAGTACCTTATTCTCTTTTTCAGATAAAGGATAAACTGCCCCTCGGGGAGGAACGGCACCTGGGAGAAGGTCAATGGCGCAGTCGTATAGACGATGCGGGGGTAATTTGTCGGCCTCTCTTTTATCAAATACAGGAGCCAAATCAGCATAAGGAGGGGGAATAATCGTAGAGAGAGGCGGAGACGTGGGTACGTTAAGGGTGTTAACGGACAAGGGAATCTTAATGCAGGAGAGCAAACAATCGTTATCCCACTTAGCAATCTGACGGGCTCGCCAATCAATGACAGGGTTATGACGGGTTAACCAGGGGTAACCAAGTACGATAGGATAGGAAGGCGAAGTAATGGCATGAAAAAACATCTCTTCTTTATGACATAACCCTATCCCCACAGAAATGTTCTGAGTTTCAAACAAGACAAAAGGGGTTTCAAGAGGTCTACCGTCAATGGCTTGTACGAGTAATGGTGTTTTCTTTTCTACAAGGGTATATGGCATGTTTCTGGGCGAAACCCAAATCGATAAAGTTATCGGCAGCACCGGAGTCGACTAATGCGTAAAGATTAACCGGGTCACGGGAACTCTCCCAGGATAGAGTAACCGGAACCCGGAGTCTATTTTCCAGTTTGGGGGACGACGGAAAAGTACCCAAGAGCTGTCCCCTAAAGGCACTCAGGCACGAAAGTTTCCCGATGGACCCTGCGGGCGCTTGGGACAACCCTTCAGTAAGTGACCCCCCAATCCACAATACAGACATAAACCCTCACGCCTCCGGCGTTGTTTCTCACTGTCTGGTAGTTTGGTGCTATCTAATTGCATAGGTTCGGCGGGAGGGTGTGACTCGGGAAGCAAAGGTACCGAAAACCGGGGAGGCGTCCTAAGGAGTGGTTTTTTCGACCTCTCCTTGGTATGTCTACGATGGCGAAGACGTTCATCTATGAAAGACAGGTAGGTTATTAACTCCTCTAGCTCTTCTGGGAGATCTCTGGCTGCTATTTCGTCCTGAAGTTCATCGTTTAACCCCTCAGAAAACACGGCCATTAAAGCCTCATTATTCCAGTTTAATTCTGAGGCCAAAGACCTGAACTCTAGTGCATAATCACCCAGGGATTTCGTACCCTGACGTAAGCGCAACAAGGACTTAGCAGCATTGGTCTTTCGCCCCGGAGGGTCAAACACTCTACGAAAAGCCGACATAAATTCTCGATAATTATACACAATAGGTTTATCGGTGTCCCAGAGAGGGTTAGCCCAACATAGTGCTTTATCGGTAAGATGGTTAATAACAAAGGCGATCTTGGCACGATCAGTAGGGTAAGACCACGGGGTTAATTCAAAGTGAATAGAGATCTGATTTAAAAAACCTCTACAAGCGTTAGGATCACCTCCGTAACGTACCGGAGGTAGCAAGTTAGGATATGAAGTAGGCACAGAAAATGGTTCGGAAGGGGGCGGCTTGACTGGAGGGGACACCTCTACCTGGGTAGGGGCAGTGCGGTTAAGCAGGGTTTGGAGGGCCTGGGCGAACTGATCAAGACGATGATCTTGATCCTCCAAACGACTTTCCAAGCCAGAGAGTTGCTGAACGGTCCCTGCAAGGTCCATGGCCCTTTCGTGATGTCAGGCGGACACACGTACCCGTAGGTAGCTATGGTCAGCCCTAAGGCGAAACAGGAGGGTGGAACCCTAAATGCGATACCAGTCCTTATAGTTGGCTGGGTTATGCAGTAGCTAGAAGTGAACCTATAAGGCAGGGACGTAGGCAAAGAGGACAGAGGCCAGTCCTAAGGGTGGCTGGTCTAGAAACAAGAAAATACGGAGTCCCAGAGAGTGTACGTCAAGCTAGTACACGCAAGTCGAAGGTTACGTAAGGAGGATACACAGGTAACTGGAAAAACCTCGAACTCTAATCACAATACCAGTCCTTGTGGTGGCTGGGTTAAGTGATAGCGAGTAGTAAAACAGTACAGTACACAGGGAGAAACCAAAAGCAGCGTCAAAACACAAAAGCCGGGTCAAAGGGATATAGAGATACTCAGAGTCGGTTGCCAAAAGCCAGGTCATGCACAGTAAGTCAATAAGAATCAGAATACAGCACCAAAGGGTATAGCAAGCTAAAACCACGAAGGGCGCAGACAAAAGCAAAAAGCAGGTTTAAATCAGGCGCCCTACCTCCCGATTGGCCAACAGGATCACATGACACAGGAGGCACCACGGTGGAGACGTGATGACGTCACGCCGCTGGGAAGCCTCATACCCGGAAGCGGCGGCGGCCCGCGCGCATAGGACACCAGGAGGGACCGCGAGGAGGACGCAACCCTCGGGTCCTAACAAAAGGATATTCAGGTGCCCATATACCCGCAACAAGGTTCTCAATCGCTTTCCCTGCAGTGGATCAAAAAAATACCAACGCACTACTAGTGCAATATCGTTTAAATGTAATGGTAAAGTTGGACTTATATATGGTACACTCACATGTTAATGAGCCGCATTGGCTCCAAGATGTCGCATGGGAATATTAGGTAATTCCAAAACCTTCTCTAAATCACGTTACAGGAAGCAGCAGTGGTTAAAATAAAAACAAATTTATTAATACATAAATTATATTACCAGAACGCGTTTCGCTCCTCAGAGCTTCTTCAGCTGGTATCACTGGTCTTATGTCTGCTGCTTCCTTATATACTATTAGACTGTCCCATTTAATCATTCACAGTTCACATCGAATCACAATCATTGAAACAATTAACACAATTTAAAAAGCCAATTAAAACACTTGAAACAAATTAAAAACAATTTAAAAACAATTGGGATCACATGTAACCTTTTATCTATCAATCTCATTAATGCCTGTGCTTCTATGGTGCCTCTAGGGGTGGAACGCTAGGTTATTAGCCTTAATTAGATGGGAAAATTACTTTTTTTTTTAAAAAAATCTTTTTTACTATATGGCGTTTAAACAGCGGGGCGCACATCACTGCGCATGCGCAAGTATCCAACGTATCAAATGGCTTCATTGAGCGCAGCTCTAACTGCGCATCTTGCGCACAACATCTAATGCGCATAGGTCACGAACTAATGGAGCCCCGCATCGGTATATATATCGCCCCATACTAATTAACACTTTCAGATGGAAATTTACCACCACAAATCAAGCGGATCACATCACTGGGGGACTGCATTTATACGTCCAGCATTTTTCACGGACAAAATGGTTTTGCATTTTAATTTATTTTTCCCTCCTACATCCGTCAAAAATAACTTCAGTGAAAAAACGGACTGTGTGACCACTACTGCGTCTTCCGTACTGACGTACATCCGTACTGCACGGACGTACAGTCTGTAGAAATCACGCTCGTCTGACTCTAGCCTTAAACCACCGAATGGCAGGGCATTTCGGGAACCTTTCACTGCTGGTTTGTGTTCTCTGAATAGACGAAGCAGTGCTTTTTCATGGGGTTTTCACTGCCCTCGAACAGACACCGAACAGGCACCGTATGTTCAGGCAATTCGCCAGGATTTTGGCGAATTGCCTGCTCTCTGGATAGCCGAATGGCCAAGAAAGGTAACCGAACCCTGATTTTCAGCGTTTGGTTACTTTTCTCAAGCAATTCGGAGCTCTTTGAATAACCCTGATAGTTTTAAAAATGTTCAAAAAACCTGACTGACGTACATTGATTGAACATTTTTAAAACTGTGCTTTTTTTTGCCACAGAAAATGATGGAAGAGGGTGGTCAATAATATGGAGTGCTCTTTCTTGGTGTTTTGTATTTAATGTCTTAGATGTATAATAAATCGCGTTTGAACATGATGAGTGAAACCAGTAAAAATGAGCTCAGCACACAGGGGTGAAATGGCTTACCAGCGAAGGGGTTAAGAGAAAGGAGTACAGGGACTTACATGTTAACCCTGTTCTGAATTACAAAATACCAATTCTGTTCTGGCACTACTCCCTCACCAGGGCTAGAATTAACCCCTTATTAACTGTCTAGGTATAGAGGTTCAAAAGTGTAGTGCATATCAGAGGCGTACTTTGGGTATTTTGCACCCCTTCCCCCACGAGCAAAAAAAGTTTCACTGAGGCGCTCTCAGCGTCCTTAAACACACTCTCTATTAGAAAGAGACTCCTCCAGGTCCCATTAGAGACTACAATAGTGGAGTGTAATGGGTCCTGGAGGGGGTCTCACTAACAAAGGTGCTCTCAATGTTTTACATTTTTTAACCCTATAGTGACCAGGCGATATTATCATTGTCTGTCCAACAGTGCCCACTGCTGTTTATACATTCCTGCGCTGTTTGTGTTTAGGTCTAATTTTCATCGTACTCGTTTATGGAACCCACACATTATATACTGGTTTTCTTGCCATTAAATGGACTTATTAAGATACCATTATTTTCTTCATATTGTATAATTTACTATGAAAAAATAAAAATTAAATATGATGATAATAATAATAAAAAAAACACACACACATTTTTTCGAACTTTAATCCCCAAAATCCAAAGCCGCCAAAAAAGACCCCGGCTAAATAGTTTCTAAATTTTATCCTAAGTTTAGAAAAACCCAATTTGTACATGTTTTTGCTTTTTAACCCCATTCACTGCTGAGGCATTTCACCTCTGTGTGCTGCTGAGCTCATTTTACTGTTTTATGCTCATCAAGTTTAAACGAGATCTGAAGTCCTATTTTATTATACGACTCAGACAATTTTTTAAGAAAAAAAATATATATATTTTCACCAAACATGATCATGTGTGGTATTATGATCAGGCCGTTCCATTGATAGCAAACATGACCTTCTAGCTGCCAAGGATTGGGGGATATTATTATTATTATTCTTTATTTATAAAGCGCCAGCATATTCCGCAGTGCTGTACAATAAGCACAGTATACACAGGGTTACAATACATTGAACAACATTTGACAAACAGTACAGGAGGAGATGAGGGCCCTATTCCCGTAGGAACTCACAATCTAGGAGGGTTGGGGTTGGAAACAGGAGGAGAGGACTGTAAGGTGAGAGTGATTGATGGTTGTGTCAGTGAGTTGGGTGGTAGGCTTCCCTAAATAGGAATGTTTTAAGGGAGCGTTTGAAGGAAGAGAAGTTAGGGGAAAGTCTGACAGTACGAGGGAGAGCGTTCCAGAGAGTGGGGGCTGCGCGTGAGAAATCCTGCAGTCTATCATGGGAAGAGGTGATGCGGGGAGAAGCTAGGCACAGGTCACTGTTTGACCTTAGGGAGCGGGCTGGGGTGTATCTGGTGATTAGTGAGGACAGGTAGTGGGGCGCTGAGTTAGTGAGGGTTTTGTAGGTAAGGATAAGGATTTTGAACTTAATTCTGCAGTGGATGGGGAGCCAGTGAAGGGACTCGCAGAGGGGAGCGGCAGAGACAGAGCGGCGGGTGACGTGAATTAGCCTGGCGGAGGCGTTCAGGATGGATTGTAGGGGGGAGAGGCGGGACAGAGGGAGGCCAGATAAGAGATTATTGCAATAGTCGAGTCGGGAGATTACCAGGGCGTGTATGAGTTGTTTTGTGGTGGCAGCGGTAAGAAATGGCCGAATTCTGGAAATATTACGCAGTTGGTATCGGCAGGAGGAGGAAAGAGACTGGATGTGGGGGATGAAGGAAAGAGCAGAGTCAAGTGTAACTCCAAGACAGGGAACTTGGTTTGATGGGGAGATGGTGATACCCTCCACCGTGATAGAGAAGTCAGGAGGTGGCGAGGCATTGGAGGGAGGAATAAGTAGGAGCTCAGTCTTTGACATGTTGATCTTTAGGTGGTGGGAGGCCATCCAGGAGGAGATGCCAGATAAACAGTCACTGACTTTTGAAAGGACAGGGGGAGAGAGATCAGGGGTAGAGAGGTAGATCTGAGTGTCATCAGCGTAGAGGTGGTAATTAAAGCCAAAGCTGTTGATGATTTTGCCCAGGGAGGAGGTGTAGATGGAAAAGAGCAGAGGACCAAGGACAGAGCCTTGAGGTACACCAACAGATAGAGGCAATGAAGAGGAGGAGTTACCAGCAAAGGACACACAGAAGGACCTGTTGGATAAATAGGAGTCAACCCAAGCAAGTGCAGTGTCACAGAGACAAGAGAGCTGAGGGTCTGAGAAGGAGGGGGTGGTCAACAGTGTCAAAAGCAGCCGAGAGGTCAAGCAGGATGAGAATAGAATAGTGGCCGTGTTTTTTAGCAGTGTAGCGCTCACTCCCGGAGGAGCTGCTGAAAATGAACCACGGGTCAGTCTCCCCGCACTAGGGAATAAATGTACTCCAACACCGTTGTGAGTTTTTATCATTTATATAGTTTACTAAAATCTTGAGCAGATGTTGAAACACGGTATTCACAAATATTATTACAATATTTTCGTATTTCGGTAAAACACGCAGCGGAAAAGAAACGAAACACGAAGCTTCGTATTTCGGAAAATAAAATATTCGCGACCGAACATAAAAGAATGCAATTTCCCGATAGTTCAGAAAAAGGGACAGGTAGCGAAAACCCCAAACATACAATCCCTTCGTATTACGGCAAACGCGCAGCGGAAAAGAGAAAAATGTATTCGGAACGTATCTTTGTTTTTAACCCCGTTCTGATAAAAGGAAATGAGTCCTGTACAAGTTAAGTTCCAGAATGTAAGAAGCGTATCTGTGTGTGTGTGGTACCCGGGTACTGTTCAACTGGCCAGTGAATTTAATAAAAGAAAATCTTCGACTAGTCAGTTGGGGCCCTGTAAACTTTAAAGAGAAACAGCAGAGCGTCCTTTAATCATACACCAGCCTTGGAGGCCTCTCACCCATCCGATGACTGCTTTAGGCTCCGCTGACCCAGGACGTCTCTCCACCCGATTTTGACTGGGGATACTAGCGGCCGGATCCGTTGTCTACCTTGATGCAGCTTGTCCAGCTCCCCGCCTGCTCTCAGTTCGATTCCGCCGATCTGCAGCTGTTGTCTGGGTACTGGCAAGTCTCCTTCTCCTCAGGCTGAGTGACCCAAATAGGAATTACAGGTCTCCCTCGGGCTTTGGCCTAGCTCCTCCAGCAGTCTCCTCAGTGCGTCTGCTCTCTCTCATCCCCTGGCGCGCTCTGGAACTTTCTCCACGAGGCAGAGGATGTAAGTGTCCAGTCCCACCCACTTCCTGGCTTCTTGCAAAGCATGTCTGTTATTGTAGTCCCAATGTCCAGTATCTGATCGCGACAGTCTCCATCTTGTGGCCAAAAATAGGTACTGCACAACAAGACGATTTTTACACAGCGCTACACTCTCCCCCTCCTAGAACTCTTGGGTCTCTCCAAGGAGGTACAACAATTACATTACGTTTCCAACAATTCGAATGCAGTTTATACAACATGTACAGGTTCAGCAGCATACATATAGTGAGTTAATAACACTTCCTCAAGTTGACTCATATTTTGGGCTACCTCAACTAGCATAGCAGACACTTCGGGCAACCTCCGCACCGTGGTGATGGCCTCTTCAGTGCTATGTCCTGGTGAGTCGTAGGTGAGTCGTTGGGGCGGTCGAACAGAGCGTTTTGGTTCTGGCTCAATCAGTTCCTCTTCAGGTGGAAGTACTATAGGCGTCGGCTCAATTCTTCCTCTATCACTGGAGCAGACGTTTCTTCAGAGTATGATCCCTCCAGTGAAGGCATAGAACTGTAATCACCTGAATAAGCTTCCGGAGCTACCGGGATCCCCACAGCCTCAGGGACTTCCAACTGAAATTCAAGAGGCTCAGGGATATCAACAGTCTCAGGGACTTCCAACAAGAATTCAGGAGCTTCAGGCCTCAAGTTACTCTCCCACCGCTCAGGGACAACGACAACCTCTTCAGGCTCCGGCGAGCGTATCCAGTCCAGACAGAAACTTTCTTCTTCACTGTCCCTTTCGCTCTCTTCGACAGCCCGGGTCTGTTGAGACCGAGTAACAGGGGGCAAACGTGGAACAGGCGGGTTTGGCCGAGGCAATTCGTCCCCAACCGGCATCCTTACAGCCTCTCTCAAAGGTAACAAGTGGTTTCGGTGCCAATTCTTAAGAGGCCCAGCCTTTCCATCCGGGCGAATCTGATATACTGGTAAACCCGGCAGTTGTTTGCAAACAATGTAAACCTGGGAACTCCACCTATCCGCCAACTTGTGTCTCGCAGCCGCACCCAAGTTCTTCAATAAGACCCTATCACCGGGTTGTAGATCTTGTATTCGAACTTTCAGGTCATAGTTCCTTTTGTTTCTTTGCTCCCGTTTCCCGAGGTCAAACGGGCCTGTTCAAACGCAGAAGCCAGATTCTTTCGAAGTCTATCCACGTAGTTTCTATGGGAAGCTACTGAGGTCTGGTCTAGGGATAACCCAAATGCCAAATCAACCGGCAGTCGAGCCTCCCTTCCAAACAAGATAACGACGGTGGTGAATATCCAGTTGCATCGCTCTCCGTACTGTTATATGCATGCACCAGAGTAGCTATGTGCCGACTCCAACTCTGCTTCTCCACATTCGACAAGGTCCCCAGCATGTTTAGCAGTGTGCGATTAAACCTTTCAGGCTGAGCATCACCTTGAGGGTGATATGGTGTGGTTCGAGTCTTTTGGATTCCCAACAACTCCAACAATTGCCCTACCAGTCTGCTTTCAAAGTCTCTTCCCTGATCAGAGTGTATCCTCCTTGGCAGCCCATAATGAACAAAGAACTTTTCCATCAACACCTTGGCCACTGTCGGAGCGCGTTGATCTCTTGTGGAAAATGCTTGGGCATAACGAGTGAAATGATCAGTCACTATTAGAATGTTCCCTTGCCCACTAGCATCCGGCTCTAAGCACAAGAAGTCAATGCACACCAAATCCATGGGTCCCTGGCTCTGCAGATGGCTCATTGGAGCAGTTCGGGTCGGTAGAGTCTTTCTCTGAATACACCTCAGACAGGAATGACAATAACTTTCAACTTCAGCCCTCATGCAAGGCCAGTAGAACCTATCTCGCACCAGTTTAAAAGTTCTTTCTGCACCCAAATGTCCATGTTCATCATGCAGTGATCGCAGCACACTCTCCCTATGTCTAGTGGGGAGGAACAACTGTTGGATCTCTTCAGCATTAGCTGAGGGGCCCCTTCGGTAGACCACCCCATCCAGCATCTTTAACCGCTCCCATTCTTTGTAGACCAACCTGGCTCCACTCGGGGAGTTGGTTAACAAAATCTCTCGCTGGTTTGTAGTCAGGGCCTTTAGGGTCAAGGCAATTAAAGGGTCTCTGGCCTGATCCGCTTTCAGGTCTTGTCTCGAAAAGGTAGGTAAACTTTCATCCCTTAACTGCGTAGGGTTACAGTAGAACTCAGGAACAGCCGCAGCCATAACTGAGTCCATTCTGTAGTATAGGGTCTTCTCGATAACGCATCAGCATCTCGATTATTCACCCCAGGGCGATACTTCAGGCTGAACCGAAACCCTGACAGAGCGGCCAACCACTGATGTCCCGTTGCGTCCAGTTTTGCAGTAGTAAGGATATAGGTGCGAGGATTATTATCCGTCTTAATCACGAACTCAGCTCCATACAGATAGTCTTTCAACTTGTCCACCACTGCCCACTTCAAGGCTAGGAACTCCAACTTGTGAGTAGGATAGTTCTTCTCTGAAGGAGCAAGGCTCCGGCTCACGTACGCCACAGGCCTCAGCAATCCATCATACTCCTGATATAGGACTCCTCCCAGACCTTCTCGGCTGGCATCCACATGTAGTTCATACGGCTTGTGAGGGTCCGCATAGGCCAAAACAGGAGCTCGGGTTAGACTCTCTTTCAACTTTACGAAAGCTCCTTCACATTGACTGGTCCATTCACCTTGTATAGACTCTCGAGCTTTCCTTGGCCCCGGAGCTGACGGGTTTTTGTCAGAGACCTTGCAGCCTTCTTCTGTGGTTTCTTTCTGCAGGAGTTTGTTCAGTGGTTGAGCTATTTTCGCGAATCCTCCCACAAATCTTCTATAGTAGGAACAGAATCCCAAGAAAGATCTAAGCTCAGTGACGTTTCGGGGTCTAGGCCAAGAAGCTACGGCCTCCAACTTTCGAGGGTCTGTCGAAACACCTTCTGCGAACCACATGTCCTAGATACGTAACAGACGGCAGACAGAATTGGCACTTCTCCAGAGACAGTTTCAGCCCCTCTTCATGGAGCCTCTTCAAGACCTTCTCCAGACGTTGCTCATGTTCTTCCAGAGTCTTCCCAAACACAATTATGTCATCCAGGTACACTAATACTTCGATTAGATTCATATCCCCGACTGTCTTCTCCATCAACCGTTGGAACGTGGCTGGAGCCCCCGTAAGGCCTTGAGGCATTCTGTTGAATTCAAAGAACCCCAGTGGCAGATGAACGCAGTTTTCTCCTTGTCTTCAGGATGCATTGGTATCTGGTGATACCCACTTCGCAGGTCTAGTACACTAAACCACTTTGCTCCAGACAAACACTGTAGGGCATCTTCAATCCGAGGAGTGGCATATTGATCGGGGATGGTTCTCCGGTTCAATGTGCGGTAGTCTATGCATAAGCGGACAGAACCATTTTTCTTCCGGACCAACACTATGGGAGATGCATAGGACTCCTGGACTCTTGAATCACCTTGGTTCTTTGTAATTCGTTCAGCTGCTCTCGCAGATCATCTAAGTCTCCTAGCGGAACTCGCCTTGATCTTTCACGAAACGGCTTGTCTTCTTGTAATCGAATACGGTGTTCAGTACTCTTAGCTAGGCCCACATCGAACTCATCTTTCGAGAACAATTCCTTCCACTTTAAGACTTGAGACTGAAGACGTTTCTTCCACTCAGGTGAAATGGGAGCGTCCTTGGGGTAGAATCTTTCATCTGGAATCTCTTTATCTTCTCCCCCTCCTGAATCGGTAGAGAGGGGTGTAACAGACTCTACTTGCCCGATAGGCATTCGTGCTTTAAGAACCACTGGAGAATCCGTCACATTGCACACACTGACCGAGACTCTTCCTCGTGTTCTCTTCAGAGCCTTGGTGGAGATTATTTCAGGAATTACTTCGACTCCGGTTTCACTCCCATGATCAAAATCGGTTCCCAGCACCACATAGGGACCGGGTTGCGATCCGTTCAACTTGACTGAAGCCCGGAAGCTCGCTACTTCTCCTGCTTGCAGAACCTTCTCCGTTCCACCCAGTCTCCACAGTCTTCCCACTTCGGCAGGTGCCTTTCGTTCTTCGACCATCCTCTGATAGACCGGACGTAACATTGGGTGTACTCCTTGAGTTGAACCTTCTTCCAACACGATAGGCGTCAGGAGACGCCGCACTAGGTCAGTATTCGTCCCCACTATCAGGGAGCTTCTGTTCGCACCCGAGGGTCGAGGACACACAATGGCCAATGCATCACAACCCCAGACTGCCCGATGACTTCAGATCCGATCTCCAACTTTACTTGCAGGTACCCGTCATAAGGGAGTTTCTCAGTGCCGATACCCCATATTTCCAAATCCTTCAATTCTTGCAAAGGAATGTGCTTTAAGTGTTTCTCGTAGAAGTCTCTGTAGATCAATGTCACTTGAGCCCCTGAATCTAACAGGGCTTTGGTGTAGACTCCTTCCACTTGGATTGGCACAATAGGAGAAGGACCTATCAGTTGGTCAGGAAATTTGGTGGCGGTATCCGGACGCTTAGACCCAGTTTGCTGTACCCTGGCCTTTTTCTTGGCCCGTGCAGGTTTTGGGTGTGCATTGCTTCCCCATGACGTAGACCCGGATGCTAAGGGAGTGACTCTCTCAGTCCTGGCAGGCTCTACAATTGGCTCGGCTTTGGGCCTCCTCGCCCTCTTAGTCTTTGCTTGGTTTCTGGAGCAGGTTCAACCCTCGGGCACTCAGGTTGCTCCTTTACTGGTGCCCTCTGGCGTTTCCCGCCGGTGAGGTAGATAACAGTCCTTCCAGGGCTTCCAACAGTCCCTTGACTCTATCCTTCTCAGGCTTCCGGCCTTTGCACTGTGCGCGGAAATGGCCCATCTCTCCACACCCGAAACATCTCTTCTTAGAGAGCGGAGACGTAGTTGCTTGTTGAGATTTGGTTAAAAGATTTGGACCAGACGCCACAGCAACTTCCGTCGTCTGCATACCTGTGAGGAATTTCTGCATTTCTGCCTGCATTTCTGTCACCTTCATCAATACCCGGCACAGTTCCGCGTGCGCTTGTTGCAATTCAACTTGAGCTTCCTGAACTTTCTTGACGGTTTTGGACAATTCATCCCTTTCAGGGAGGTTCGATTCTTTAGCAGCCCTCTCTGTAGATTTAAAACCAACTAGGTGTTCTTGTTCGTCCTCATCAGACCCATAGGTATCTAGAGAGTCGCTTTCAGGTTGCAGGCCGCCGCTATGTCTCACAGGTTGTGCATACGCCCTTTCCCCCCGCCTGAAAGATTTCTCTTCTAGTAAAGCCTCTTCCTCTCGCACAACTCGAATCAGTTCCAGGTACTTTAACTCTTGATTACCTGCTCTGCTTCTCAGCTGCATCATCACTGGATCTAAAGGTTGAGAGCCCCTCAGGATCTGTTTTATTCGGATCTTATCTACTTCGGCCGGTTCGGCCCTTTCTTCAGGAGTATCTGGTGTAGAATCTTATCCAGGCGCCTCATGTACTCGGTCATTCTCTCACCTCTTCTCTGATAGGTGTGTTCGTACTGATATACCAGTTCGGCCGCCTTTTCGGTTCGTCCAAAAACTTCTTCAAGAACGTTTAAGTAATCTAAAGCAGTACAATCTTTTCTGCTCAGTTTCAGGTTTCTCACCGCTTCTGACGCAGGTCCCTTTAAGCTCTCGGTAATCCTTTGCTTTTTCTGGGCCTCAGGGACATCCCACTCATCCAGAGCCTGCATCGCCTGTTCCACCCATTCTTCAAAGGTTTCTTCTCCCGCCGGAGTTGGTACGTTTCCTGTAAAATTTCTTAACCGTCGATAACCGAAGTTAGTGTGAGGAGGGCTTGTTTTCTGACATTTAGCCAGTAGATCTCCAATAGCCACGATAAATTCAGGCCCAATCATGGCCAACGGACTAGGCACGGGAACACTTGCGGATTCACCACGTGGCGTACTTGGCTTAATTAGTTGGACTTCCACCTCTTCAGCCAGTTTCACGCTCGTGCCCTGAAAACATGGCGGAACACCCTTTCTCCATTCGAGAAGAACATACATGTGAGAGGTATCTGGTTTTTTTTCAATGTCCAGAATTAACCCCCGATGATCTGGTGCTAGCGTGCCACGGCCTGGCGAATCTGATCTTCAGCCCAAGTGTCTGCTGGAATATCCATGACTATACAACATTCCGACTGGCTACTGTGCTCCCCACACCACTCGGCAACAGTGTCTGGATCCATATTTAACCCTTTAGATGCGGTTTTTCCAGAGACTGGATCCCGGAAACGAGCCCCCACGTGTAGCGCTCACTCCCGAGGAGCCGCTGAAAATGAACCACGGGTCAGTCTCCCCGCACTAGGGAATAAATATACTCCAACACCGTTGTGAGTTTTTATCATTTATATAGTTTACTAAAATCTTGAGCAGATGTTGAAACACGGTATTCACAAATATTATTACAATATTTTCGTATTTCGGTAAAACGCGCAGCGGAAAAGAAACGAAACACGAGGCTTCGTATTTCGGAAAATAAAATATTCGCGACCGAACATAAAAGAATGCAATTTCCCGATAGTTCAGAAAAAGGGACAGGTAGCGAAAACCCCAAACATACAATCCCTTCGTATTACGGCAAACGCGCAGCGGAAAAGAGAAAAATGTATTCGGAACGTATCTTTGTTTTTAACCCCGTTCTGATAAAAGGAAAATGAGTCCTGTACAAGTTAAGTTCCAGAATGTAAAAAGCGTATCTGTGTGTGTGTGGTACCCGGGTACTGTTCAACTGGCCTTTGAATTTAATAAAAGAAAATCTTCGACTAGTCAGTTGGGGCCCTGTAAACTTTAAAGAGAAACAGCAGAGCGTCCTTTGGCCTTGGAGGCCTCTCACCCATCCGATGACTGCTTTAGGCTCCGCTGACCCAGGACGTCTCTCCACCCGATTTTGACTGGGGATACTAGCGGCCGGATCCGTTGTCTACCTTGATGCAGCTTGTCCAGCTCCCCGCCTGCTCTCAGTTCGATTCCGCCGATCTGCAGTTGTTGTCTGGGTACTGGCAAGTCTCCTTCTCCTCAGGCTGAGTGACCCAAATAGGAATTACAGGTCTCCCTCGGGCTTTGGCCTAGCTCCTCCAGCAGTCTCCTCAGTGCGTCTGCTCTCTCTCATCCCCTGGCGCGCTCTGGAACTTTCTCCACGAGGCAGAGGATGTAAGTGTCCAGTCCCCACCCACTTCCTGGCTTCTTGCAAAGCATGTCTGTTATTGTAGTCCCAATGTCCAGTATCTGATCGCGACAGTCTCCATCTTGTGGCCAAAAATAGGTACTGCACAACAAGACGATTTTTACCACAGCGCTACAGCAGTTAGGAGGTCGTTGGTGACTTTGGTGAGGGCAGTTTCAGTTGAGTGTAGGGGACGGAAGCCAGATTGCAGGGGGTCAAGTAGGGAATTGGAGGACAGGAAGAGGGAGAGGCGGTTGAAGACTAGTTTTTCTAAGAGCTTTGATGTGAAGGGAAGCAGGGATACAGGGATATGTGGGTCCAAAGACCACCTTCAGCTCCCCTTGGCAGCTAGGGGGTTAACTGACCAACTGACATCATCACACATATGGCGACGATGTCAAGGGGTGACCCCAGAGGCTTGGCTGACATCCAAGATGTCAACTGCCTCCAGGATTGGATTGCGATCAGGCACCGAATTGAGATCCGGCACCTAAGGGGTTAAAGAGAGGCACCACTGGAAAGAGCATACTCTTTTTTTAAAAAAAAAATCTGCAGCCATTCGGGAGGGACTCCCCCTTCAGGTTCTCCACTGAGATCGCAGGGGGGCCTGAAACTGATGTCATCGCACCTAGCGATGATGTCAGTGCAACGGCCGGGACCCATAAAACTGTCAGTCTGGCTTCAAGGAAGCCAGACCGACGTGGAGCGCAGAAAAGGGAGTATAGGTAGGGAGGGGTGTTAAAGGACCATGATGTACATAGTATGTCCTTGGTCCTTAAGGGGACTTTTTCCCAGGAAGTGGTCCTTATAAGGTTAAAAAAACATTTTATTACAATTCACAATCATTTAGGCCCCGGCATCTCTGGAGCCCTACAGTCTAGAGTGACTGTTATGTTTAGTTGTCTATATTAATTGAATCTTCCTCACAGCTGATTTTTCCTTCAGTTTTATGTTTCTTGGTATGTTCCTTCCTCACAACTGACCTCCCCTATGGTTCTGTGTTTATTGGTATGTTCCTTACAACTGCCATTTTGAATATATTTCTAGGGATGCTAGCAGTTTGTCAGCTCAGGAATAGCATATTCTTTTTACCTAACGTACCAAGTTTAGTTCCCTGGATCCGGATGCGTTGTTGCCTGACCGGCATGCGCAGGTGTCAGCATGTGTGGGTGCCAGCATGCACGGGTGCCGGCATACATTGGTCCGATGCATGCAGGGACCCACGCATGCCGGGAACCGCACATGCCAGCACCCCAACAACTGTACATGTGCAGTTGCTGGATGCAGTTAGTCTGCAATTTCCTATCAGGGGGTGTATTGATCTTAAAAGATTAATGCAATATCTCGTCCCGTAATATCGCGGATTAACTATCGTGGCATCTCACTGTTCTGCATAGTGGGAAAGGTTTTTGCTCAAGTGGTCCTGACTTGCCTGAAAACACTTGCTAACAGCATGTACTCCATAACTTGGTGCGGTGACAAGTAAGAAAGATGAACAGTTGACATGATCTTCATATTCCATCAACTCAAAGAAAAGCTGCTGCCCAATAATTTTTGATTATTTTACTTAACTTTTGTCCCTCGCCCCTTACAGCTCCTGCTCTTTCACTCGGGGACTCCCTGAACCGGAAGTCCCTGAAGCTTTTCTGCGCAATTTGTAGTTCTACATAACTTGTATAGAACAGAAACCGCAAATTGTACACCGTTATGCAGAGTTGGATTAAGGTACCATGGGGCCAGGCATGTACTGGCCATCGGGACTACTGGGAGGTTCCCAGTGGGCCGATGGCTCAGTGGGCCGTGTAACTGGCCACCTGTGGCTCGCGTAGGCCAGCCAGCCGCCCAGGCCGTAGGCTGGCCACGTCACGCACTTAGGCGGATCAGACCCAAAAGCACACAAATCACGATGACCACAATGCAGACAGTCGGTCATCGCGATTTGCAAGAAATCTTATCCGGCCTGTAATGCCTGTGATCCTGGCTGGGACGAGGAGGGTAGGCCGGGCACCACCTGAAGTTCTCCACTCTGAAGACACTGATCTCAGTGCACCTGCACGAGTCACCACGTGCGACTGGGGGGGGCGGCAAAGGAGCCTGCTGTTGCCTGCAAGTGCCACCCGACCAGTGCCAGCAGGCTTTAGACCCAGCCAGAGACACCAGTGCCAGTAACACCAGGTCCTACCAGAGCAGACCCAGGCACAACATTGCCACTGCCAGCCAGACCGCTGCCCCAACCTTTTTGAAGGACGGTGGATGGCAAATATTTAAAATAATAATATAAAAAATTGCTTTGAACGCTCATTCTTATACTCACTGCCTTTACAATGAGAGTTTTAATGCTGTGGATCCTGTGTACCCTTTTACTCACTGCCTTTACAATGAGAATTTTAATGCTGTGGATCCTGTGGCTTATCCTTATACACGTAGATCCTAATCCGTCCCTGTGTGTTTCCAGAATCAGAGTGGGCCAGTTTGGATGAAGTCCAAGGCTGATGTTTTTTGTCACAGTCCAGCCCTGCATGGGGCCCTAGGCAGGTTACAGGTTTAGGGGCCCCCTTCAGTTTTTTTTTATATACACCTAATTCATTCCTTCTCAGGGACACACACCATATCAACATGGGTTTACTTTAAGTGAAAGGTAGAGCCGCAGTGTAAACGAAAAAACAACACCACTTTCCTACAGGTTGGGCACCACCAGTGCTTTTTCTGGAAAAATAGGTGGGGGTACTCTCACGCCCAGGGACAAACTGCGATTATTACGACAATTTTTTGTGTCCTAATAAATACTCCTTTATTGACTCTATAACCTCCCTGGCTGTTTTCCCGAGTGTGTTCATTGTCGAAAGCGATAACCCCGAGTCACACTTGCGCTGGATACATTACCTGTCCATGCGCTCCCTCGCTGACCTCCACGATCGCATTCTCCTCCGGTTATCGCGGCGTTTTGCTTCCTGGTTCCCTTCTCACGAGAAAGGAACCCAGAAACAAAACGTTGCGATCGCCGGTCCGAGCCCTGAAAGCTGCCAGATCCTGGGGAACACAGAAAGCTGCCAGATACATCCTAATGCGGAGCTGCAAGCCCAAACCATCCTAATACAGAACCACCTGCCCCAAGCACTCTAATACAGAACCATCAGCCCAAAGCATTCTAATACAGAACCACCTGCCCAAAGTATCCTAATATAGAACCACCTGCCCAAAGCATCCTAATACAGAACAACCCGCCCAAAGCATCCTAATACAGAACCACCAGTCTAAAGCATCTTAATACAAAATCCCCTGCCCAAAGCATCCTAATTCAGAACCACCTGCCCAAAGCACCCTAATACAGGACCATCAGCCCAAAGCATCTTAAAACAGAATGTCACGTACCTCCGGCGCCCGGCAGCATCCTCCGCACTGTTTGCTGGACGAGCAGCGGATGAAATGCATGCCGGTGCCAGTCACGTGATGGTCGGAGGAGCAGGGCGCGGAGCTATGACGTTGAGCCATTGGGTTTAAGTACCCTGCACTCAGACGAGATTGGCGCGCTGATGTAGTTTCGTGTAGAGATGTTCAATTCCTTTCGTTCCGAATTGAAATTCGGACGCAATTCATCATATTCGTGGTTCGGGAGCATTTCCGAAAACGAAATATTGACCAGCTGAAATTTTGGATTAATCCAAAATTTCGGATCGATTCAATGATTTGCATCATTTGATGATTTGGATCATTTCGGTGATTTGGATCATTGCGGCGAATCGGATCATTTCGACGAATCGGCTTATTTTGGGTGATCCGGATCAGTTGGTTTTTTGCTTTTTTATGACTTATTTCATTTTTTATTGCTTATTTAATAATGGGAAGTAGATTACTACCAATAGAATGAAAGTTTCTTTGCTTAATTATTCTTTTAGGATTTTTAGGCATTTTTGGGGGAACTTTTAGGTTTCCTAACATTTTTTAAAGAAACAAGGCATTTTAACACATAGGTTTCAATGCAGCAAATGAATCCGCACACTGCCGGGCAGCGCCTCTCTGCAGAATAATTCAGCATATGAATCCACACACTGCCAGGCAGCACCTCTCTGCAGCAGGGGCGGATCCACTCACAAGATTCAAGGGGGGTGCATTCTATCAGTTTTGGCCAAGAGCTGGTGTTGGGTTCACAGTGACAGGCAGATATATTTGCCCCCAGCTCACATGGATATATTTTCCCCCAGCTCACATGGGTATATATTGCCTCCAGCTCACATGGGTATATATTGCCCCCAGCTCACATGGGTATATTTGCCCCAGCTCACATGGATATATATTGCCCCCAGCTCTCACCTCCTCTGCTGGCTCCAGGCTCTGTATCCGCCGGCGTTCTTCTCCCGAGGAGGCGAGCGGCCGCTGACATGCAGCTTGGCCGTTCGCCGGGAACCACCTGACCAGCCGCGCAGCCGCGTTCTCGGCTCTCGCGAGATTGCATGCTGGTCAGGTGGTTCTCATCACAGGCAAGCTGCATGTCAGCGGCCGCACGCCTGTAGGGAGAAGAACGCAGGCGGCGGCAATTTTCTCGGGGGGGGGGAATTGCCCCGTTGCCCCCCCGGATCCGCCCCTGCTCTGCAGTATAATTCAGCATATGAATCCGCACACTGCCAGGCAGCGCCTCTCTGCAGTATAATTAATGCAGCATATGAATCCGCACACTGCCGGGAACTTCCCAGCAGTGTGCGCATTCATATGCTGCATTGAAACCTATTGGTTAAAAAGCCTTGTTTCTTTAAAAAAGTTAGGAAACCTAAAATTTCACCCAAAAAATGCCTAAAAAATCCTAAAAGAATAATTAAGTAAAGAAACTTTCTTCCGAATATTGGTAGTAATCTACTTCCCATTCTTAAATAAGCAATAAATAACGAAATAAGTCATAAAAAAGCGAAAAACCAACTGATCCGAATCACCTGAAATGAGCCGAATCGGCAAAATGATCCAGATCGCCGAAATGAGCTGAATTGCCGATTCAATTCGAATCGCCGAATCGAATGATCTGAAACTAAAGAAAAACTGTCCGAAATGATCCGAAATTAAAAAATACACCCCTGTATTATCGACAATTCTGGTATCTGACCCCTGGCTCTGATTGACAATTCTGGTGTCTGACCCCTGGCTCTGTATTATTGACAATTCTAATATTTTGATCCCTGTTTTCGACAATAGAACGATTCTGGTGTTTGACCCCTGGCTCTGGTAAAAGAACGATTCTATATACGCTGCGGAATATGCTGGAGCTATATAAATAAAGAATAATAATAACCTGACCACTGCGTTCTTCTCCCTACAGGCGTGCGGCCGCTGACATGCAGCTTGCCTGTGATGAGAACCACCTGACCAGCGTGCAATCTCGCGAGAGCCGAGAACGCGGCTGCGCGGCTGGTCAGGTGGTTCCCGGCGAACGGCCAAGCTGCATGTCAGCGGCCGCTCGCCTCCTCGGGAGAAGAACGCCGGTGACTCTGCTTACAGGGACCGGTTTCAGATATCCGTGGGGAATACGTGACACAGAACCACCTGCCCAAAACATCCTAATACAGAACCCCCAGCCCAAACCTTCCAAATACAGAACCACCTACCCAAAGCTTCCTAATACAGAACCACCAGTCTAAAGCATCCTAATACAGAACCACCAGTCTAAAGCATCCTAATACAGAAACACCTGCCCAAAGCATCCTAATACAGAAACACCAGTCTAAAGCATCCTAACACAGAACCACCAGCCAAAGCATCCTAATACAGAACCATCACCCTAAAGCATCCGAATACAGAACAACCTGTCCAAAACATCCTAATACAGTTCCACCTGCCCAAAGCATCCTAATAAAGGAGCAGTGCCTTGATCTCTGATACAATGCTCCTGGGGAGCACTGAGAGCAGCCAATTTCTGGGGAGCACTGAGAGCAGCCAGTTCCTGGGGAGCACTGAGAGCAGCCAGTTCCTGGGCAGCACTGAGAGCAACCAGTTCCTGGGGAGCACTGAACAGCCAGTTTCTGGGAGCACTGAACACACACATCCTGGGGAGCACCGAGAGCAGACAGATCCTGGAGAGCACTGAGAGCACTGAAATCCTGGGGAGCACTGAACCTGAACCTACGTAACCTGTGTATATCTGGCTCTGATACTAGCCAGTGCCTCACCAGCCACTGACCTCACTGCACGTCACTGCTCTGTAAGCGATGCTTATAGAGGATCTATGTCCCCTTATACGTTTCCCTTAACGTGGTATCTGTTTTTTCCTATGTAATTTAAACCACAGGGGCATGAGATTTTATAAATAACATGATTGGTGGTGCACGATATCCGCTGTCTAATCATGTATGTTTTACCTATATGGGGATGGCTGAATTTAGTGCTTGGCATCATGTGGCTGCAGGTAACGCAACCTAAGCATCTAAAACAGCCTAAATTCCTGTATGCCGGAGTTTTCTCATAATAGTGGACAGGGTCTGTTTTTACCAACAAGTCTCTCAGATTCCGTGGTCACCGATGGCAAAACAAGGGAGGTAATTCCTTGTCACTCGACACTGCACTTTATTGTGGAGCTCTGTCAAACCCCATAATGTGCAGTGTTGTATGGGTGTCACAGAGCTCCACAATAATGTGCAGTGTTGTATGGGTGTCACAGAGCTCCACTGTAATGTGCAGTGTTTATGAGGGTGTCACAGAGCTCCACAGTAATGTGCAGTGTACAGGGTAGTTTGTGCTAATGTAATTAGCCTCTGCCTAAATGGTTCACTACTTTTGACCTACTTGTGATCCAAGTGTTATCTCTTCCCTGCCTACATTGTAGAAGGATTGAATACTCTTTACTTGGGGTTAGTAAATTCGGCAATTGCCAAATCATTTAATTATGAGGATGTGTTAGTTCATTTATCAATTTACCATTTTTTGTGTTTTTTATTCGGCTATACATCTCTCTGTGTACTAGTAAAGAATAAAGGTCTATTTTTACATATATTATACCAGATTCAATTTCACAAAATAATGGAAGTGCACTGAAAATATGAGGCAAAAAACACCAACATAGCGTTATACTGACACAGGTTAGGTGTAATTACCCCTGCTACAAACTGGCGCTTACAAGATAAAAATGAATATCATGCATAACACGAAATACTCAGCCACACTGGTCATCAGCCGTGGAATCAAGGAATATTCTGCGTGTAGGTTCCCAATATCTACCGATCTCGTAGTGGGTCTTGTAAAAAGAAGTTCGAAGAAAAAAAAAAAAAAAATTATTTTAATGAAATTTAAAACAAATTAGACAATGCATTTAAAATGTTGAAGTCCTTTAGTATCCAACATGTTTCGTCGTAAACTTCCTCAGGGATAATGACTTCAGTTAGGTTTCTCTGTTAAATACTCTTCGAGCGTCAATTGAATCACAATCAGCTGTCTTTCAAATTCAGTTTCTCATCCACCCATCTCTTCCAATTGGCCACTTTTTTTCATTATTTAATTGGTTAATTGCCACTTTCTTATTCTGTGTCTTCACTCCATCAGGCTTCAAATATCGGCATCACTCCGCCTTCCAGCTCCAGATCTCCTCCCCACCTCTCCCCCAATCACCGCCCCTACGACGAAACATGTTGGATACTGAAGGACTTCAACATTTTAAATGCATTGTTTAACCACTTCGATGCTGAGGACGCGCTGAGCGCGTCCTCAGCATTCCCGCTGGTATGCGGAGGACGCGCTGAGCGCGTCCTCCCATTGGGGTCAGCGTTCGGCCGGGTTCCGGCCGATCGCTGGCCCCCCCGGTGCGGGCTGACATCCTCGATGTCAGCCCGGCATCCGGGACCGCAACCGCCGGAATTAGGTGTCATCGCATGTGCGGAGGAGGCGCCTCTCTCCCTCCCGATCGGCGGCTCTGCGGGGTTAACCCAGGCATCATTTGGAAGGCACAGCCTGCCCTTCCAAATGATGCCTGGCATTAACCCCTGGGGAGCTGGATCGCGAATCGGCGCTGAAAAGCGCCGGTTCGCGATCCTTTCCCGGAGCTGGCCGACATCTTGGATGTCGGCCAAGCCTCCGGGAACTCCCCCTGAGGACTGGCGTCATCGTGCGTAGCACGATGACGCCAGTCCTGGACTTAACCCCTAACTGCCACCAACTGTGGAGATAGGGAGTGCCAATGAATTCCCTATCTCCCGATCCGTGGCAGTTAGGGGTTAATGTTTGGTATGGTTGGATCGGCCAGAGCATGGCCGTTCCAACGATACCAAACATGAAAGTGAAAAATGTTGTAAAAAAAAATAAAAAATGAAAAATAAAAATAAAAAAAAAAAAAAAAAAAATTATAAAAAAAAAAATAAACACATTTTTTTTATTTTTTTTGGTCTGTTAATGCAGCAATATTGTTCCCATTTCAATTATAATGTGAACAATGATGCTGCACTAACGATTTTTGTATGCGGTGCGTTTGTTAAAAATAGTGTAATTTTCCCCAAAAAAAAATGTAACGAGACCCCATCTCTAATTTTTTTAACAAGCGCACCCCATACAAAATATAACCGCAATTGCTCGCATGTTAAAATGTGAAAAAAAACACTTTACACATTGTAAATTATTGAAAATACATATTTTATTGCATTTTTTGTTATAATATACAGACATGACATAACGTATACATATAATAATGACATATTATGAATCTACCGAGTCTGACGGAAAGAACGATATATAATATGTCTACCATTTAACACCAACCTTGGATTAGGGCCCATTTTTTTTTAAACAGCAGTGTAACTCACAATCATCAAAACTCAGACACTTCAACACAAACAAATGTCTTTTATGCCAGAATGATAAACACTTTGAACAACTGAAATTTCGTAATTAACAGAGCAATTTTATAATTACAAATTTTTCTTTCTTTGTGGCAGGCTTGCAAAATCAGTGCGTGTGGTACTTGGTATACATAAACTTACCGCTCCAGATAGATCCGTGCAGGTGTTCAGTGTCCTGAAGTCTATCCCACATCCAAAATATAATCAAACTCATTTCCTGAATGATATCCACCTGCTGAAGGTAACAAAATAATGAATTAATCTAACATGCATACAGGTACTCAGCTATGCAGAATATTAAAAGGAGACATCACTAATTTAACTTAACATGATCAAATATTCAATATGTATTTATCACATTTTATATTCTATAGTCTATATTTTAGCATGTTGCGTCAATTCTAGCGATTCAACCAATGGTGTATCTTGGCCTAGGCCGGCACTTTCCAGGGGGCGGCGGCCCGCACCGGGAGGCCCCACCCCTAAAAAAAATTTAAAAATTTTTTTTTACTTTTGCAAAGTATTTTACCAGGAAGGATACATTGAGATTTCACTAATTTTCAAGTATGTCCTGGGTAGGCAAGACCTAGGCTTTCACTTTCCAGGGGGCAGCAAAAAACCTCACCACTAAATGGGTTACTCACATAGCACCGAAATGACGCCAACATTTTGGTATTCTGTAGTTCTCTGCACTTCGGGGAATAAAATTTCCCCACCCTGCAGTGAATTCACCATTCACCGCAGGGTCCCCAAAGTGCATGGAGTCGGCCGCTGAATGCTGCCACCGCAAACCCGTGGCCTGCTGTTTTCAAAAGAACTACTGAACGAAAATGTCTGGAAGTTACATATAAGATCCTATGATTGATTATAAAAAGTTCTGTTACAGAAAAAAGAAAAAAACGCTATTAAAAAAAGGGGGGGGGGAATTTTGCCCAAAAAATATCTGAAAAATTACTAAAAGGTACTAAAAAAAAATTAATAAAGACTTTTACTACAGATTAAAATAATAAATGGTTTATTAGATATTGCATAAAAACGGGAATATTTTTAACATTGTAACCTATGGGGTTCGCCTGAATAAACCTGCTGATTGAAACCACCAAACATCAGGGCATTTCACTGCCATTTCTCTGCTGTTTGGTGTTCTCTGAATAGATTAACCATTACTTCTCTATGGAGATTTGCACTGCCTTCAAACAGCACCATACTTACTGGCAGTTCGCCAAACTTGTGTGTGAGCATATCACAGAGCAGTGGTGTACTTAGGGGAGTGGCGGGGGCGGGCCGCCCCAGGTACCAGTGATTATTGGGGTGTCATTAGGGGGTACTAGGAGGTGCCACTGTCACTGTGTGTCAGCTTTGAACTGTGTTCTCAAAGAATGAGCAGCGGAGCAGGGCGTTTGCATACGGAATAAAATTGAATAGAATAAAAATCCCCCTCTCCTCCCCCCATAGCTCCTCCCCTGCCCCGCAGCAGCTCTAGGAGATTGGAGGGGGATGTGATTTGTGTGCAGAGAGAGAAGATGACAGTAAGCGGCAGGTAAAGGGGGGGTATCAGCAGAATATGAAGCCCTGTCTGCTTACTGCTGTTTAAAGTGGACCTTTCCTTAACCAGCACTGCAGTGATAGAAATTTGTCATTGAGCTGCCTGGCTCCTGGTAAGGCTGGGTGCGTGCAGGTCACGCGGTCTGGCCAGTCAGGTGGTACTGAGTCTCAGTACCACCTGACTGGCTGAACCACGTGACACGCACGCACGCAGCTGCCCGCCCTTTCGTTAACACGGACTCTCACTCTATTCTGGACTGAACACCCACCGGGAAGGGAATCAAAGCCACGGTGCACCCTCAGGCAGTGGCACCCCATGTCAGGCTCGCGCCAGGATGGAGTCATGGCTTGGCCTTATGTTTATTTTCCCAGACGCTGGGGGAGAGCAAATCAGGCAGACACAGGAAGCAGTATAAGTAATTAAGTGTATTCTCAAGGTAAGCACACAGCAACAGTCTTATATACACTTGCAGAATACTGAAAACAAATAGACAAGTCCTTCACAAAGGTAGTCTCTTCTGCTGTACCAGATATAGTGGACTAGGTAGTGCTCCCCAAGTAGGGTCCAGGAGCTCTTCGCAAAGGGTCTTGATGTAACGCAGGCAGATGAATAAGGAACACTAGAATAGCAATAACAGCACAGAGGAATGTAGGGAATAGACAGACTCAGGGAGAGGCGGCTCACATCACCTCACAAGTAAAGGGCAGGGAACACAAAATGAGAGAGCCCTGAGAGAAGGGTGTGTCCAAGTTTTATGCACACCACATACCAGATCAGGGCAGGAATTAACCCTTGAGTGATACAGACAGGCAGAGAATGGAAAGCCAGACTGGTCATAGCAGGTTCCCAGGGCTTAGGCATGACACCCCACTGCTGACAAGATGGCTCCACGCACAGGCACAGCCGCGATCCTAACGTGGCCTGGAGGGACCTCCTGCTGAGTCCGTACACAGTCCCTGCTGACTCTGCACACAGCCCTACCGCGGACGGAGGCCGGTAAATATAGAATAAATAATTGATGTGTGCTCATATTCACTCGGTTTGCTGGGAGTTTTATTGTAGTGGATTCTGATGCACTCATACACACCACACATTGCGATGCTGGGAGTTTTATTGCTGTGGATTCTGATACGCTGACACACACCACACATTGCATTGCTGTGAGTTTTATTGCTGTGAATTCTGATACGCTGACACACACACCGCACATTGCATTGCTGGGAGTTTTATTGCTGTGGATTCTGATACACTCATACAAACTGCACATTGCATTGCTGGGAGTTTTATTGCTGTGGATTCTGTGATACACACTGCATATTACTGTGAGTTTTATTGCCCTGGAGCTCTGGGATACGCTCATATACACTGCACATTACTGTGAGTTTTATTGCTGTGCAGTTCTGATTGCTCATACACAGTGCCCATTTCTGTGGGTTTTATTGCTGTGCAGCTCTGTGATACGCTCATATGCAGTGCACGTTTCTGTGGATTTTATTGTTCAACCAATTAGAGCGGCTGTGATCCAGTGTACTTGACAAGCGTGGCTGTTCTTTGTAAAAATGCTTGAATTTAATCATTTCATAATTTTATTTATCTCAATAGATACATTTGAAATGGTATACAAAATATACAAGTAGGCACTTGGTATCCACTTTTAATATAAAGAGAGGAAAAGGTGGAGCTCAAAGAGGAAAAGGTGGAGCTTAAAGAGGAAGGGTGGGGATTAACCAGGAAGAGGTGTGCCCTTGACAGGAAGGGGTGCCTCAAATTTAAATTAGGGGGTGCACGAGTTTAGTCAGGCCCAGGGCAGCACAAAACCTGAATACACCACTGGATTCAACATACTTCTCACTGTTACAATGTTCATTTGAGAAACACATTATCACATTGTAGTAAACAAGCATTCTGCTTCAGCAAAATCCCACAAAAACCACAGTAAATAATTAGGGCTGGGGAAATTAACGATTAATTAATCGATTAATCGTTAAAATTTTGATCGATTACATTTATTTTGATCGGGGGGCAACAGCTACGGTATCGGACTCTAGGAGTCTGAATTCGTAGCTGTACTGGCTTCCTGGGGCCCTGGGCGGCCCTACAGCAGTGTGCGAAGCATGCTGCATTGGCGCCATCCTCCAGTCACTTGTGTGACGCGTGTGACGCACGCGTCACACGCAGGAAGAAGACGGCAGACGAGAAGGCAGCGGAGGAGCGGTGAGTATGGAGCTGCCTGTCTCAGTCCAGCCTCGGACCCAGCCAAACACCAGCAGGACCCAGACCCCAGGCACACACCAGACCCCAGGCATGTCATGCCCCAGCCCTAGGAGCCTGCTTGTAGCCACTATGGGTACCATTCACTCCCTGTCTGCATCCACTATAGGGTTAATTCCCATGCCAGATCTTGTGATGCAAAACAGCACAATTCACTTATCCCGACTGGGGTAGTGATAGAAGACAGAGCGCCCCAACCAATATGGGATTGAACCCTCTTATCTCATTTGTAACAAAAAAAGATTTGAATGATTTGTGGAAAACCACTATCAAAAAATCTAGAATAGGTTGTGGTTAATTAAAATAGTAAATTTATTTTTGGACAATTCCAAACACAAAACATAATGACAAATATGAAAAAGAATATAATGATGCATTAAAAGTAAATCTGAAAATTGGTATTATCATAGTGGACTAGGTTATTAAAGCTATAAATAGCATAATTCTATAACAATCATATAGACTTGGATACCATCGGCAGATTATGTCACAAAAATAAATATATAATAAATTATGAATCATATGATAAAGCGATAGATAGGGAATAACTAGCCGCTTTTGCCTAATAAATATGGTCTAAAGGTACAGTGTTCTAAAACGTCAATATTGCACATTGGCTTAATAACTCAATAGCCATATATAAGAGTTGTAATCTGACAAGTGGTTTAAAGTGTGGAAAGAGATATTATTTGTAGTTAGTCACCATTTAACGGCTTAATAATCAATTGAGATCTTGTAGTATAACCATACATGTAGGTATAAAGATGTATAAAGCAACATGAGAGGTAGTGCATGTGATCTTGAGTATTCTCTTAGGCTAGGGTCAGATGAGCGCATTTTGTACGGACTGTGCGTCCGTGCAGTACGGACGTACTTACTGACTGACAACAAGGTAGTGGCCACACAGTCCGTTTTTTTCACTGACGTATTTTTTGACTGATGTAGCAGGGAAAATAAATTAAAATGAAAAAACATTCTGTCCGTCAAAAATGCTGGACGTATAAATGCAGTCCATCTGACCTCGTTTCATCACTCATATACAAAGCTACACGGACTTTGCGGACGTGGCGCACTCCACACGTCCGTTCTAGCAGTATTACGTTCTTGCCTAACCTGCGTCCGTTTGCTGCGTCCGCCATGCATCCGCACTTCCGTGCGGACGTACTTCGTGTGTGGGGCTCCATTGGTCAGAATGCTATGCTGCCACGGACGTACAAATGTGCGGCAACACGGACGTGATAACTGCGCTCGTCTGACCCCAGCCTTATTGTATGGTTACATATATGGACGCTCAGCCTCACAGCAAAAAAATGAATATATGCGTGAATGCTTAACTGAATAATTGGTAATAACAGGGCCAGAGAACTGCTCAGTTGGTAATGACAGAACCAGAGAACTGCTCAATAAGATCAAAACAGCCTTGCAAAAGCAAACTGGATATTCTCACTGTGAGCATACAGCGTGATATAGAATTAGATATTGTTAGCTATATTTGGTTATCAATTGAAACGTACCATATATAAGGCAATATTAATGAAAAAACATTGTAACGCCGTTTGTTTAGTACATGATAATAAAGATATCCAGCACTGATGCCAACAAATAATGTCACACAGCCTCAAAAATAGTGTAGTCCTAACTATGGTGAATGAAAAAGTTGCTCCATTGGCTACCAGCCTCCTAACTTGTACGAACTAGATATATCAATTAGTAGAAAGACAGTTCGCAAAGAAGATATTTTGGTAGTATACTACAATACTGCAATTGTTGGTACTATCCACCAGTAAACCCTGATTAGCCTCACAGCGAAAAAGTGAATATAAGCGTGAATGCTTAACTGGATAATTGGTAATAACAGGGCCAGAGAAATGCTCAGTTGGTAATGACAGAACCAGAGAAATACTCAATAAATTCAAAGCAGCCTTGCAAAAGCAAACTGGATATTCTCACTGTGAGCATACAGCGTGATATAGAATTAGATATTGTTAGCTATATTTGGTTATCAATTGAGACGTACCATATATAAGGCAATATTAATGAAAAAACACTGTAACGCCGTTTGTTTGGTAAATGATAGTAAAGATATCCAACAATGATGCCAACAAATGCTGTCACGCAGCCTCAAAAATAGTGTAGTTCTAACTATGGTGAATAGTAGAGTTGCTCCATTGGCTACCAGCCTCCTAACTTATACGAACTAGATATATCAATTAGTGGAAAAACAGTTCGCAAAGAAGATATTTTGTTAGTATACTACGATACTGCAATTGTTGGTACTATCCACCAGTAAGGCTAGGGTCAGACGAACGCATTTTTCACGTTGTTCGTGAAAAAGTGCGTTCGAACGAACGTACGTATTTTTTCCCGGAATACGCGATAGCGGTCATACGATGCGCCTTTTCATCTGTGATTTTGTACGGATCATCAATAAAACACTTTTTGCGTCTGGACGTTTTGTTGGCCGGACGTGTGCAGTGTCTGACGTCTCCTAATCACACACACATGCCGCTATGCGGCCGCAGCGCACTTTGTACGTCAGTAGTAGCGGTTTGACGTTCTAGAAAAAATGCGTTCGTTGGCCACTTGCGTTGCACGGACGAACTTTCGTGCGGCCGTTCGTCGTATGTTCCCCGGCATTGGACGTCATTTGCTGCTAGCACGGCCGTGATTTCGTGCGGCTAAACGCACGTGAAAAATGCGTTCGTCTGACCCTAGCCTTAACCCTGTTTAGACATGCGGTGGACCCATGTCTCATTAGATTGTTAAAGAGGCAATTAAGTCGCGATATTGATCCACAATATAATAAATTTATATTAGAGCAAACATTTATTATTTCCAAAAGAAGAAAAGAATATATAATAGGTAGTAAACCATTATTCGTGACAATTGTATGAAATTTAGCCGATAGTAACCATGTTAGTTGGTAATAAGTTTTAAACCATATCTTGATAGAAAAATGATTAATTATAGACTAGTCATTGCAAGAAAACTCACAATGGCAGTGTGAATATTTATGACTCCACATATAAATTAGAACTTGAGTAGTAATACGTAAATTTACGATATTTACAGAGCATAATCTTTAGGAGAAAGTTCTTATATAAATGAAAAGCCACACGCCAAGTGGAGAGATTTTTTATATAAATCCTGTTCATCCTTTGTACTTATGATATTCCTGTGGCTACAAGTGTTCCAGCTTGCATTTACCTGTATTACGCCAAGGTGTCTTTGTGAAGAGTTCCTGCTTCCAACCCAGTGGATACTATCTGCAGAGGACACTGCATAGCCCACTATCCTGTGTGCATAGAGACTACACCTGTGGATACCAGTGTTCAAGCTTCATTCCATCTTACAGCTATCAAGGTACCTTTGCGAAGAGCTCCTGGTTCCAGCCCAGTGGATCCTGTCTGTAGAGGACACTGCATAGCACACTATCCATTGTGCCTTGTGACTTTTACTGTGTATCAGACTTGCTGTGCATACAGTCAGGTCCAGAAATATTGGGACATTGACACAATTCTAACATCTTTGGCTCATATCACACACCTGGCCATGGAACAGCTGAGAAGCCAATTGTCCCATTACCTTTGGTCCCTTAACAAGTGGGAGGCACATCTGCAAACTGCTGTAAGTCCTACACCGTTCACCTGAGTTGGATGTACATACCCTCAAATTAAAGCTGACAGTCTGCAGTTAAAGCACATTGTGTTTGTTTCATTCCAACTCCATTGTGGTGGTGTATATAGTAAAAGATGTTAGAATTGTCGATGTCCCAATATTTCTGGATCTGACTGTATATCCTGAATATTCTCTATTTACCTGCATACAAGTTTCCAGTGCCTTATTCACCTGCTCTCCCCTAGCGCTTGGGAAATCTAATTTATAAAAAGGTCCCGGCCATGGCTCCATCCTGCCGCAGGCCTCACAAGGCACACACCAGGCCCCAGACAAGACCCAGGACCCAAGGGCCAGGGCCCAGACCCAAGATCCAGACTCTAGGGCAAGGGCCCAGACGCAGGACCCTAGGGCAAGGGCCCAGATGCAGGACCCAAGGGGCAGGGCCCAGACCCAAGGCCCAGACCCAAGACCCAGGGCCAAGACCCAGGGCCAAGACCCAGACCCAGCGCCCAGACCCAAGACCCAGGGCCAAGACCCAAGCAGATCAGCTAAAAGTGGTTGGATCTGTATGTGCGTCATAATTAAATTGATTAAAAAAAATTTGATTAATCGAACACAAAAATTTTAATCAGTACCAGCCCTATAAATAATGCAGTACCTACCCTTTATCACATGATCAGCTGCCTCCTCTTGTGGAAAACTGAACACTGAATGGGAGCATTCCTGTTAGCTTTCCTAGAGCTTCCTTCAACTCTCAGACGCATCTCAGATGGTTTGAACCATATGAGATCAGTATGTCCAATGAAAAAGCAACATTTTGTCCTCACGATTTTCTTTGGACAGTTAGGGTACTTCACTGTGGCAGCTGTGACATCTGCCTCAGTGAGGCGGGGCCATCAGAGCAAACATCAGACTTTGGACATTGGCATCAAGACAAATTAATGAAGGAGAGTCAGGGTCTTGGCCTGTGCTCTGAATCTCTGTTCTGGAGTCTGTGAAATAGGGCAATAAAAGAAAGATGGTCATGAAATGGGGTGCATACAATAAAAGAGGGGGGCAGAGTATGGAGCAAAAAAGTAATTGCAACCTCTGACCTGAGGAGGTTTTTTAATTACGGTGTTAATAGAAAGTGGAACGTGTAATGGGGGCATCATGAAATGGGTCAAAAAATGAAAAAGAGGTATTAAATAAATAGGGGGCATAATGAAAAGGACTGCAGAAAGAAAAAAAAGAGCATGTGGGCAAAAAATGAAACGGGAATGGGTGGCAAAACTGAGAATTGCCTGTGTGCCCAAAAGTAATTGCACTGGCCCTAACACATGCTATCAACCAGTGCCTTCCCAGTCATCAGCCATTGACTTGCCTCATAACGGAGTTAGCAAATCCTTAATAATGGCTCTCACTGACTTTCAGTATTTCATCCTATCACTGGCTGAGCCTGAATTGGATGCCAAAAAGATACAATGCTATTTTCTCGGCAGTTTCTAGGAGTTTGCAAACTCAGCTGTGACCCTTATTCTCAGAGCAGGTGGTGAGAATGTATGCCATTTTTGTTCAACACTGAGAAGAGGAGGGGTAATTGACTGTAGATTACAGACACAAAAGTGTTATGAAACAGCAGAAATTGCTATACAGGTAAAAAAAAGGTTCTCTTTAAAGAGGATCGTGATACTAATTCATAGATATTCTATATTTAGTGTATAACTTGAGAGTATTATAAATCAAGTAACAGTAGATTTGTGTATCACTCTTTTATATAGATGGGACAGAAAAGTAGTGTCGAAAAGTCGCTAAACCACTCCAATTGTGTTGCCTATACCACTTAGCAACCAGATTAAAACAGTGTAGAATATAGAGTGTAGCGCACCCAGTGTTCCACAAGTAGTAAGGGTGGTAGATTACCGTATAGTAATTTAATGGAATTCTCCCTTACGATGGTATCAATATGAAAGACATGAAATAAAACCACATACGGATCATAGTATAACCCATACACTGTACATATATATGCATCAAATGGCTATGTAAAGTCTCACTCGCACTTTAAAGAGCCCTATCCAGCTCAAGATGACGCTCTTGTGGGTTGTTTTCACAGCCACCCAGCAGCACTTTGGATGTTCAGTCTTCAAAGTCCTTAACGGGTAGAATAAACAATATGGTGCAGTACCGAATATCCAAATTTATACCACACAACGTTTAGGTATACTCGCGCTCCAGGACCTCATTCTGGTCCTGAGGTGGATCGCACAGATGTTGTTTTGACCAGGTACAACCTTCAAGGAAAACCACTTATCGTGGTGTGAGTGAGACTTTACATAGCCATTTGATGCATATACAGTCATGGCTGAAATTGTTGGCACCCCAGACATTTTTCCAGAAAATCAAGTATTTCTCACAGAAAAGTATTGCAGTAACACATGTTTTGCTATACACATGTTTATTCCCTTTGTGTGTATTGGAACAAAACAAAAAAAGGGAGGAAAAAAAGCAAATTGGACATAATGTCACACAAAACTCCAAAAATAGACCCGCAAAGCATGCCGGAAAATGTAGTCCCAATGTTCAGTGTCTCACATCGCGCCTGTCTCCCTTCGGTGACCAAAAATAAGTACTACACGGCAGGGGATTTAAAACCAGCGCTACACTCTCCCCCTTCTAGAACTCTTGGGTCTCTCCACGGAGGTACAACAGTTGCATTACATTTTCCACATATATTAGGCAACATATACAGGCTCAGCCGCAAGCATACAGTGGGTTAGATACACTTCCTCAAGTTGACTCATGCTTTGGACTACCTCAGCTAACATAGTAGACACTTCGGGCAACCTTCGCACTGTGGTGACAGCTTCTTCAGTGCTATGTCCTGGTGAGTCGTAGGTGAGTCGCTGAGGCCGTTGAACAGAGCGTTTTGGTTCAATCAGTTCCTCTTCAGGTGGAAGTACTATAGGCGCGGGTTCAGTTCTGCTTTCTACCACTGGAGCAGACATCTCTTCGGAGTATGATCCTTCCAGTGAAGGCATAGAACTGTAGTCATAAGATTCGACTTCAGGAACTACAGAGATTTCAATAGTCTCGGGGACTTCTAACTGAAATTCAGGAGCCTCAGGCCTCAAATTACTTTCCCACCTTTCAGGAACTGAGATAACCTCTTCAGACTCCGGTGAGCGCAGCCAGTCCAGACAAAAACTCTCTTCCTCACTGTCCCTTTCGCTCTCTTCGACAGCCCGGGTCTGCTGAGACCGAGTAACGGGAGGCAAACGTGGAGCAGGCGGATTTGGCAGAGAAAGTTCGTCCCCAACTGGTATCCTCACAGCCTCTCTCAAAGGTAATAAATGATTCCGGTGCCAGTTCTTAAGAGGCCCAGCCTTTCCATCAGGCCGGATTTGATACACCAGCAGACCCGGCAGTTGCTTGCAGGCAATGTAGACCTGAGAACTCCATCTATCCGCTAACTTGTGTCTTGCCGCAGCACCCAAGTTTTTCAACAAAACCCTATCACCGAGTTGTAGATCCTGTATCCGAACTTTCAAGTCATAGTTCCGTTTATTCCTTTGTTCCCTGTTTCCTGAGGTCAAACGGGCCTGTTCAAACGCAGAGGCCAGATTCTTTTGAAGTCTATCCATGTAATTTCTATGGGAAGCTACCGACGTCTGGTCCAGAGATAGCCCAAACGCCAAATCAACCGGCAGTCGAGCTTCTCTTCCGAACATAAGACGGTACAGTGAGTATCCAGTAGCGTCACTCTCCGTACTGTTATACGCATGCACTAGCGTAGCTATGTGACGACTCCAGCTCTGCTTCTCTGTGTTTGACAGTGTCCCCAGCATATTTAGCAGCGTGCGATTGAACCTTTCGGGTTGAGCATCACCTTGAGGGTGATATGGTGTAGTTCGGGTCTTTTGGATTCCCAGCAGTTCCAGTAATTTCCCAACAAGCCGGCTTTCAAAATCTCTACCCTGATCAGAGTGTATTCTCCTTGGTAGGCCGTAGTGAACAAAGAACTTTTCCATCAGAACTTTCACCACCGTTGGAGCGCGTTGGTCTCTTGTAGAAAAGGCTTGGGCGTAACGTGTGAAGTGATCAGTCACTATTAGAATATTTCCCTGCCCACTAGCATCCTGCTCTAAGCACAGGAAGTCAATGCACACCAAATCCATGGGTCCTTGACTTTGCAGATGGCTCATTGGAGCGGTTCGGGTCGGTAGGGTCTTCCTTTGAATGCACCTCAGACATGAATGGCAGTAACTTTCCACTTCAGCTCTCATGCAAGGCCAATAGAACCTGTCTCGCACCAGCTTAAAAGTCCTTTCTGCGCCCAAATGTCCATGCTCATCATGTAGTGATCGTAGTACACTCTCCCTATGTTTAGTGGGAAGGAACAACTGTTGGGTCTCTTCAGCATTGGTAGAGGGGCCCCTTCGGTAGACCACCCCATCCAACATCTTCAACCGTTCCCACTCTTTGTAGACCAATCTGGCTCCATCTGGGGAATTGCTCAGCAGAATTTCCCGCTGGATCGCAGTTAGGGCCTTTATGGTTAACGCAATTAAGGCGTCTCTAGCCTGATCAGCTTTCAGATCCTGTTTTGAAAAGGTAGGCAGACTTTCATCCGTCAACTGCGTAGGGTTGCAGTAGACCTCCGGAATAGCCGCAGCCATGACTCCTATGGCCTCCGCTTCAATCCCTCCCTTGACCCGGCGCTCTGCTCCTTGACACAAAGCTTGTACCCCGTCTGGAGTTAACTGAGTCCATTCTGTAGTGTAGGGTCTTCTCGACAAAGCATCAGCATCTCGATTATTCACCCCAGGGCGATATTTCAGGCTGAACCGAAACCCTGACAGAGCAGCCAACCACCGATGTCCCGTTGCGTCCAGTTTTGCAGTAGTAAGGACGTAGGTAAGAGGATTGTTATCTGTCTTTATCACAAACTCGGCCCCATACAGATAGTCCTTTAGCTTGTCTACCACTGCCCACTTCAAGGCTAGGAACTCCAACTTGTGGGTAGGATAGTTCTTTTCTGAAGGCGTAAGGCTCCTGCTCACATACGCTACAGGCCTCAGCAATCCACCATACTCTTGATACAGGACTCCTCCTAGACCTTCTCTGCTGGCATCCACATGTAACTCGTACGGCTTGTGAGGATCCGCATAGGCCAAGACAGGAGCTCGAGTTAAACTCTCTTCCAGCTTCGTAAAAGCACCCTCACATTGACTAGTCCATTCTCCCTGGATAGACTCTCGAACTTTCCTTGGCCCTGGAGCTGACGGATTTCGGTCAGAGACCTTGCAGCCTTCTTCGGTGCTTTCCTTCTGTAGGAGCTTGTTCAGTGGTTGAGCTATTTTTGCGAATCCTCCTACAAATCTTCGATAATAAGAGCAGAACCCCAAGAAAGATCTTGATCACATGTCCCAGATACGTAACAGATGGTAAACAGAATTGACATTTCTCCAGAGATAGTTTCAATCCCTCTTCATGGAGCCTCTTCAAGACCTTCTCCAAACGTTGTTCATGTTCTTCCAGAGTCTTCCCGAACACAATTATGTCATCCAGGTACACTAATACTTCGATCAGATTCATGTCCCCGACTGTCTTCTCCATTAACCGTTGGAACGTGGCTGGAGCCCCAGTAAGACCTTGGGGCATTCTGTTGAATTGGAAGAACCCCAATGGGCAGATGAACGCAGTCTTCTCTTTGTCTTCAGGATGCATTGGTATCTGGTGATACCCGCTTCGCAGTCTAGTACACTAAACCATTTTGCTCCCGACAAACACTGTAAGGCATCTTCTATCCGAGGAGTAGCATATTGATCTGGATGGTTCAGCGTGCGATAGTCTATGCATAGGCGGACAGAACCATTCTTCTTCCGGACCATTACTATTGGAGATGCATATGGCTCCTGGACTCTTGGATCACCTTGTTCTTTGCAGTTCATTCAGCTGTTCTCGTAGATCATCCAAGTCTCCCAGCGGAACTCGTCTTGACCTTTCACGAAACGGCTTGTCTTCTTGTAATCGAATGCGGTGCTCAGTACTTTTAGCTAGGCCCACGTCGAACTCATCTTTCGAGAACAAGTCTCTCCACTTTAGAATTTGGACTGAAGACGTTTCTTCCATTCAGGTGAAATGGGAGCGTCCTTGGGGTAGAACCTTTCATCTGGAATCTCTTTATCCACTCCCCCTCCTAAATCAGTAGGAGAGAGGGAGGAGCGTAGGACGCTACTTGCCCGATAGGCATTCGTGCTTTAAGGACTACTGGAGAATCAGACACATTGCACACGCTGACTGAGACTCTTCCTCGTGTTCTTTTCAAAGCTTTAGTGGAGATTATTTCAGGGATTACTTCTACTCCGGCTTCACTCCCATGATTAAAATCGGTTTCCAGTACCTCATAGGGCCCTGGTTGCGATCCGCTCAACTTGACTGAGGCCCGGAAGCTCGCTACTTCTCCCGATTGCAGAACCTTTTCTGTTCCTTCTAATCTCCATAGGCGCCCCACTTCGGCAGGTGCCTTCTGTTCTTCGACCATTCTCTGATAGACTGGACGTAACATTGGGTGTACCCCTTCAGTAGAACCGTCTTCCAATACGATGGGTGTCAGGAGACGTCGCACCAAATCAGTATTCGTCCCCACTATCATGGAACTCCTGTTTGCCCCTGAAGGCCGAGGACACACAATGGCCAATGCATCACAACCTCCGGACTGTCCGATGACTTCGGATCCGATCTCCAACTTCACCTGTAGATACCCGTCATAAGGGAGTTTCTCAGTTCCGATACCCCAGATTTCCAGATCCTTCAATTTCTGTAGAGATGTGCTTCAAGTGTTTCTCATAGAAGTCTCGGTAGATCAATGTCACTTGAGCCCCTGAATCCAACAGGGCTTTAGTGTAGACCCCCTCCACTTGGATTGGCACAATAGGGGAAGGACCTATCAGCTGGTCAGGAAACTTGGTGGTGGCACCAGGACACTTAGACCCAGTTTGTTGTACCCTGGCCTTCTTCTTGGCCCGTGTAGGTTTTGGGTGTGCATTGCTTCCCCATGACGTAGGTCCGGACGCAAAGGGAGTGACTCTTTCAGTCCTGGCAGGCTCGGCAGTTGGCCAGACCTTGGGCCGTCTCGCCCTCTTAGTCCTGGCTTGATTTTTGGAGCGTATTTCAACCTTCGGGCATCCAGGTTGCTCCTTAAACTTGTGCCCTCTGGTGTTTCCTGCCGGTAAGGTAGATAACAGTCCTTCCAAAGCTTTCAAGAACTCCTCAACTCTATTCCCTTCAGGCTTTCGGCCTTTGCATTGTGCGCGGAAGTGGCCCATTTCTCCACAACTGAAACATCTCTTCTTTGAAAGCGGAGACGCAGTCACCTGCTGTGATTCGGTTGAAGGACCCTGGCTAGATGCCACAGCAACTCCGGTTGTCTGCATGTCTGTAAGGAACTTCTGCATCTCTGTCTGTGTCTCTGTCACCTTCAACAATACTCAGCACAGTTCCGCGTGCGCCTGTTGCAATTCAGCTTGAGCTTCTTGTACCTTCTTAACAGTTTTGTGCAACTCACCATGTGCAGAGAGGTTTAATTCTTTGACAGCCTTCTCTGTGGATTTAAAAGCGATCAGATGCTCTTGTTCGTCCACGTCGGATCCATAGGCATCCAACGAGTCACTTTCAGGCTGCAAACATTCGTTATGCCTCACAGGTTGCGCGTAAGCTCTTTCTCCTCTCCTGAAGGATTTTTCTTCCAGCAAAGCCTCCTCCTCTCTGACAGCTCGGATCAGTTCTAGGTACTTCAGTTCTTGATTACCTTCCCTGCTTCTCAGCTGCAGCATCACTGGATCTAGAGGTTGAGCGCCCCTCAGGATCTGTTTTATTCGGATCTTATCTACTTCAGCCGGTTCGGCCCCTTCTTGAGGAGTATCTGGTGCAGAATCTTATCTAGGCGCCTCATATATTCGGTCATTCTCTCACCTTTCCGCTGGTAGGTGTGTTCATACTGATATACGAGCTCTGCAGCCTTTTCCGTTTGCCCAAAAACTTCCTCCAGAACATTTAAATAATCTAAAGCAGTGCAGTCTTTCTTACTCAATTTTAGGTTTCTTACAGCCTCTGACGCAGGTCCCTTTAAGCTCTCAGTGATCCTTTGCTTTTTCTGTGCTTCAGGGACGTCCCACTCATCCAGAGCCTGCATCGCCTGTTCCACCCATTCTTCGAAGGTTTCTTCTCCCGCCGGAGTTGGTACGTTTCCTGTAAAATTTCTCTACCGTCGATAACCAAAGTTAGTGTGCGGAGGGCTTGTTCTCTGACATTTAGCCAGCAAATCTCCAATAGCCACTATAAATTCAGGCCCGATCATGGCCAACGGACTGGGCGCGGGAACACTCGCTGATTCGCCACGTGGCGCACTTGGCTGAATCAGTTGGACTTCCACCTCATCGGTCAGCTTCACGCTCGCGCCCTGAAAACACACTGGAACACCCTTTCTCCACTCAGAAAGAACATACGTGTGAGAGGTATCTGGGTTCTCTTTAATGTCCAGGATTAACCCCCGATGATCTGGTGTCAGCGCGGCCACGGCCTGGCGAGTCTGATCTTCGGCCCAAGTGGCTGCAGGAATATCCATGACTATACACAATTCTAACTGACTACTGTGCTCCTCACACCACTTGGCAGCAGTGTCTGGATCCATATTTAACCCTTTAAATGCGTTTTTTCCAGAGACTGGATCCCGGAAACGAGCCCCCACGTGTAGCGCTCACTCCCGGAGGAGCCGCTGAAATTGAACCTCGGGTCAGTCTCCCAGCACTAGGGAATAAATATACTCCAGCACCGTCGTGGATTTTATAAATTATATAGTTTACTGGATAACTGACATATAATGAGTAACACGGTATATATATATATATATATTTACAGTACTTCGTAATGCGGGAAACGCGCAGAGGAAAAGAAATACAATGCTTCGTAATGCGAGAAACGCGCAGCGGAAAAGAGAAAAATATATCTTTAACCCCCTTTGTGATTGGGGAGTGAGTCCCGTACAGGTTATGTCCCAAAGAATGTATGTGTATGTGTATGTGTGTATTGGTACCCGGGTACAATATTGAACTGGCCAGTGAATTATTTATGAGGTATCTTCGACTAATCACGTTGGGACCCTGTGGGTTTTTAAACAAATTGCAGCATGCTTTAGATTTTTCACAACGGCCTGGAAGGCCTCTCACCCATCCGCCAGATACTCTGTGCTCCGCTCGACCCAGGACGTCTCTCCGCCCGATTTTGACTGGGGTTCTCTGTGTCACCGGCTCCGCTGTCTTGCTTGTCTGTATCTGCCTCAGAAGTCCAGCTCACCGCCTGCACTCCCTCTTGGATCGATCTGCGGTTCTCCTAACTCGGGGTCCTCCAGCTCACTCAGTATCAGCTCAGATTACAGTGGTGGATCACTGGGTCTTCATTAGATAAAGGCGGAAAACCCGGTCTCCAGCTCGGTCAGGCCCCACCTGCGCTCCGGCCTGGTCACTGTCCCATTCAGCTACACTGCGTCTTGCTTCTTTCACTCCTAGGCGCGCTCTGACAGCTCTTTCCACGAGGCTCAAGATGTCAGCGTCTCTCCCCCCCACCCACTTCCTGTCCCCGCCCGCAAAACATGCCGGGAAATGTAGTCCCAATGTTCAGTGTCTCACATCGCGCCTGTCTCCCTCCGGTGGCCAAAAATAAGTACTACACGGCAGGGGATTTAAAACCAGCGCTACACTACATATTATAGCCTCAGTGACTAAATAATTTAAATTTTCTTTTACTGAAACTTCCCAGCAGCAAAGGAAAAAAAATGTCCAGTAACCATAGAAATAGAGAACCAATAAAATTACATATCTAACAATAATTTCCTGCGGCAGAACCATCCAATTCCTCTTTCCTTGCAAAGTCGACCAAAATTGGACCAGGCTCGATATATAGGCAAAGCCATGAAATGAAGAATAACAGGAAAATTATGAACGCAAACTAAAACACAACTGCGTGCAGCATAACCATGAGCAATCAAGCCAATGGGCAACATGTGTGCCTAGGAAGTCAACAATGAACAAATATACCAAACTAGATATATACAGAAAGCATATATCAGAAAATCATGGAATAACAAAAGAGAGGGGTGGGAAACAAGAGGGAAAATATTCACCTTCTATGTTTATTAAAATTTTGATTATTCAGTCACCAAGACTATTATCAATTTTATTCAAGACTTGTGACTTCATATTTGTTATTTTAAAATTGAGTACCAATGATCCATATATTTGAGGTCCATACTATCCGCTTGTTTAAACCTCTAGTCACTCATACAGCTGTTATCTATCGACCTCCTGGACAACCTCTTCTCTTCCTTGACCATTTCTCTTCTTGGCTTCCTTACTTCATGTCCTCTAACATTCCATCCCTCATTCTTGGTGATTTTAACATTCCTGTTGACTCGTCACTTAGCTCAGCTGCCTTGCGATTTCTCTCCATTGCATCCTCATTTGGCCTCACTCAATGGTTTGACTCCCCCACACACATCTGGCAATACTCTGGATCTCATCTTCTCTTACTCGTGCCCTATCTCTAATCTTACTATTACTCCTCTCATTCTCTCGGACCATCATCTTCTAACTTGTGACTTCAGTTCTCCTTGTGTTCCTCCACCTGAACCCAAACTTTATAAGACTCGCAGAAATCTCCACTCTCTTGATCTGCAGCAATTTTCTGCTAATATACCTGTAACACTCTCGTCTGTCTTGTCTCTCTACTGTCCTAATGAAGCCATCACCTGTTACAACTCTACTCTTTCCTTCACCCTCGATAAGTTAGCACAGTCAAAACCCGGGTCAATGAGGCAACAAAATCTGCAACCCTGGCACAATAAACTGACCAGGCATCTCAAACATGTTCTAGAACTGCTGAACACTATTGTAGAAAGACCCATTTCCACTCAGACTTTCTTCACTATAAATTTATGCTCCGGTTCTACAGCTCTGCCCTCTTTCTAGCCAAGCAGTCATATTATACTGCCCTCATACACACTCACTCCCGGAACCCAAAACGCCTGTTCGGGGCGTTCAACTACCTTCTCCATTCTGTTTTGACTGTTCCTCACTCTGACCTCAATGCTGAGGACCTAGCATGCTTGTTCACAGCAAAAATAGAACAGATAAGAACCGAAATCTCCACAATGACGTTATCACCCATGCAGGAAGATATTCATCATGTCTATCCTCACACGTTTATCACTTTCCATTCTGCGACTGAACAAGAGGTCTTCAAGCTATTCTGATCCTCTCATCCCACTACCTGCTCCCTAGACCCTGTTCCCTCACATCTTACCAAAACACTTTCTGCTTCTCTTGTGCCATCCTTGACCAACACCTTTTAATCTGTCCTTAAACATGCCATGGTAGTACCGATCTGAAAAAAGCCATCTTTGGATCCGACTGCTCCCTCCAACTACTGACTCCTGTCCCTGCTCCCTTTTACCTCCAAACGACTTTAAAAGCTTGCGTATGTTCGTCTAATTGACTACCTCAACACCCACTCTCTCCTTGACCCTCTGCAAGCTGGCTTTCACTCACTTCACTAGACAGAAACGGCTCTTGCGAAACTGACCAATGACCTTGTAACTGCTAAATCTAATGGGTGCTACTTTCTGCTGATCCTTCTTGACCTTTTTTGCCACCTTTGATACAGTTAACCACTTACTACTCCTTCAAACCCTTAGTGATATAGGCCTTCAAGGTCCTGTTCTTTCATGGTTCCAGTGGCGTAGCGAGGGGGGCTGGGGGCACATGCCCCTGGACGCCTTTCAGCCGGGGGGTGCAGCAAGCAAGGGCAGACTGGGCCGGAGGGTCGGCAATATTTTCTCGGAGGGGCGGTGAGGAGAGGTGAGCTGGGGGCAATATACTGTATATCCATGTGTGAGCTGCTGGGGTCAATATATATCCATGTGTGAGCTGCTGGGGCAATATATATCCATGTGTGAGCTGCTGGGGCAATATATATCCATGTGTGAGCTGCTGGGGACAATATATATCCATGGGTGAGCTGCTGGGGGCAATATATATCCACGTGTGAGCTGCTTTGGGCAATATATATCCATTTGTGAGCGGCATGGGGCAATATATATCCATGTGTGAGCTCCTAGGGGCAATATATATCCCTGTGTGAGCTGCTGGGGGCAATCTATATCCATGTGTGAGCTGCTGGGGGCAATCTATATCCATGTGTGAGCTGCTGGGGGCAATATATATCCATGTGTGAGCTGCTGGGGACAATATATATCCTTGGGTGAGCTGCTGGGGGAAATATATATCCATGTGTGAGCTGCTGGGGGCAATATATCCATGTGTGAGCTGCTTGGGACAATATATATCCACGTGTGAGCTGCTTTGGGCAATATATATCCATGTGTGAGCGGCGCGGGGCAATATATATCCATGTGTGAGCTGCTAGGGGCAATACAGTGAGGCAAAAAAGTATTTAGTCAGCCACCGATTGTGCAGGTTCTCCCACTTAAAAAGATGAGAGAGGCCTGTAATTGTCATCATAGGTACACTTCAAGTATGAGAGACAAAATGAGAAAAAAAAATCCAGAAAATCACATTGTCTGATTTTTAAAGAATTTATTTGCAAATTATGGTGGAAAATAAGTATTTGGTCAATATCAAAAGTCCATCTCAATACTTTGTTATATATCCTTTGTTGGAAACGACAGAGGTCAAACGTTTTCTGTAAGTCTTCACAAGCTTTTCACACACTGTTGCTGGTATTTTTGCCCATTCCTCCATGCAGATCTCCTCTAGAGCAGTGATGTTTTGGGGCTATTGCTGGGCAACACAGACCTTCAACTCCCTCTAAAGGTTTTCTATGGGGTTGAGATCTGGAAACTGGCTAGGCCACTCCAGGACCTTGATATGCTTCTTACGAAGCCACTCCTTCGTTGCTCGGGCGGTGTGTTTAGGATCATTGTCCTGCTGAAAGACTCAGCCACGTTTTATCTTCAATGTCCTTGCTGATGGAAGGAGGTTTTCATTCAAAATCTCACGATACATGGCCCCATTCATTCTTCCCTTTACACAGATCAGTCGTCCTGGTCCCTTTGCAGAAAAACAGCCCCAAAGCATGATGTTTGCGCCACCATACTTCACAGTAGGTATGGTGTTCCTTGGATGCAACTCAGCATTCTCTCTTCTCCAAACACAACGAGTTGAGTTTTTACCAAAAAGTTCTACTTTGGTTTCATCTGACCATATGCCATTCTCCCAATCCGCTTCTGGATCATCCAAATGCTCTCCAGCAAACTTCAGACGGGCCCGGACATGTACTGGCTTAAGCAGGGGGACACGTATGGCACTGCAGGATTTGAGTCCCTGGCGGCATAGTGTGTTACTGATGGTAGCCTTTGTTACTTTGGTCCCAGCTCTCTGCAGGTCATTCACTAGGTCCCCCCGTGTGGTTCTGGGATTTTTGCTCACCGTTCTTGTGATCATTTTGACCCCATGGGGTGAGATCTTGCATGGAGCCCCAGGTCGATGGAGATTATCGGTGGTCTTGTATGCAGTGGCGGAAGTACCAGGGTCGCAGCGGTCGCAGTTGCGACCGGGCCCTGGCATTCCGCCACTGGAGGGGGGCCCAGCGCCGCCGCCAGATTCGGCAATCAGCGCCGGAATCTGGGAGCCGCGCGCAGCCCTCCCTCTCCCTACGCGAGCGGCCGCTGACATGCAGCTTGGCCGCTCACGTGGAGAGAAACCACCTGACCAGCGCACGAGACCTCGCGCTGATCAGGTGGTTTCCGGTGAGCGGCCAAGCTGCATGTCAGCGCCCGCTCTCCCAGGAGAAAGACGCCGGAGCCGGAGGAGAAGACGCCGGCGGAGCAGGTAAGTAAGAGCTGGGGGCCTGGGGCATCATATCATGAGCTGGGGGCCTGGGGCATTATCCATGAGCTGGGGGCTGGGCATTATCCATGAGCTGGGGGCCTGGGGCATTATCCATGAGCTGGGGCCTGGAGCATTATCCATGAGCTGGGGGCCTGGGGCATTATCCATGAGCTGGGGGTCTGGGGCATTATCCATGAGCTGGGGGCCTGGGGCATTATCCATGAGCTGGGGGTCTGGGGCATTATCATGAGCTGGGGGCCTGGGGCATTATCCATGAGCTGGGGGCCTGGGGCATTATCCATGAGCTGGGGGTCTGGGGCATTATCCATGAGCTGGGGGCCTGGGGCATTATCCATGAGCTGGGGGCCTGGGGCATTATCCATGAGCTGGGGGCCTGGGGCATTATCCATGAGCTGGGGGCAGAGCTTGGGCAGTATCCATGAGCTGGGGGGGCAGAGCTGGGGCAGTATCCATGAGCTGGGGGGGCAGAGCTGGGGCAGTATCCATGAGCTGGGAGGCAGAGCTGGGGCAGTATCCATGAGCTGGGGGGCAGAGCTGGGGCAGTATCCATGAGCTGGGGGGCAGAGCTGGGGCAGTATCCATGAGCTGGGGGGCAGAGCTGGGGCATTATCCATGAGCTGGGGCAGAGCTGGGGCAGTATCCATGAGCTGGGGGGCAGAGCTGGGGCAGTATCCATGAGCTGGGGGCAGAGCTGGGGCATTATCCATGAGCTGGGGGGCAGAGCTGGGGCATTATCCATGAGCTGGGGCAGTATATCCATGTGTTGTGGCAGTATATCCATGTGTTGGGGCAGTATATCCATGTGCTGGGGCAGTATATCCATGTGTTGTGGCAGATATCCATGTGCTGGGGCAGTTATATCATGTTTTGTGGCAGTATATCCATGTGCTGGGGCAATATATCCATGTGCTGGGGCAGTATATCCATGTGTTGTGGCAGTATATCCATGTTGGGGCAGTATATCATGTGCTGGGGCAGTATATCCATGTGCTGGGGCAGTATATCCATGTGCTGGGGCAGTAAATCCATGTGCTGGGGCAGTATATCCATGTGTTGTGGCAGTATATCCATGTGTTGGGGCAGTATATCCATGTGCTGGGGCAGTATATCCATGTGTTTTGGCAGTATATCCATGTGTTGGGGCAGTATATCCATGTGCTGGGGCAGTATATCCATGTGCTGGGGCAGTATATCCATGTGCTGGGGCAGTATATCCATGTGTTGGGGCAGTATATCCATGTGTTGTGGCAGTATATCCATGTGTTGGGGCAGTATTTCCATGAGCTGGGTGCAAATATATCCATGTGTGGTCTGGGGGCAATACTATCTTTTTTATATTGCAGGAAAAAAAAAAGGTAAAAATATGGAATTTTTTGGGGGGTTGGGGGGGGGGGGCTTCATGGATTCTTGCACCGGGGCCTCGGGTTTCTAGTTACGCCACTGCTTGTATGTCTTCCATTTTCTAATGATTGCTCCCCAGTTGACTTCTTCACACCCAGCTGCTTGCCCATTGCAGATTCAGTCTTCCCAGCCTGGTGCAGGTCTTACAATTTTGTTTCTGGTGTCCTTCGACAGCTCTTTGGTCTTGACCATAGTGGAGTTTGGAGTGTGTCTGTTTGAGGTTGTGGACAGGTGTCTTTTATACTGATAACTAGGGATGAGCCGAACACTCCCGGGTTCATTCGTATTTGAACTCAAACTTTCAGAAGTTTGAATTCGAACTCGAACTCAATACAAGTCAATGGGACTCAAAATTCGATTTTTAGAGTGCCCTCTAGGCTTGTGCACCGATTTTTGTTTCGGTTCGATTTGTTCGGATGTTTAAAATTTTCGATTTGGCTCGTTTCGAACGATTTCTGTTTCGATTCGGTTCGGTTCGGCTCGTTTTTCGTGTACATTTTTTTAGGAATATCGACCATTTTTCGTGTTTTCGGGTCACTTTGCTCGTTTTTTGTATCGACTTTTCGGAAATTTCGGAAATTTTCGTTTTTTCGGAACGTCTGTTCTCCTCGTTTCAAAGTGTCTACGATAATTCTGGTGATTCTATCGTGTTTTTTTTATTAAATAAAGATCCTTTTTTTCTTATGAATAATTGAATATACATTTCACAACTTTATTTAATCATATTAAAATGGTATGAAAGCCAAGGAACAAAAAAAAATGAACAAAACGATTTAAAAAACGCTAAACTGACCCGAATGCCACAAGAAACAAGTGATACGCATTACAAATACAAAATTTACAGAATCAGCGATATATAACCGATAATAGTTAAATATACGATTTCCAGAATTACCGAAATGGAACCGAAATCACGAATGGAACCGAAATCATGAATAGAGCAAAAATAAATTTCGATTTGACACATTTCAAGTCCATTCGAAAAATCAGAAATTTTTTCGTTTCGGCTCGGAAAACTTTTCGGATCCATCGGTTTTCGGGTCCGACCCGATTCAGAAATTTGGCCGAATCCGAAAACACGAATCGGGAAATTTCGTGAAATTTCCGAAATTCCGAAACCCGAAACGTACATCCCTAGTGCCCTCCAAGAGGGCATATATGCTAGATATTTGCCATAAAAGGTGTATGGGGGTTCGGGTAGTGCCCTGGGGGACAGGAAACAAGGACAAAAAGTTTAAAAAAAAATGTTTTTAAAGGGACAGTGAGTTTTCCATGAAATAAGGGTTAAAAATAAAAACGAAAAATTCCTTCAAATATCGTGCCTAGGAGGTCCCCATAACCTACCTGTGAAGTGGCGGATTTCTAGGATGTATAGAAATATTTAAAAACAATGTCTGGATCCGGGTAGTGCCCTGGGGGACAGGAAACAAGGACAAAAAGTAAAAAAAAAAATACTTTTTAACCCCTTCACTGCTGACGATGTGTGGGCTCAGTTACTCCCGCTGTATGCTGAGGAGGACGTGTCCCACACGTCATCAGCTTTGCGGGACCCCCGGCGGAGATACTCACCTCTCTGTCTGGGGTCCCGCGGCGTTCTGACTTCAGCGTCCTCAGACGCTGAAGTCAAGTTCCTCCCGACGTAAATGCCATTATCGCGCCATGCGTGATGACGTCCTTTCCAGGCAACCCTCCGGCAATGCCGGGAGATCCCCTGGAAGGGAGGGGGGATCCGCTCGAATCCCTCTCCCTCCCGATCGGGAGGACCCTGTAACGTTGGGGGCTTCCAGCCCCTCTGGTGTGCTCGGCGGCAGCATGTCTGATGCTGCTCGCTTGCAGAAACCCAGTTTAAATAGAGACAGGCAGGGCGGTGGCTGCATGAGGCGCGGCTTGAGAGGGGGGCGCGGTCTGGTGACACGGACCTATCAGAGGAGTTCAGGTCTTTTAAAAACCAACAGTTCCTTCTAAGCAGTGCCAGATCGTGGTTATCCATACCTGAGCTCCCTGTAACTGTATTCTCTCGTGATTGAACCTGTTATTGACCTCCTTCCGTTGCCCTAGACTATTTCCTTGTACTACGCTCCTGCACTGATATCGACCCGGCTATTCCCTTTGACCATTCTATACTCTGTATTCCTGATTCTGGCTCGTCTGACTACCCCCGTGTTGCTGACCTGGTTTTGTATTACGACATTGTCTTTGATTAACACTTTCTGTCTAGCTAGTATATATATACCTGGCCAATTGTAAGGACCAGACAGTTAGGGATTCTTTTACGGCTACCCTGTTGGTAGCTTTTGGGCTCTGTGGAGTGTTGGGCTTTAAGGACTGCATGGTGGGATCTGGGAACCGTGACAGTCCCACAAAAAAAAGCCAGGCACCGCTTAAAAGGAGAGAGTCTCCCCTTAACCCCTTAGGCAATGGGTCGCCCTTCGGCGCCTTGCGGTGCCGAAGTGCGGCCTAGCTCCGGTGGGGGCCGCCATCTTGGATGGCGGCTCCACCCCCGGGACCCCCTCACTGCCTGACGTCCTCCCGCATAGCGTGATGACATCAGATAGCCGGGGAACCCCTAGCTACCCGGAATCCCCTGGTGGAGATAGGAGGTTCATTTGAGGGTTCACAGAGATGCTGTGAGGTTGTGTATAGAGATGCTGCGAGGTTGCGTATAGAGATGCTGTGAGGTTGCATATAGAGATTCTGTGTATAGAGATGCTGATGGGGTTGTGTATAGAGATGCCGTGTGGCTGTGTATAGAGATGCTGTGTATAGAGATGCTGATGGGGTTGTGTATAGAGATGCTGTTTGTGTATAGAGATGCTGTGAGGTTGTGTATAGAGATGATGATGGGGCTGTGTATAGTGATGCCTTGCGGCACCGAAGTGCGGCCTAGCTCCAGTGGGGGCCACCATCTTGGATGGCGGCTCCACACCCGGGTCCCCCCTCACTGCCTGACGTCCTCACGCATAGCGTGATGACGTCAGATAGCCGGGGAACCCCTAGCTGCCCGGAATCCCCTGGTGGAGATAGGGGGTTCATTTGAACCGCGATATCTCCAGGCAGCTAGGGAGTCATGGAGGGTGTCAATCGAAAGGCCTGAGCATGGCCTTTCGAATGATACCCAACATGACCAGGTATAAAGTAAAAAAAAAGTATGTTTTTTTGTGTGTTATTTTTATTAATGCAGCAATATTGTTCACATTTCAATTATAATGTGAACAATGATGCTGCACTAATGATTTTTTTCTATGGGGCGCGTTTTCTATAAATCACGTAATTCCCCCCACAAAATGTAACAAGTCCCCATTTCTAATTTTTGTACAAGCGCACCCCATAGGAAATATTTTTAATTTTTAATTGCATATAACATTCAATTTTTATTGCATTTTCTGTCATAATATACAGCCAGGACATGACGTATACATATAAAAATTATATATTATCAATCTGCGGAGTTTGCCGGAAAGAACGATATCTAATTTGTCTGGGTTATTTAATAAAATGTGGCTTCAAATCGTGTTTAAACATGATGAGCGAAAGCGGTAAAAATTAGCTGAGCACACAGCAGTGAAATGCAGCATATTAGAAGAAAATTTAGTAGAGAAATTAACACTTCTCAGAAGCAGACACCACACCCTCAGTATAGCCTACATACATACAATGTATCAAATTCATTAGACCAGACTAAAAACACCTGTTGTTTACCGTTTGAGAACACAGGTCATTTAGAGGTGAGAATCTTTGCACGTACACATTAGTTTTTAATTCAATATCTAATAAACCGTTGCTTATAATATTCTGCAGTAAAGAGTCTCTTTATTTCTAGATTTTTTAGTATTTTTTTAAGCATTTTTTATACTTTTTCAAAAAGAAATTTTTGCGAACTCGAACCGAACACGCCAAAAAGTTCAAAGTTCGCAAACTGCGAACGGCCAAAGTTCGAAACGAACTCCGAACGGATCGAACCGAACAGCTCATCCCTACTGATAACAAGTTCAAACAGGTGCCATTCATACAGGTAACGAGTGGAGGACAGAGGAGCCTCTTAAAGAAGACGTTACAGGTCTGTGAGAGCCAGAAATCTTGCTTGTTTGTACTGTAGGTGACCGAATTCTTATTTTCCACCATAATTTGCAAATAAATTCTTTAAAAATCAGACAATGTGATTTTCTGGATTTGTTTTCTCACTTTGTCTCTCATACTTGAAGTGTACCTATGATGACAATTACAGGCCTCTCTCATCTTTTTAAGTGGGAGAACCTGCACAATTGGTGGCTGACTAAATACTTTTTTGCCCCACTGTATATATCCATGTGTGAGCTGCTTGGGGCAATATATATCCATGTGTGAGCTGCTTGGGGCAATATTTATCCATGTGTGAGCTGCTGGGGGCAATATATATCCATGTGTGAGCTGCTGGGGGCAATAAATATCCATGTGTGAGCTGCTTGGGGCAATATATATCCATGTGTGAGCTGCTGGGGCAATATATATCTATGTGTGTGCTGCTGGGGGTAATATATATCCATGTGTGAGCTTTGGGCAATATATCCATGTGTGAGCTGGGGCACTATATCCATGTTTGAGCTGGGGGCAATATATCCATGTGTGAGCTGGTGGCAATATATCCACGTCACGTGAGGGGGCGGTGCAGGCGCCACCGCGGCATTTCCAGAGTGCGCCGCTGGCTGCCTGTGTGCACTGATGACCATCACAGGGCAGGGAAACCGGCGGGGGCCCACTATGGTGCCCCTAAAAAAACTGTGCCTGGGGCCACCGCCCCCGGCCCCCCACGCTACGCCACTGTTCTCCAGTACTGCACACAGTACTCCAAGTGAGGTCTCCCCAGTGCTCTGTACAGTGGCATGAGCACTTCCCTTTTCCTACTGCTAATACCTCTCCCTACACAACCAAGCATTCTGCTAGCATTTCCTGCTGCTCTATTACATTGACTACTTACCCTTAGATCCTCTGCAATAATAACCCCTAAATCCCTTTCCTCAGATGTTGAGGTTAGGACTGTATCAAATATTCTATATTCAGCCCTTGGCTTTTTACACCCCAGGTGCATTATCTTGCAATTATCCACATTAAAACTCAATTGCCACAGCTCCGACCATTTTTTTAGTTTACCTAAATCATTTGTCATTTGGCTGATTCCTCCAGGAACGTCAACCCTGTTGCAAATCTTTGTGTCATCAGCAAAAAGACATACTTTACCATTAATACCTTCTGCAATATCACTAATAAAAATATTAAAGAGAATGGGTCCAAGTACTGACACCTGAGGTACCCCACTGGTAACAAGACTTTGCGCCGAATAAACTCCATTTACCACAACCCTCTGTTACCTGTCACTCAGCCACTGCCTAATCCATTCAACAATATTGGAATCCAAGATCAAAGATTGCAATTTATTGATAAGCCTTCTATGCGGAACAGTATCAAAAGCCTTACTGAAATCTAAATAAGCAATGTCTACTGCACCACCTTTGTCTATTATTTTTGATACCCAATCAAAAAAATCAATAAGATTACTTTGGCATGATCTCCCTGAGGTAAACCCATGTTGTTTCTGATCCTATAATCTATGTGTTTTTAGATGTTCGACAATCCTTTCCTTTAACATGGTTTTCATTAATTTCCCACTACTGACGTAAGACTAACTGGCCTATAGTTCCCCGATTCCTCTCTACTACCCTTCTTGTAAATGTGCACATTTGCTAATTTCCAGTCTTCTGGGTTGACTCCCGTTAACAGATTTATTTAACCAATCCTTGTTAACGGTTTTGCTATTACACCACTGAGCTCTTTTAATAACTTAGGGTGGATCCCATCAGGCCCCATTGACTTATTTGTCTTTACTTTAGACAGCTGCTGTAGAACCTCCTCCTCTGTAAACTCATTTGTAAATATCTCTTTAGTGTTTCCTCCTAACTGAGGTCCCTTTCCTTCCTTTTCTTCTGCAAAGACTGAACAAAAATATTCATTGAGGCAGTCAATGAGACTTTTATCCTCTTCTACATACCTTCCTTTGTTTTTAATCTAACTAATCCTTGTTTTACTTTTCTTTTCTCGTTTTTGTATCTAAAAAATGTTTTGTCCCCCTTTTTTACTGACTGAGCTATTTTCTCTTCTGCGTGTGCTTTGGGATACTACCACTACTCTTAAAGGGATACTACCACTTACATAAGCCGTAACTAGATTACTTATGCATTTCAAATAAAACCACATTATAAAACACATGCTGATTTTTTTTCTTAGTTTGAAGTAATTGCATGTAAAAATTTAATTAGTTTTTGTCTCCCTACCATTTTGTTCATTTATCGCATGAAGCAAAAACGAACCAAAGTTTTTTCTTTACTTCTATGGTTTATCCAATCTACAGTACTTAACAGTTTAATGAGATGGAGGATGGGATGTTTAGATAAAAAACACTAATCCCAGCCGCAGACTATGCTGGCGGCTCGCTGCAGCCAGCTACTGCGGCAAATTGGAGACGTCATCGCTCTGAAAGCGCGATGACATCTCCTACTCGGCAATAGTCGGCAGAAGCGGGAAATATGAATCCCGCTCTGCTGACTGACAGCTGGGAGGGCGGAGTAAAGTTCTCCGCGTCTCTCAGCTGTTTTCAGCTTTTTCAGCCGATCGGCTGAGTGGAGGGAGGGGGGAAAGGCGAGGGCATACTCAGGGCATCATGACCACCTAAAAAAGCTTAGGTGGTCATGTTGCCTAGAGTATCCCTTTAAAACCTCCATCCTATACTATAAAAGAGTAAGGCTTGGCGTGTCCGTCGCCAAGCCTACTCTGCGCATGCGCGAGCAACCAGCGGCGGTTGGCTGCGCGCGCATGCAACTGCCGCGGCACGAGCCGGCTGTGCGCTCGCCGCGGCGGTTACAAGATGCGCACTGCAGCCGGGTAGAGGCTGCGCTTGCAGCCTCTACCCGGCTGCCACACGCATCCAACCCCTGAGCGGCAAAGGGAAAGTTCCCTCGCTTCCGCTCTTTGAAGGACCCAAGCCGCGGTCACGGGGGAGTCCCACGTGACCGCGGCTTGGGTCCTTCAACGAGCGGAAGCGGGAAAACTTTCCCTTCGCCGCTTGGGAAGGTAAGTATGTGGCTGAGAGCTCCAGGGGCGGCTGTCCGAATGCCGATAGAGCATTCGAACAGCCGCCCCATGTCTGGTCTGGGGTCTGAGCTTGGGGGCAAATATCCATGAGAGCGTGGGGGCAAATATCCATGAGACCAGGGGCAAATATCCATGAGAGCTTGGGGGCAAATATCCATGTGCTGGGGCAGTATATCCACGAGCTGGGGCAGTATATCCACGAGCTGGGGCAATATCCACGAGCTGGGGCAGTATATCCATGTGCTGGGGCAATATATCCACGAGCTGGGGCAATATCCACGAGCTGGGGCAATATATCCACGAGCTGGGGCAATATCCACGAGCTGGGGCAATATATCCACGAGCTGGGGCAATATATCCACGAGCTGGGGCAATATATCCACGAGCTAGGGCAATATATCCACGAGCTGGGGCAATATCCACGAGCTGGGGCAGTATATCCACGAGCTGTGGCAATATCCACGAGATGTGGCAATATCCACGAGCTTGGGCAGTATATCCACGTGCTGGGGCAGTATCCCTGAGCTGGGGCAGTATTAATAATAGACTGCCCTCTGGGCAGGCTTTCCAACTAGTAGGCTATAATGGCTCCGGTAAGTTTAAAACAGCTCTGGTTAAGTTAGCACCAACTATGTAATATGGCTCCTCCATTCTTCCCAGGTGATTTCCTTCGAATACATCCCACACAATACAATGCGATTTGAGACAGTGATTGAACCATAGACTCCATTATATGGTCATTGCCACACAGCGAAGAGCAAGTGATGTAAAGATTGGGGGGGGGCAGTTTACAACACAAAAATGAGACATGTGCAGATCGTTTTTTTTTTTTTAGTTTCAGATTTTTTTTCTTTTTTTGTTTCGGGTCATTTCGGGTTATTTCATTCCTTTATTTTTCATTTCGGGTCGTTCGTATTTTCGGACCGATACGAAATGTATGACGGCCGGTTATCATTTTCGGATACTTCGTTTTTCAGATCACTTCTTTTTTCGTTTTTATGACGGAATGGAGATGTTGTTCCGCCCGCGGGTGTGCTCTATCTGCGTGACCCCGTCGCTTACCGCTGGCCCGACTACCGAGTGGCGCGCACTCGGCGTCTCGTGCGGCCTGGCGTGACCCTGGGAAAGGGTTAGCGGGCGGTGGAGGGGACCCCTGCCTAGAACCAGCCCGACCACTGAGCCATACGGTACTCAGCGTCCCGAGCAGCTGGTTCACTGACCTTGTAGGTGTGGGACGTCCGTGGAGATCGGTTCTGCCGCGGAGGAATATTCGTATCGGATGTGGGAAACATTTCGGATCTTGCGGGAAACGTTTCCGATCGCGGTGCGGGTAAATCGTCGGATCTCAAGGGAATGACTTTTCGGATCGGATCGGGGATGAAGGAAGCTTCGGATCTGGTGGGCTGGGCGAGGGATTCGGATCTTACCGCAACCCCTCGCAATACCGAAGCGCGGAACACGGCCGCGCCCTTCGGATCGTATCTCTCGATCTGAGAATCGAATCACCTTCCGCTGCGCCTCTGCCCTGATGCTCGATGCAGGCACAGAGCGCTCGGTTCGGTTCGGATCTGGGACACCGCACCCTGAGACCTCGAGGGATTCTCAGATACGAAAATACGGTGGAGAAAAAGACACATCAGTCAAAGCTGGATGCACTGCAAAATCTGCCTTTATTATGCACAGCTCAAGCATTTATCACTTTCCACAAAATTACAATACAATGGGACTCCTTGCCCGCCCTCCCAGGACCCATTGGCCAAACGATTCAGGGAGTCGCCAATTCGGACCGGATGGTCCGAATCGGCCATTTTACGATTCGAACCGGATGGTTCGAATCGGCCATTTTCCGAATCGAAGATTCTGAACTGCGCCACAAGGTGATCGGAAAATGGCGGCGAGCAAGGCAGACAAAGGGAAAATACATTACGCAATAAACCAACGGGGAACACTTCATTACACCACACAGCAATCACATCTAAATGAAAGTACTCGTAAAACTAGGTGCGTGCCACCACACCCAAGTGTCCATAGCCACCACTGTCACTGCACCGCCCCTGGCTGAGGGTGCTGGGCCATTCCGTGACACTCCTCCCCCTCCCCCAGTTCGACGCACCTGGTCTGACCCCACCGGGTCATACCGGGGAAGTCGGTGCTCCCAGGCCCATAGTCAGTCTGGGGAGGCCGGGTCACCAGGCCTCTCCATTTGGCCTTGCGGCCGTGCCAGCTTGGTCGGGACCCCATGTCCTTAGGGTTACCCCGGCTGGGCGAGAGGACATACGTCTGGGCCGGAGTACCTCCTGTGTCCCCTCCAGGGTTATCGCTCACCCGGGGAACCCGGGTGCTAAATGCACACGCCCCGGGTGCCCAGGTCAGCCGTGGGAAAGAACCGTGGCTGCGTGAGGCCCCCGAGCCCAAGGGTTGCCAAAATGGGCAGAGGCCAGCAGCGCTCTGCCCCGTTGCCAGCTCTTCCGCTGGATGGCCAGGTACGGACACGGCAACCGCGGGAACAAATAGAGCCAAACCTGGCTGCTCTTCCTGGCAGCCGACGAAGGGGACAAATGTATGCAACAGCAGTTGCACGGGGTCATCCTCGCTCTGCCCCTCGGGGCAAGTTGGGAGAAACGGGCAGAGGCCAGCGGCGCTCTGCCCTGGTGTCCGCTTTTCCGCCGGGTGGGGATCTCCTTGCGGGAGGATGGTTTCTTTCTCCCCCGGGGCAATCAATGGTTGCGCACAACCCATCCCGGGGGAACCATCTGTCTGCCCCTCCTGGCAGACTGTGAGCAGTGGGCAGAGGCCAGCGGCGCTCTGCCCCGTGGCCAGCTCTTCAGCTGGGTGAGGATCTCCTTGCGGGAGGATGGTTTCTTCCCCCCCCTGGGGCAATCAATGGTTGCGCACAACCCATCCCGGGGGAACCATCTGTCTGCTCCTCCTGGCAGACTTTGAGTAGTGGGCAGAGGCCAGCGGCACTCTGCCCCGTAGCCAGCTCTTCAGCTGGTTGGAGATCTCCTTGGGGAAGGATGGTCACTTCACCCCCCGGGGCGAACAATGGTTGCGCACAACCCATCCCGGGGGAACCATCTGTCTGCTTTCCCTGGCGGACTGTAAGCAGTGGGCAGAGGCCAGCGACACTCTGCCCCGTAGCCAGCTCTTCCGCTGGTTGGAGATCTCCTTGGGGAAGGATGGTCACTTCACCCCCCGGGGCAAACAATGGTTGCGCACAACCCAACCCGGGGAGACCATCCGTCTCCTCCCCCACTGGACCCGTGGCCTCAGCCACCCTGTCCTCTTGCGGGGTGAAGGGGGTAACTTCCTCTACCGGAACCCCCACGGGCACCCATGGGTCCGCCTCGGCCTCCCATAGGTCCCAAACCTGGGGACTGTCGACTTCCTCCGCCGACCCGTCCCACCACGGGGAGCTCAGGCTCGACTGCGGAACGCCGTCCAACAGTCTTCGGTAAGCCACCTCGAGCTCCCACTCTCGCTCGGCTAGGGACTCCAGCTCCTCAAACACCGAGTCCCTGCTGTCTGACGGGATCTCCAGTTCCCGTCGCTCCAGGATGTCTTCCATCCGTTCCTCTGTCTCCGCTCCGAACTCGGGGTCGGCGGCCATGCCCTCGTAGAGCAGCCCGTGCCTCCGTAGCGAGGCCCTGCAGTGGAACTGCCTCCAATAGGGCGCACTGTCGGAGCGGCGGTTAGCCACCGGAGCGCGCGGTACGCGGCGTCCAGTGCGATCTCCTCCTGCACCAGACTCCGGAGCTCGGCCTCCCCCTCCTCTGGGGCCCGACCTTGCAGGAACGCTGCTCGCACATCGTACTGCACCCGATGGACGACAGCGTCGGAAGGAATGTACACCCCATGGCAGTCTCGCTCATGGTCCAGGGCCTCGTACCACAGTTCCTCTGTGGACCTCTGGTCCCGCTCCAGGCCCTCCTGCAGCCTTCTTGCCAACATGACCTTCAGGTCAGCGAAGGTGCCAGCGCAGGAGCACCGCTCCTCAATGGGGAATGTGGCGTCCTCAGATGCAGCTCCAGGCGAGCTGTGAGTCTCCATCCGAGGGTCGCGGGGATAAGTGACGTCCTCAGTACAGGCTCCAGGCGAGCTGAGAGTCCCGCAAGCGTAGTCACTGGGGTTTGCAGATTCCCAGGGTGAAGCTCCAGTCGAGCTGTGAGCCTCGCCCCAGGGTTCCACAGGGTAGGGTTCGGGGTCAACATATTCAGGCTCTGCTCCGCGGAGCTCTGCCAACCGTAGCTCGTGCTGGCGTTCCTTCTCCTGCTCAACTTCCCGGTAGAACTCCCGCATCACGTTGCATCGGTCCGCCGTCGTCGGGGCATCTCCTAGCAGGGCGATCCGACGCCGCACCTCTCGGAGACCAGCATCTTCCTCCACCTCTGCTTGGACCGGGCTGGGGATGGGCGTCGTCACCCTGTCCTGATCCATCCTGGTCAGTTCCTTGATCAGGGTCTTCCTCTTCTTGTTACCCGGCGTTCCTCCCCGGTTCTCCAACATCCCACGCAGGGTGTCCCTGTCGTAGTGGGTGTACACCGCCATGGCGTAGGTCTCCTAGGGGTCTGCAGAGAGCGATCCCACCGCTGCCACCAGTATGACGGAATGGAGATGTTGTTCGCCCGCGGGTGTGCTCTATCTGCGTGACCCCGTCGCTTACCGCTGGCCGACTACCGAGTGGCGCGCACTCGGCGTCTCGTGCGGCCTGGCGTGACCCTGGGAAAGGTTAGCGGGCGGTGGAGGGGACCCCTGCCTAGAACCAGCCCGACCACTGAGCCATACGGTACTCAGCGTCCCGAGCAGCTGGTTCACTGACCTTGTAGGTGTGGGACGTCCGTGGAGATCGGTTCTGCCGCGGAGGAATATTCGTATCGGATGTGGGAAACGTTTCGGATCTTGCGGGAAACGTTTCCGATCGCGGTGCGGGTAAATCGTCGGATCTCAAGGGAATGACTTTTCGGATCGGATCGGGGATGAAGGAAGCTTCGGATCTGGCGGGCTGGGCGAGGATTCGGATCTTACCGCAACCCCTCGCAATACCGAAGCGCGGAACACGGCCGCGCCCTTCGGATCGATATCTCTCGATCTGGGAATCGAATCACCTTCCGCTGCGCCTCTGCCCTGATGCTCGATGCAGGCACAGAGCGCTCGGTTCGGTTCGGATCTGGGACACCGCACCCTGAGACCTCGAGGGATTCTCAGATACGAAAATACGGTGGAGAAAAAGACACATCAGTCAAAGCTGGATGCACTGCAAAATCTGCCTTTATTATGCACAGCTCAAGCATTTATCACTTTCCACAAAATTACAATACAATGGGACTCCTTGCCCGCCCTCCCAGGACCATTGGCCAACGATTCAGGGAGTCGCCAATTCGGACCGGATGGTCCGAATCGGCCATTTTACGATTCGAACCGGATGGTTCGAATCAGCCATTTTCCGAATCGAAGATTCTGAACTGCGCCACAAGGTGATCGGAAAATGGCGGCGAGCAAGGCAGACAAAGGGAAAATACATTACGCAATAAACCAACGGGGAACACTTCATTACACCACACAGCAATCACATCTAAATGAAAGTACTCGTAAAACTAGGTGCGTGCCACCACACCCAAGTGTCCATAGCCACCACTGTCACTGCACCGCCCCTGGCTGAGGGTGCTGGGCCATTCCGTGACAGTTTTTATGTGTAATTTCGTATTTTCAGACAGCCGACATTTCAGTTAATTAAATATTTAATAAAAACGGGAATATTTTTTACATTGAAACCTATGGGGGGAGAAAAGGCTTGTTGCTTCAAAATAAATTAGGAAACCCAAAATGTCATCCAAAAAATCCTGAAAAATGCCTTAAAAATCCTAAAAAATAAACAATACCACTTTTTGCTGCAAGTGAAAAAAAAAAGGTTAATAAAAACAGGGATTTTTTAACATAGTACTCATACAGATGCACCCGATACCAGAAGCCAGCTTTGAGCTTGCTTGCCAGCATCTGATGGGCTGGGGCGGTTGTCCAAATGCACTAATGGCATTCGGGCAAGCCCCTGCACCTTCCAACGAGCACCGCAGGCAAAGTCTTTGCGTGGCCGCTCGTTGGGAAGCCCCAGTGGCGATCTCGCGAGATCTCGGAGTTCTCGGAAATCGCGTCTGGGGGCTTCCCAACGAGCGGCCGCACGAAAACTTTGCCAGCGGCACTCGTTGGAAGGTATGAACGCGGTCAGCTGCAGGGGCCTGTCCGAATGCCATTAGATCATTCGGACAGCCGCCCATGTCTGGTCTGAGGTCTGAAACATGCCAGTGTGTGTGTGTGTGTGTATATATACACATACACACTGCAGCCCTCAGTGTGTGTGTGTGTGTGTGTATATACACACACACAGGGCTGCAATGTGTATGTATGTATATACACACTGAGGGCTGAAATGTGTGTGTGTGTATATACACACACACTGAGGGCTGCAATGTGTGAGTGTCTGTATATACATACATACACACACACATTGCAGCCCTCAGTGTGTGTATATACATACATACAGAGGGCTGCAATGTGTGTGTGTATGTATGTATGTATATATATACACACACTGAAGGCTGCAATGTGTGTTTATGTATATACACACACACCCAGGGCTGCAATATGTATTATGTATACACACTGAGGGCTGAAATGTGTATGTATATACACACACACCCAGGGCTGCAATATGTATTATGTATACACACTGAGGGCTGAAATGTGTGTGTATGTATGTATATACACACACTGAAGGCTGCAATGTGTGTGTGTGTATGTATGTATATACACACTCTGAGGGCTGCAATGTGTATGTATGTATATTCACACACTGAGGGCTGCAATGTGTGTGTATGTATGTGTATCGCTCACTCCCGGAGGAGCCGCTGAAAATGAACCACGGGTCAGTCTCCCCGCACTAGGGAATAAATATACTCCAGCACCGTTGTGGATTTTATAAATTATATAGTTTACTAAAGTAAAAGGCATATAATGAGACACGGTGTTCGTAGATATATTTACAGTATTTCGTATCGCGGTAAACGCTCAGCGGAAAAAGAAATACGACGCTTCGTATTTCGGGAAAATGCGCAGCCGAACAGAAAAATACAATGCTTCGTAATTTCGAGAAACGCGTAGCGGAAAGAGAATGCAATATTTCGTAATTCGAGAAACGCGCAGCGGAAAACAAAATAATATGCGAATCTTTACCCCTTTTTGGGATATTAGGGAGTGAGTCCCGCACAGGTTAAGTCCCGGACTGTAAGTGTATGTGTGTGTTATGGTACCCGGGTACTATTCAACTGGCCAGTGAATCTTCTTAAACGATGTCTTCGACTAGTCAAGTTGGGGCCCTGTGGATTTTAGAAACAAACAGCAGCGTGCTTTCTTGCTTTATAAACTGGCCTTGGAGGCCTCTCACCCATCCGCTCGAGACCAAGGCTCCGCTGACCCAGGACGTCTCTCCGCTCGATGCCGCGCTGGGATACTGGCTACTGGATCCGTTGTCTGGCTCTCTCTGCTCCGATCTTGACTTGTCCAGTTACCGCCTGCTCTCCCATCCGATGGACCTGCGGTACTCCTCACTCGGGGGTCCTCTGGCTTCCTTGATAGCAGCTTGGGTGATGTCTGTAGATCACTGGGTCTCCTTCTTACAAGGCTGGATAACCCCACTTGGAATCCTGATAGGCCGCACCTGCGCTCCGGCCTAGTCACTGTTCCGCTCTGCAGCACTGTGTCCTGTCTCTTTCACTCCCTGGCGCGCTCTGCCAGCTATCTCCACGAGGCTCAGGATGTACCTCGGCGTGTCCCACCCACTTCCTGTGTCCGTTCCCAGAGCATGCCGGGAAATGTAGTCCCAATGTTCAGTGTCTCTTATCGCGCTTGTCTCCCTCCGGTGGCCAAAAATAGGTACTGCCACAGCGCTACACTCTCCCCCTCCTAGAACTCTTGGGTCTCTCCAAGGAGGTACAACAGTTACATTTACATTTCAACACATTTTAGATAACATATACAGGTTCGGCAGCAAACATACAGTGGGTTAGATACACTTCTTCAAGTTGACTCATGTTTTGTGCTACCTCAGCTAACATAGTAGACACTTCGGGCAACCTTTGCACTGTGGTGATGGCTTCTTCAGTGCTATGTCCCGGTGAGTCATAAGTGAGTCGCTGGGGCGGTCGAATAGAGCGTTTTGGTTCTGGCTCAATCAGTTCCTCTTCAGGTGGAAGTACTATAGGTGCTGGCTCAGTCCTTTCTACCACTGGAGCAGACATTTCTTCGGAGTATGATCCCTCCAGTGAAGGCATAGAACTATAATCATAAGACTCAGCTTCAGGAGCTACAGGGATTCCAACAGCCTCAGGGACTTCCAACTGAAATTCAGGAGCTTCAGGCCTCAAATTACTCTCCCATCGTTCAGGAACTGAGATAACCTCTTCAGGCTCTGGTGAATGCATCCAGTCCAGACAAAAACTCTCTTCCTCACTGTCCCTTTCGCTCTCTTCGACAACCTGGGTCTGCTGAGACCGAGTAACAGGAGGCAAACGTGGAGCAGGCGGATTTGGCAGAGAAAGTTCGTCCCCAACTGGTATCCTCACAGCCTCTCTCAAAGGTAACAAATGATTCCGGTGCCAGTTCTTAAGAGGCCCAGCCTTTCCATCCGGCCGGATTTGATACACCGGCAGACCCGGCAGTTTCTTGCAAACAATGTAGACTTGAGAACTCCATCTATCCGCCAACTTGTGCCTCGCAGCAGCACCCAAGTTCTTCAACAAAACCCTATCACCGGGTTGTAGATCTTGTATCCGAACTTTCAAGTCATAATTCTTTTTGTTCCTTTGCTCCCTGTTTCCTGAGGTCAAACGGGCCTGTTCAAACGCAGAAGCCAGGTTCTTCCGAAGTCTATCCACGTAGTTTCTATGGGAAGCTACCGACGTCTGGTCTAGAGATAACCCAAACGCCAAATCAACCGGCAGTCTGGCTTCTCTTCCGAACATAAGACGGTACGGTGAGTATCCAGTCGCATCACTCTCCGTACTATGTGACGACTCCAACTCTCCTTCTCTATGTTTGACAAAGTCCCCAGCATATTCAGCAGCGTGCGATTAAACCTTTCAGGCTGAGCATCACCTTGAGGGTGATATGGTGTAGTTCGGGTCTTTTGGATTCCCAACAGTTCCAACAATTGCCCAACAAGTCGGCTTTCAAAGTCTCTACCCTGATCAGAGTGTATTCTCCTTGGCAGGCCGTAGTGAACAAAGAACTTTTCCATCAGAACCTTGGCTACTGTCGGAGCGCGTTGATCTTTCGTAGAAAAAGCTTGGGCGAAACGAGTGAAATGATCAGTCACTATTAGAATATTCCCTTGCCCACTAGCATCCAGCTTTAAGCACAGGAAGTCAATGCACACCAAATCCATGGGTCCCTGACTCTACAGATGGCTCATTGGAGCGGTTCGGGTCGGTAGAGTCTTCCTCTGAATACACCTCAGACAGGAATGGCAGTAACTTTCCACTTCAGCTCTCATGCAAGGCCAATAGAATCTGTCTCGCACCAGCTTAAAAGTTCTTTCAGCACCCAAATGTCCATGCTCATCATGTAGCGATCGCAGCACACTCTCTCTATGCTTAGTGGGAAGGAATAACTGTTGAGTCTCTTCAGCATTGGCTGAGGGGCCCCTTCGGTAGACCACCCCATCCAACATCTTCAACCATTCCCACTCTTTGTAGACCAATCTGGCTCCATCCGGGGAATTGGTCAGCAGAATTTCCCTCTGGTTCACAGTTAGGGCCTTTATGGTCAATGCAATTAAAGGGTCTCTGGCCTGATCCGCTTTCAGGTCTCTGTTTTGAAAAGGTAGGTAGACTTTCATCCCTCAATTGTGTAGGGTTGCAGTAGAACTCAGGAACAAGCCGCAGCCATGACTCCTATGGCCTCTGCTTCAATCCCTCCGCTTGACCCGGCACTCAGCTCCTTGACACAAAGCTTGCACCCCGTCTGGAGTTAACTGAGTCCATTCTGCAGTGTAGGGTCTTCTCGATAAAGCATCAGCATCTCGATTATTCACCCCAGGGCGATACTTCAGGCTGAACCGAAACCCTGACAGAGCGGCCAACCACCGATGTCCCGTTGCGTCCAGTTTCGCAGTAGTAAGGACGTAGGTAAGAGGATTGTTATCCGTCTTTATCACAAACTCGGCTCCATACAGATAGTCCTTTAGCTTGTCTACCACTGCCCACTTCAAGGCTAGGAACTCCAACTTGTGGGTAGGATAGTTCTTTTCTGAAGGCGTAAGGCTCCTGCTCACGTACGCTACAGGCCTCAGCAATCCACCATACTCCTGATACAGGACTCCTCCTAGCCCTTCTCTGCTGGCATCCACATGTAGCTCATACGGCTTGTGAGGGTCCGCGTAGGCCAAGACAGGAGCCCGAGTGAGACTCTCTTCAGCTTCAAGAAAGCACCTTCACATTGACTAGTCCATTCGCCCTGTATGGACTCTCGAGCTTTCCTTGGTCCTGAGGAGCTGACGGGTTTCGGTCAGAGGCCTTGCAGCCTTCTTCGGTGTTTTCCTTCTGTAGGAGTTTGTTCAGTGGTTGAGCTATTTTTGCGAATCCTCCTACAAATCTTCGATAATATGAACAGAACCAAGAAAGATCTAAGTTCAGTGACGTTTCTGGGTCTGGGCCAAGAAGCTACGGCCTCCAACTTCCAAGGATCTGTCGAAACACCTTCTGCTGAGACCACATGTCCCAGATACGTAACAGACGGTAGACAGAATTGGCATTTCTCCAGAGACAGTTTCAATCCCTCTTCATGGAGCCTCTTCAAGACCTTCTCCAACGTTGCTCATGCTCTCCAGAGTCTTCCCAAACACAATTATGTCATCCAGGTACACTAACACTTCGATCAGATTCATGTCCCCGACTGTCTTCTCCATCAACCGTTGGAACGTGGCCGGAGCTCCCGTAAGGCCTTGAGGCATTCTGTTAAATTCAAAGAACCCCAGTGGACAGATGAACGCAGTTTTCTCTTTGTCTTTGGAATGCATTGGTATCTGGTGATTCCCGCTTCGTAGGTCTAGTACATTAACCATTTTGCTCCAGACAAACACTGTAAGGCATCTTCTATCCGAGGAGTAGCATATTGGTCTGGGATGGTTCTCCGGTTCAACGTGCGGTAGTCTATGCATAGGCGGACAGAACCATTCTTCTTCCGGACCATCACTATTGGAGATGCGTATGGACTCCTGGACTCTTGAATCACCTTGGTTCTTTGCAATTCATTCAGCTGTTCTCGCAGATCATCCAAGTCTCCAGCGGAACTCGCCTTGACCTTTCACGAAACGGCTTGTCTTCTTGTAATCGAATGCGGTGCTCAGTACTTTAGCTAGGCCTACGTCGAACTCATCTTCGAGAACAATTCTCTCCACTTTAGAACTTGAGACTGAAGACGTTCTTCCACTCGGATGAAATGGGAGCGTCCTTGGGGTAGAATCTTTCATCTGGAATCTCTTTATCCACTCCCCCTCCTAAATCGGTAGGAGAGAGAGGCGTAGCAGACGCTACTTGCCCGATAGGCATTCGTGCTTTAAGGACTATTGGAGAATCAGACACATTGCACACGCTGACTGAGACTCTTCCTCGTGTTCTTTTCAGAGCTTTAGTGGAGATTATTTCAGGGATTACTTCGACTCCGGTTTCATTCCCATGATTAAATCGGTTTCCAGCACCACATAGGGACCTGGTTGCGACCCGTTCAACTTGACTGAAGCCTGGAAACTCGCCACTTCTCCTGCTTGCAGAACCCTCTCTGTTCCTTCTAATCTCCATAGGCGCCCCACTTCGGCAGGTGCCTTCTGTTCTTCGACCATCCTCTGATAGACTGGACGTAACATTGGGTGTACTCCTTGAGTAGAACCTTCTTCCAATACGATAGGTGTCAGGAGACGCCGCACCAAATCAGTATTTGTCCCCACTATCTGGAGCTTCTGTTTTGCACCTGAGGGTCGAGGACACACAATGGCCAATGCATCACAACCTCCGGACTGTCCGATGACTTCGGATCCGATCTCCACTTCACCTGTAGATACCCGTCATAAGGGAGTTCTCAGTTCCGATACCCCAGATTTCCAGATCCTTCAATTTCTGTAGAGGAATGTGCTTCAAATGTTTCTCGTAGAAGTCTCGGTAGATCAATGTCACTTGAGCCCCTAAATCCAACAGAGCTTTAGTGTAGACTCCCTCCACTTGGATTGACACAATAGGAGAAGGACCAATCAGTTGGTCAGGAAACTTGGTGGCGGTATCAGGACACTTAGGCCCAGTTTGCTGTACCCTGGCCTTTTTCTTGGCCCGTGTAGGTTTTGGGTGTGCATTGCCTCCGCATGACGTAGGTCCGGATGCTAAGGGAGTGACTCTTTCAGTCCTGGCAGGCTCAGCAGTTGGCCCGACTTTGGGCCCTCTCGCCCTCTTAGTCCTGGCTTGATTTTTGGAGCGGGGTTCAACCTTCGGGCACCTAGGTTGCTCCTTCACTTGTGCCCTCTGGCGTTTCCCGCCGGTGAGGTAGATAACAGTCCTTCTAAGGCTTTTTTTTTTTTGAATATAAAAGTTTTTATTGGAGTTCACACATAGAATGGTACAACATTGCAAAAAGGATGAAACTTCAAAGGTAAAGGACATAAATTCCTATCATTGACAATAGACAATTCAAATGAAGTATCAATATTATCCGATAAAGGGTCATTTGTGCGGACTCCATTTTCCAAAAACAGATAAAATCCTAAACTAACATAAAACACAAAACACGGTAGCACTACAGTCGTACACGGTAAAGTATCTTAGATCAAGGTTCCAGACTCGACAAACACCCTCCACCCCTCCCATGTATCATAAAACTGGCACATTGAGTTATTCGCGGTGTGGAACATTTCTTCATAGTTAGAGACACTTTCGAGGGCAATCATAACTTCTTTCATAGAGGGACATAGTGAGGAAAGCCAATGTCTCGCTATAACCATTTTTGCTGTCCCCAGTACCATAGAGATAAACCTCCTGTGACGGATCTGAATAGTAATGGATATAATATGTAAGAGGTACATTTTCAGGCATAGTGGGAGTATTAGTGAAGTGCAGTGAGAAATCAGTCTGCTTATTTTTACCCAATAACCCCCTAGTGCGGGACATAACCAAAAGGTATGCAGTAGGGAACCGAGGCCGGTAAGGCATCTCCAGCAGAAGCCGGTAGTCCCCGAGATATGGGCCAATCGGGTTGGTGTTAAATACCATCTGCACAGTAATTTGATATGGGCCTCACGTAGATTGGTGCTTCTAGAATATTTGTATATTGTGTCCATGGCGTATGACCAGTCATCTACGGAAAGCGTGAAAGCTAAATCTTTTTCCCATTTAACCATATAGGGTAATTTTTTTAGGTGGGGTCGGGGTTAGGAGGCTGTTGTAACAGAGAGATAGTGGTTTCATTTGACATTTCTTCCCCATACACAATTTGTGAAAAGCTGAAAGGTTCGTAGGTGTGAAGGAGGTCAGGCCCTTCTGGTGTAAAACGTGCTTCACACGTAGGTATGTAAAACAGTCACTCAATGGGATGGCAAACTCCTGTACCAAGTCGGGAAAAGGTTTCAGGGAGTGGGGTGTAAAGAGCTGCCACACATGCGTCAAGCCGCGCAAAAACCAAGAATCTAAATTTAAGTCTGGAATATAGCGACACAGAACTCTAAGCGGGGCGAGACATAATAAATCATAAGGCCGTACCAACGGACGACCCCACTGGTGCCAGGACATGAGGGAGAGCATCGAGGCGGGTAGTAGACCCATGGTACTATTCCTAGGAAGGAATGGAAGCCACAACAGGTCATGAAGTTTATATGGGAAAATCATGGCATTCTCCAACGGTAACCATAGAGGTGATTCTTTGAGATGCATTGACGACAACAGTTGGGCTAGTAAGGCTGCTTTGTAGTACGATTGTAAATCCAAAAAACCCAACCCTCCGTTACGTCGCGGCACAGTGACTGTAGAGGCCGATACTCGAGGAGGCTTCCCTTTCCAAATATGCGCATGAAGCAGTTTTTGCAGCCGGAGCAATAAATGCGCCGGTATGAAAACGGGGATATTTCTGAAATAAGTATAAAATTTGGGGTAGGATACACATCTTTATGGCCGCCATACGACCCAACCAGGAGGATTCATTTGTGCTCCATGTAGAGAGCTGCGTCTCAATGGAGTTCAAAAGTGGCGTGAAGTTTTCCTTAAGGATGGTGCCTCGTGATTTCGAAAGGGAGATTCCCAAGTATTTTAAAGAGGTAGAGCGCCAATCAAAAGGGTACTTACTACGCAGAGAGCTAAGGGATGAAGCAGCAATATTTATAGGGAGAGCCTGTGTTTTTACTCACATTATTTTTATAGTAAGATAACGCACCAAAGCTGTCAAGGAGGTGAAACAGGGAAGGAAGCAAAATCTCCGGTGTGGTCAAAAAAAGCAGTATGTCGTCCGCGAAAAGTGCCAGCTTGTGCTCCCCATTCGGGGTCGGCATACCTTTGATTGCCGGGGAAATCTTAATCTGCAGCGCTAAGGGTTCTAGGGCCAGAATAAATATTAACGGGGATAATGGACAACCCTGTCGGGTGCCATTGGTTATGTGAAAAGAGGAGGATAGAAACCCCGATGCCAAAACTTTCGCCGACGGAGCAGAGTAGAGGGCCATAATGCTGTGTACAAATTGTGCTGGGAGACCAAACTTTAGTAACACCAACTGCATATACCCCCAGTGTAGGCGATCGAACGCCTTTTCGGCGTCCAATGCCAGCAGGAGTCCGGAGGCATTAGTCCTATGGGCCAAATCAATTATATCATAAAAACATTGTGTATTGTCACACGTTTGACGGCCCGGGACAAAGCCGGTTTGTTCAGTCGCGATCAAGGATGGGAGTAGGGGGGCCAACCTAGTAGCTAGTAATTTAGCATACAGTTTGGCGTCTACGTTCAACAGGGATATAGGGCGGAAGCAGGGCCGTAGGAAGGGCTAGGCAAGTGAGGCACTCGCCTCGGGTGCAGCTAAGAGGAGGCGCAGTCAGTGCTAGTTAGGTCTGTAAAAAATAAATTGATAGCAGCATTGCACTAATTGGATGCATAGCATCTATTCATTGGTGTAGCGAGGGAGGGCAGGGGTGGGCAGTTGAACCCAGGCGCCGGTCAGCCTGTAGGATAAGGGGGGGGGCGCAGTAAGGGACTCTCTAATACCGCCCATTATTTAAAATAACTCAGCAGTGAGCTTGGATTGGCTGCCTCATTTACTTCCTGGTTGGTGAGTCACGTGCTGCTGGACTCAGGAAGTGGCAGCTGCTCACAGTGAGCCCGGGGCACAGGGAGAACAGGTGTTGCCTCGTGCTGCTGCTCCTCCTGTCAACCAGGGAAGAGGAGGAGGAGATGTGAACAGCTCAGCAGGATTCATCATCCCACCAGACCAGGAGGTGAGTGAGAATCTGCCTGCCCCCTGTCTGCTCCTCTCCCCTGTACTACACCCCCCCCTCTGTGCAGGCCAGATAGTGACCCCCCCTCCTGTGTTCACACTCAGGGTCTGTCCAGCACAATAAGCTGTGCTATGTGAGGGGGGGGGGTTACTCCTGGACAGGGAGACCCCTCACATAGAGCACAGCTTCTTGTGTTGAACAGACCCTTGGTGTACACAGGAGGGGGGGCACTATCTCAGTTGCACAGAGAGGGGAACCTGTGCTCATTATATACATTTATATATATCATCTCAGTCCTTAATTTAGTATATTTAACATATAAAAAACAAATCCATATTTAAAAATGTTAAAATAATTTTAAATATATTATATAATCAATTTAATAATCTGTATTAATATATTTTTTAAAATGAATTTAAATGCTTCCCTGTGGAACTTAAATAAAAAATAAATTAAATATGTTTGCGTTTATTGCAGTGGATCCTGTGAAACACTCCTACACACTGCACATTACTGTGATTTTTTTATTGCTGTGGAGCTCTGATACGCTCATACATACCGCACATTACTGTGAGTTTTATTGCTGTGGAGCTCTGTGATTAGGGTTCCCACCCCTCCGGTTTTGACCCAGACCCGGTTTTGGAGTCATGTGTCCGGGTTTGACACCCTCTGCCACCCGGACACATGACTCCGAGCCGGTACCGGCAATCTCCTCCCCATACTTATATTTCAGCGTTCCCCTGTCGCTGCTTTCGGCTGTTTCTCCATTCACTGGAGACGCAGCAGGTCCGCACCGCCCACTGTCAGTTACGCACAGGCGCAATGGCTCACGTGATGTTCACGTGCATGCACGTGCACCTGGCATGTGTGCAGCTATCCTGGGCCGGCTCCTGCCTCCAGTCCCACGAGACTCCCAACGAGACATGCATGCAATGCTCAGCCTCTGTCAGTGGTACTTCATTGGTGCTGGTGCTAGCCGTCAAGAAGTCCTCCTCCTGGGGACTGGTCTCGTCCACTGTCCCTCCAGATCTACACTACTACGTCTCCAGGGCGGCTCCACCAACTCTGAGACAAGCAACTTTGTGAGCGCAGTATCAGCCATAAAACCAGTCTGCCTGCCAGCCATAATACCAGTGTGCCATGTATAATAACAAAGTGCCATGTATAATAACAGTGTTCCAGCCATAATACCAGTGTTCCAGCTATACCAATGTGCCAGCCATAACACCAGTCTGCAAGCCATAATACCAGTGTGCCAATGGAAATGGCTTAAAAAAGGGTGGTGAAACATGAAATGAATAAAAAAATGAGGGGGGAATGGACTGAAAAAGAGGGGGTGAATTGAACATGAAAGAGAGGGGGTGGGCATAAAAACGAGGGGAGAATGGTCTTGGAGGGGGAGAATTTACATGGAAAGAAGGGAGGGGAGAAAATGGGCATGAGAAGGGGAGGAAAGGGGTAGAGGAAGACAATGGAAAAGAGGGAAAGAAGGTGCACGGAAGGGGGGCATGAGCGTCCCTAGCTCTGTCAAATTTGGCAATCTGCTGATATGCGCACCCTCCATATAATGTGGAAACAGGATCACCTGTACATGCGTCCCATAAACATGACATCCGTGTTATCTGGCTGAGAATGCAAAATCACAGATGATTCGATAATAACTTGACACTTTGTTATGGTTTTTACAGATCTTCGTTTCAGTTTGTCGTCCTTCTGACAGTGTGCAATTACTTTGCTTTGCAGCCCTGCTGCCGATGAGTTTGAACTGGAACTGAAGATCGGTAAAATTCAAAACAAAGTGCTAAATTTATATCCAATCTGTGATTCGCATTCTCAGCAAACCAAATATCACGAATGTTATATATATCTCTGTAAGAATATTGGGGGGGGGGCACAATTTACTGTTCTTGCCTCGGGTGCAAAAGGAGCTAGCTACGGCTCTGGGCGGAAGTTGGCACAGTGCGTCGGAGCTTTACCAGGTTTAGGCAGGGAGACTACTGTTGCCTGCAACATCTCCGGAGGGATGATGCCAGTGTTCTTAATGTCATTAAAAAACAGGGTAAGAGTCGGAACTAGCGAAGAAGCAAATACCTGATAATACAGATTCGTAAAACCGTCAGGGCCTGGGGCTTTATTTTTTGGAAGTGCATTAATAGCCTTAAGTACCTCCTCCTCTGTAAATGCAGCAAGCAAATCTGTAGCCTGAGAGAGAGAGAGAGGGAGGGGAGGCTCGCCGCCTGAAGAAAGAGATCTATGTCGACCTGGTAGGGACGGTACGGTGTGGTCTAATCCTAGGTTGTACAGGGAGGCATAATAACGTGCCAATTCATCAGTAATAAGGGCTGGGTTATAAATTTTTACATCATTAGCATCCAATAGGTACGGTATGTTGGTTTGCATTCTTTTCCCTTTCAATTTAGACGCCAGCAATTTCCCCGGTTTATTCCCTTGGGTATAATGAGCATAGTCAAGCCGTCTAATTGAGCGTGCAGTGACTTGGAGCATCAGGTGTTCCAACTCGCGGCGCTGCGCAATCAATTGAGCGCGGTAAATTAGGGTTAGGCGAGGATTTATTCTGGATTTCTAAGTCAGTGATTCGTCGTGTAAGAGCAGTCATCTGAGCATTAAGACGTCGTTTACGTTGCGCTCCTTTCTGTATAAAATGTCCTCGCATAACAGCTTTGTGGGCCAACCAAACCGACGCTGTTGCAACGTCCCCAGTTACGTTCGTCGTGAAATACTCCTGAAGGAGTTGTAGCGTTGTTGTCACGTCCTCTATTTACAATGAGTGAGTCATTGAGTCTCCAATCCCCATACCCGTCGGTGGAAAAGCAGCCTCAAAAGTAAGCGTAAGCGGAGCATGATCAGACCACCTAATGATGCCAATGGTCGCCTCCAGGAGACGAGACAAAGCTGAGCTATGTATCAAACACAAGTCAATTCTACTTTATGAGGAGTGGACATGAGAAAAATATGTGTAATCACGTGTATTGGGGTGACATATCCTCCAAGTATCATATAGGTCAAACGAATGCATGAATTCCCGTAGTTGTTTACTAGAGGGCGGGGGGAGCGGGAATGGGGGCGGGGTTGGCTCGTCTGAGTGTCAACTTCGGGGTCAGGAGTGCAATTAAAGTCCCCACATAGGAACATCGTACCACTAGACATTTTTTTCACTCTACCAAAAGCTTTCCGCAGATAAGAAACCGGATTATCATTAGGGAGATATAGGTTAGCAATAGTGATTGGTAATTCGTTCAGCGTGCCCACAAGAATCACGAGGTGGCCCACCGGATCCACATACCGAGCCGAACACACAAAGGTCCAGTCTCTATGAAACAGGATCGAGACCCCTTTGGACTTCGTCAGAGCAGTGGAGTGGTAGGCCTCAGTGTACAGACGCGATTTCAAAAACGGCGGACGCCTCTTACAAAAATGAGTCTCTTGCAAACATACAATAGCCGGTTGAGATTTATGCAGGTCACGAAATAAAGCATGGCGTTTGTACGGAGTGTTCAAGCCCCTAACATTTCAGGAATAAATCTGGAATTGAGGTTTACTCATTTGTGGTTACGCCCAACCCTCTAGATCTCACAGCGTACAGTGAAGACAACCTCCTCGGGAAAATGGAGGGACTCTCCTGCACATAATAGCACCTGGAACCGTATATCATAGTGCTTACCAAACAAACAAACAATACATACATTACATACATAGGTCGAACCAAAAAGAAACAAAAGGAAAAAGAAAAAATAAAAGGAAAAAAAAAAGAAAAGAAAAAACCCGACCAAACTTCAGAAAAAAAAAACTGCACTCCATGAGCGCAGCTGAGTGGAGTCAATCAACACAGCAGATTGGTATAAGTAGGGAAGAAAACACGGTCAAGAAAAACTCCAGTAGGGGAAACAACAGTCCCAACTCTACCTGAGAAGGACCGCGCCAATTTACAGGCCATTGGAAGGCCTCGGGGCTTGCCGAATAAAAGAGCAGAACAGGCCCTCAGGAGCGCCCAATTGAGGTGGGTCAATAAAGGGTCAGTCCGGCATCCGTGAAGGAGTTCTGACGCCCAAGAAGACGGGAAGCGACATGGCGAAGTAATAGAAGCACGCCCAGGTGCTGGATAGCGCAGGGCCAGAGCTCCTCATTTTGGCCGGACCCGATGCCACTCCGGAGAAACTTTCAGCGGCGAAGATGATTCCTCCCGGGGAGGAGTAAACTCAGACACGACTTTCCATTCCGTCAGCAAACGCATGCCAGTGAGGGGATCCGGGATAACGTGCAAGACTCCCTCCCGCCATAACAAGATCTTTGTGGGAATCACCATCGATACGCCATGTTGTGGTCACGTAGAATTTTCGTGAAAGATGAAATTCCCTTCTTTTAGACATGGTAGCCGTTGATAGGTCTGCGTAAAAAGAAACTTCGGCATACGGAGAAGGCAGAGGCATAGATTTCCGTGATGCTCTCATTAACGCTTCTTTAACATGGAAAAAGTGCACCCGGACTAGAACATCTCTAGAAGCTGAGGGCGGCAGGTTCTTGGCGCGTGGCAGTCTGTGTGCCCGGTCCATCAGGAAATCCTGTGACGAGTACGTTGGTACCAGGATCTGGAAAAGTTCCATAATATAAGGCTGAAGATCAGCAGGGGTTACTGCCTCTGGAATGCCCCGGATCCGTACATTGTTACGCCGCGAACGGTCTTCCAAATCGGCCAATTTCGTTGCCATGGTGTCATGTGCAGTCTACAAAGCTATATGGCGGTCCACTAAATCGTTATGGGCCAAACATAAGTCGTCTGTCTTAGCCTCCAAAGAGTCTGTCCTCTCACCCAGGTCTTGTACATCGCGCCTCAGCTCCTGCAGCGCCTCTTTAATATCCGTTTGTATAGTAGATCGAAGTTCTTGCAGCATGGCATGAAATCTGCTTTCTGAAGGTGGTAAGGTGTCAGACATGCAGGGTGGGCCTGCGACAGCCGCTTCCATTGTGAAAGAGGAAACAGAGGAGGGAGATACGCCATCTTGGGCCTCACGAACCCGGTCTTTTTTCGCCAATTTTGCCGGTTCCAGCGCTCATTGCGCCTTAGGGGGCACCATTTGGGAGCCAGGAGATGTCACCCAGCTGTGGGTGAAATTTCAGCCCCGGGGTTGCTGTAATTTAGCCGCAGGTATTGAAAGTTTAGCGCCAGTCACAGGAGCTCACCTCACATGCGACCGCGCGCTGCAACGTCCGGCCACGCCCCCCCCTTCTAAGGCTTTTAACAACTCATCAACTCTATTCCTCTCAGGCTTTCGGTCTTTGCATTGTGCGCGGAAGTGGCCCATTTCTCCACAACCGAAACATCTCTTCTTAGAAAGTGGAGACGCAGTCGCCTGTTGTGATTCAGTTAAAGGATCTTGGCTAGACGCCACAGCAACTCCGGTTGTCTGCATGCCTGTAAGGAACTTCTGCATCTCTGCCTGCATCTCTGTCACCTTCATCAACACTCGGCACAGTTCCGCGTGCGCCTGTTGCAAATCAGCTTGAGCTTCCTGTACTTTCTTAACAGTTTTGTACAACTCACCACGTTCAGAGAGGTGTAATTCTTTGGCAGCCCTCTCTGTGGATTTAAAAGCGATCAGGTGCTCTTGCTCGTCCACGTCGGATCCGTAAGTATCCAGCGAGTCGCTTTCAGGCTGCAGCCCGTCGTTATGCCTTACAGGTTGTGCGTAAGCTCTTTCCCCTCGCCTGAAGGATTTTTCCTCCAGCAAAGCCTCCTCCTCTCTGACAGCTCGGATCAGTTCCAGGTACTTCAGTTCTTGATTACCTGCTCTGCTTCTCAGCTGCAGCATCACTGGATCTAGAGGTTGAGAGCCCCTCAGGATCTGTTTTATTCGGATCTTATCCACTTCGGCCGGCTCGGCCCCTTTCTTGAGGAGTATCTGGTGCAGAATCTTATCTAGGCGCCTCATGTATTCGGTCATTCTCTCACCTTTCCGCTGATAGGTGTGTTCATACTGATATACAAGCTCTGCGGCCTTTTCTGTTCGCCCAAAATCTTCCTCCAAAACGTTTAAATAATCTAAAGCAGTACAGTCTTTTCTACTCAGTTTTAGGTTTCTCACCGCTTCTGACGCAGGTCCCTTTAAACTCTCAGTGATCCTTTGCTTTTTCTGAGCTTCAGGGATGTCCCACTCATCCAGAGCCTGCATCGCCTGTTCCACCCATTCCTCAAAGGTTTCTTCTCTGTTGGTACATTTCCTGTAAAATTTCTCAACCGTCGATAACCGAAGTTAGTGTGCGGAGGGCTTGTTCTCTGACACTTAGCCAGCAAATCTCCAATAGCCACTATGAATTCAGGCCCGATCATGGCCAACGGACTGGGCGCGGGAACACTTGCGGATTCGCCACGTGGCGCACTTGGCTGAATCAGTTGGACTTCCACCTCATCGGTCAGCTTCATGCTCGCGCCTGAAAACACACTGGAACACCCTTTCTCCATTCAAAAAGAACATACGTGTGAGAGGTATCTGTGTTCTTTTTAATGTCCAGGATTAACCCCCGATGATCTGGTGTCAGCGCGGCCACGGCCTGGCGAATCTGATCTTCGGCCCAAGTGTCTGCGGGAATATCCATGACTATACAACATTCTAGCTGACTACTGTGCTCCTCACACCATTCGGCAACAGTGTCTGGATCCATATTTAACCCTTTAGATGCGGTTTTTCCAGAGACTGGATCCCGGAAACGAGCCCCCACGTGTAGTCCTCACTCCCGGAAGAGCCGCTGAAAATGAACCACGGATCAGTCTCCCCGCACTAGGGAATAAATATACTCCAGCACCGTTGTGGATTTTATAAATTATATAGTTTACTAAAGTAAAAGGCATATAATGAGACACGGTGTTCGTAGATATATTTACAGTATTTCGTATCGCGGTAAACGCGCAGCGGAAAAAGAAATACGAGGCTTCGTATTTCGGGAAAATGCGCAGCCGGACAGAAAAATACAATGCTTCGTAATTTCGAGAAACGCGTAACGGAAAGAGAATACAATATTTCGTAATTCGAGAAACGCGCAGCGGAAAACAAAATAATATGCGAATCTTTACCCCTTTTTTGGATATTAGGGAGTGAGTCCCGCACAGGTTAAGTCCCGGACTGTAAGTGTATGTGTGTGTTATGGTACCCGGGTACTATTCAACTGGCCAGTGAATCTCTTAAACGATGTCTTCGACTAGTCAAGTTGGGGCCCTGTGGATTTTAGAAACAAACAGCAGCGTGCTTTCTTGCTTTATAAACTGGCCTTGGAGGCCTCTCACCCATCCGCTCGAAGACCAAGGCTCCGCTGACCCAGGACGTCTCTCCGCTCGATGCCGCGCTGGGATACTGGCTACTGGATCCGTTGTCTGGCTCTCTCTGCTCCGACCTTGACTTGTCCAGTTACCGCCTGCTCTCCCATCCGATGGACCTGCGGTACTCCTCACTCGGGGGTCCTCTGGCTTCCTTGATAGCAGCTTGGGTGATGTCTGTAGATCACTGGGTCTCTTTCTTACAAGGCTGGATAACCCCACTTGGAATCCTGATAGGCCGCACCTGCGCTCCGGCCTAGTCACTGTTCCGCTCTGCAGCACTGTGTCCTGTCTCTTTCACTCCCTGGCACTCTCTGCCAGCTATCTCCACGAGGCTCAGGATGTACCTCGGCGTGTCCCACCCACTTCCTGTGTCCATTCCCAGAGCATGCCGGGAAATGTAGTCCCAATGTTCAGTGTCTCTTATCGCGCTTGTCTTCCTCCGGTGGCCAAAAATAGGTACTGCCACAGTAAGGATTTAAACACAGTGCTACATATGTATATACACACACTGAGGGCTGTAATTTGTTTGTGTTGTATATATACACCCACACACTGAGGGCTGGTCTGACAGGTGTGTGTGTGTATATTACACATATACACACACTTTGAGGGCGTGTGTGTATTGCAGGGCTCAAAATTTCAATTCCCAAGCTACTAGCCAGAGCTTAAGAGTTACTCACCACCAGTTGCCCCCCCTACCCTGCCCTGAACTCCGCCACTAAACACGCCTTCTTAAATTATCTTATGAAATTACACTGTTAAGTTTTATTCAGAATAAAGCTACAAAAATAAATAACATTAATACCCAGGCATCAGATACATGTATACCCAGGCACCCAACCCAGACAAGTAGTTTCATCCATTAAGTACAGACTCCTCTCCAACAGTTTTTAGGACCAAGTTAATTTGGAGTTTATGCATCCGACATATCAGGGGAACTTAACCTGCCATATGAATAATGAAAAGAGAGTATTATCAACAGAAGTTAGAAGACCCCAAAGTCAGGTTTCCCCTTGGATGCTTAAACAGATAATCCCATTAATATTCATGTGCGATACTTCCATCCCCATTTTTTTCTTTTTTGCTCCTTCCGTATCACCTCTTTCTATAAAATTGATTTATTTTGCATAAACTCAAACACCTACGCCACCATTTCACTAATTATGGACCCTCACAGGAGTTGTAGTAGCGGCGCTGGTTCTGGCGTCACTTCCGGCGCACTGACAGCTCGGCAGCTTTTTACTTTCACTTAGTTTACAACAGGGGTGAGGAACCTTTTTTCTGTCAAGGGTCCCCTTTAATTAATTTCTCCCTCCGATTATTTCATTTATTTTGCCCAATTCATTTCTCTCCCCATTCTATTCATTTCTCTCCCCATTTAATTAATTTCTCTCCCCATTTAATTAATTTCTGTCCCCAGCATTTAATTTATTTCTGTTCCCAGCATTTAATTCATTTCTGTTCCCAGCATTTAATTCATTTCTGTCCCCAGCATTTAATTCATTTCTGTTCACAGCATTTATTTCATTTCTGTCCCCAGCATTTAATTCATTTCTGTTCCCAGCATTTATTTCATTTCTGTCCCCAGCATTTATTTCATTTCTGTCCCCAGCATTTAATTCATTTCTGTTCCCAGCATTTAATTCATTTCTGTTCCCAGCATTTAATTCATTTCTGTTCCTAGCATTTATTTCATTTCTGTTCCCAGCATTTAATTCATTTCTGTTCCCAGCATTTATTTCATTTCTGTTGCCAGCATTTATTTCATTTCTGTTCCCAGCATTTATTTCATTTCTGTCCCCAGCATTTATTTCATTTCTGTCCCCAGCATTTAATTCATTTCTGTTCCCAGCATTTAATTCATTTCTGTTCCCAGCATTTAATTAATTTCTGTCCCCAGCATTTATTTCATTTCTGTCCCCAGCATTTAATTCATTTCTGTCCCCAGCATCTAATTCATTTCTGTCCCCAGAATTTATTTAATTCCTCTCCACACCTCCCCCTCCTTTTACCTGCCCTGCGAGTAGAATGAGGGGGCGGTGATGATCTCCGCTTCCCTCACTCGCTGAGGCATGCCGGATTCAGGGACTGAGCACGAAAGAGATCCAGAGGGCAGCAGTAATGACTGGAGAGGGAATTGGAGTAAGGAGAGCAGAGGGAGAGGGAGTTTGCACCCGCTCCCTTTGTGGCACTCAGGACTGATTGACTGATTGATTTCCTCCCCCGCTGGCCAGACGTTCTCTATCCCTGGAATACGCACTGTAGCTGGCGTGCTCTCTATGGGAAAGGGAGAAGAGGCAACTGAGCGGTCAGCGCGCCGGAAATGACTCAGGCCATGTCCAGCTGCTGCTGTGAAAGAAAAGCACGCTGACTGGTCCTGAGCACATCGGCCGGCCTAAAAAAAAAAAAAAACTGCCGCCGCTGGGATACACAGAGCAGGCAGTACGATATAATTTATCGTGCTGCCTGTGTGTGAATTTCTAATCGCCCTCACTCGATTTCCACTCGCCAAATGCGAGTATGCGAGTGGAAATTTTGAGGGTTGGTGTATTGTATACACACCGTGGTCTGGTGTCTGTTGGGTATACATGTATCTGATACTGCATGTGGGGTATATTATACACTGCTCAAAAAAATAAGCGGAACACAAAAATAAGACATCCTAGATCTGAATGAATGAAATATTCTTATTAAATACTGTGGTCATTACATAGTTGAATGTGCTGACAACAAAATCACACAAACATTATCAATGGAAATCAAATTGAGCAACCCATGGAGGTCTGGATTTGGAGTTACACTCAGAATTAAAGTGGAAAACAACACTACAGGCTGATCCAACTTTGATGTAATGTCCTTCAAACAAGTCAAAATCAGGCTCAGTAGTGTGTGTGGCCTCCACGTGCCTGTATGACCTCCCTACAACGCCTGGGCATGCTCCTGATGAGGTGGCTGATGGTCTCCTGAGGTATCTCCTCCCACACCTGGACTAAAGCATCCCCCAACTCCTGGACAGTCTGTGGTGCAACGTAGCGTTGGTGGATGGAGCGAGACATGATGTCCCAGATGTGCTCAATTGGATTCAGGTCTGGGGAACGGGCGGGCCACTTCATAGCATCAATGCCTTCGTCTTGCAGGAACTGCTGACACACTCCATCCACATGAGGTCTAGCATTGTCTTGCATTAGGAGGAACCCAGGGCCAACCGCACCAGCATATGGCCTCACAAGGGGTCTGAGGATCTCATCTCGGTACCTAATAGCAGTCAGGCTACTTCTGGCGAGCACATGGAGGGCTGTGCGGCCCCCTAAAGAAATGCCACCCCACACCATTACTGACCCACTGCCAAACCGGTCATGCTGGAGGATGTTGCAGGCAGCAGAACATTCTCCACGACTTCTCCAGACCCTGTCACGTCAAATGTGCTCAGTGTGAACCTGCTTTCATCTGTGAAGAGTACAGGAGCCAGTGGCGAAGCTGCCAATCTTGGTGTTCTCTGGCAAATGCCAAACGTTCTGCATGGTGTTGGGCTGTAAGCACAACCCCACCTGTTGACGTCGGGCCCTCATACCACTCTCATGTTTCTGTCCGTTTGAGCAGCCACATGCACATTTGTGGCCCGCTGGAGGTCATTTTGCAGGGCTCTGGCAGTGCTCCTCCTGTCCCTCCTTGCACAAAGGCGGAAGTAGCGGTCCTGCTGCTGGGTTGTTGCTCTCCTACGGCCGCCTCCACGTCTCCTGATGTACTGGCCTGTCTCCTGGTAGCGCCTCCATGCTCTGGACACTACGCTGACAGACACAGCAAACCTTCTTGCCACAGCTTGCATTGATGTGCCATCCTGGATGAGCTGCACTACCTGAGCCACTTGTGTGGGTTGTAGACTCCGTCTCATGCTACCACTAGAGTGACAGCACCGACAGCATTCAAAAGTGACCAAACCATCAGCCAGAAAGCATAGGAACTGAGAAGTGGTCTGTGGTCACTAGGGATGAGCTGTTCGGTTCGATCAGTTCGGAGTTTGATTCGAACATCGGCAGTTTGAAAGTTTGTGAACTTCAAACTTTTTGGCGTGTTCGGTTCGAGTTCGAAAAAAAATAATTGAAAAAGTATAAAAAATGCTTAAAAAATACTAAAAAATCTAGAAATAAAGAGACTCTTTACTCCAGAATATTATAAGCAACAGTTTATTAGATATTGAATTAAAAACTAATGTCTAGGTGCAAAGATTCTCACCTCTAAATGACCTGTGCTCTCAAACGGCGTAAACAACAGGTGTTAATTAGTGTTTGGAAATAACATGTGTTTTTTTTTTTACTTTTTGTCCTTGTTTCCTGTCCCCCAGGGCACTACCCGGACCCCCATACACCTTTTATGGCAAATATCTAGCACATATGCCCTCTTGGAGGGCACTCTAAAAATCGAACCTTGAGTCCCATTGACTTGTATTGAGTTCGTGTTCGTGTTCGAGTTCGAACTTTTGAAAAGTTCGAGTTCGAATGCGAACCGAACTCGTGGGGTGTTCGGCTCATCCCTAGTGGTCACCACCTGCAAAACCACTCCTTTATTGGGGATGTCTTGCTACCTGCCTATGCTTCCCACCTGTTGTCTATTCCATTTGCACAACAGCATGTGGACTTGATTGTCAATCAGTGTTGCTACCTAAGTGGACAGTTTGATTTCAAGACGTGTGATTGACTTGGAGTTACAGTTGTGTTCAATTATTCAACCCCCAATGCTGTAAAGGGTTTTAGGGAATTTAGTGTACACATTTGTAATTGTATTCAGAATGAAATCCTACAAGGACTTTTTTAAAGAACCATATGCAACTAAAATGACATCAATTGGTTTTGTAATACAGTAGTAAATGTTTCTTTTTGTGAATTCTTTCATTGACACAATTATTCAACCCCTTAAAGACTACCACTCTGAAGAACAGAGGTTCATTCAAGTGTTTTCAAATCAGGTATTGAAAAACACCTGTGGATGTCACGGAGCAGCAATAAAGCATAATAAGCACCAATTAGGCAGCTTTAAAATGACTGTGATACTCAGCTCCTTCTAGACATTTACTGGTGTGGTTACAAACATGGTGAAGTCAAGAGAATGGTCCAGGAAGACAAGAGAAGAGGTGATTACTCTTCACAGGAGGGCAATGGCTATAAGAAGATTGCAAAAATGTTAAACATACAAGAGAGACCATAGGAAGCATCATTCGCAAATTCAAGGCAAAGGGCACTGTTGAAACGCTACCTGGTCGTGGCAGAAAGAAGATGCTGACTGTTGTGCGCTACCTGAAGCGTAGAGTGGAGAAAAGTCCCCGTGTGACTGCTGAGGAACTGAGAAAAGACTGCAGTATGCCAAAAGTCATGTGGACAAACCACAGAAGTTTTGGGATAGTGTACTGTGGACTGATGAAACAAAATTAGAACTGTTTGGGCCCATGGATCAACGCTATCTTTGGAGGAGGAAGAACAAGGCCTATGAAGAAAAGAACACCTTGCCTACTGTGAAGCATGGCGGGTGGTCAATCATGCTTTGGGGCTGTTTTGCTTCTGCAGGTACAGGGAAGCTTCAGCGTGTGCAAGGTACCATGAATTCTCTTCAGTACCAGGAGATATTGGATGACAATGTGATGCAGTCTGTCCACAAACCTGAGGCTTGGGAGACGTTGGACCTTTCAACAGGACAATGATCCCAAGCATACCTCCAAGTCCACTAGAGCATGGTTGCAGATTAAAGGCTGGAACATTTTGGAGTGGCCATCGCAGTCACCTGACTTAAATCCGATTGAGAACCTCTGGTGGACTTAAAGAAAGCAGTTGCAGTGCGCAAGCCTAAGAATGTGACTGAACTGGAGGCTTTTGCCATGACGAATGGGCGAAGATACCGTAGATCGCTGCAAGACACTTGTGTCAAGCTATGCTTCACGTTTAAAAGCTGTTATAACTGTAAAAGGATGTTGTACTAAGTACTAAGATTGAATGTCACTTGGGGGTTGAATAAAACTGATAATGATGTGGAGCACAGAAAAGACATTTGTGGTTATTTCATTATAAATGTTATGTTATATTTGTCTGACCTAACACGTGCCTCTTTGATTTAATTGTAAGCAAGATGACTGAATGATCAAAATCAATGTCAAACTGGCCAAAACACTCAATTTCAGTGGGGGTTGAATAATTTTGAACACAACTGTACATTGTGTTGTTTAAGTGCTCCTTTTTTTTTTGAGCAGTGTATATAAATAATATACACCACCAGCATCATATACATGTATACCCAACAGACACCAGACCACAGTGTGTGTGTATATGTATATATATTATATATATATATATATAAATGTATATCTGGTGTCTGTGTGTGGTCAGGGTGTGAGGTAAGGCTGTGCAGTGGATAAATGGGGTGTCTGGTCATACATTGCAATATTAACAAAAAGGACAGGCTTTCAGCAAAATCCTAGATTATTTATTGGAAATCGTCACATGACTTAAAATAAAAGTATCAGTACTCGGTATCGGTGAGTACTTTTAAAAAGCATCGGTACTTGTACTCGGTCTTAAAAAATGGTATTGGTGCACCCCTAAAAAAATCCCCGTCTTTATTCGTTTTAAATCATTCTGTTCCATTTTTTTTCGTTCTGGGTCATTTTCGTTGCTTTTTTGTAATTTTGGATCGTTTAGGGACATTTTAATTCCGTTTTGTATTGTTTCGGATCATTTTGCCTTACGATATTTAGTTTAGTCGTTTTCATTTTGCTGGCGCGATTCGTATTTTCTGCTTATTCATAATTGCAGACTACCGATTACAGTATTTGTTTTTCGGAAATGAAAATAAAATAACGAAAACGGTCAGGGTTATTCAAAGAGATCCGAATTGCTTGAGAAAGGTAACCGAACGCTGAAAATCAGCGTTCGGTTACCTTTCTTGGCCATTCGGCTATCCAGAGAGCAGGCAATTCGCCAAATCCTGGCGAATTGCCTGTACATATTGTGCATGTTCGGTGCCTGTTCGAAGGCAGTGAAAACCCCATGAAAAAGCACTGCTTCGTCTATTCAGAGAACACAAACCAACAGTGAAAGGTTCCCGAAATGCCCTGCCATTCGGTGGTTTAATTCGGCAAATTTATTCAGGAGAATCCCATAGGCTTCAATGTTAAAAATATTCCCGTTTTAATTCAATATCTAATAAACCGTTCATTATAAAATTATGCAGTAAAGAGTCTCTTTATTTATAGATTTTTTAGGATATTTTAAGCATTTTTCTTAAATTTCTGTTTTTAAAAGTCCGATTTTTTTTTTTTTTAATTTTTCCCTGGACCTCCTGTGTAAATTTCAGCCATTTTCGCTCAGTAGTTTCTTTGCAAACAGTGTTTCACTTTTCAAACATTCATACAAGCTGTTTTCCTAATTTATTCACTTCACTCTGTCTGCGGTCTCGGCTTTCTCGGCTTTTTCCGGCGGCTTCGCTGCGGGTGTGGGTGATCGGCTCCTGCTCGTGTTTTTCCGTGGTTTTCGGCAGGTTAATCCAGATGTTTTTGGGGGTTTTCGGCGTGCATTCGCTGGGTTTTGCGGTTAGTTTTCGTCAGGTTTTCGGCAGCCTTTCCCTGCAATTCGGGGACCCTATGGTGTTTGCTGAATACACCGCAGGGTCACCGAAATGGGATCGGCAAAAGGAACCGAATTGAAGAGAACGAAAAGTCACCGAACGTGCGGTGACTTTTCGAATCTCTTTGAATAACCCTGGGTGAAATTCGTCCGAATTTGAATTCGGAACGAAACGAAATGCACAAATCTAAGAAAGATCACAAAGTAATGCACCCAGATATCAGCAACATAAAGTAAACAAAATAAGGATTTTTTGAAGGTAGTGGCCCTTTAAAGCTGAATAAATTGAACTAGGTGATAATAGATATATAAAGTAAATTGCAAATGTTCTTATTCCACATAATCTATTAAGGACGTCTTTGAAATTTCCCTTTTAGGCTGCGGTCACACGAGCGCACCGAGTGCGTCAGTGTGATCGCTCTTCCCTGCTTTTGTCACAGCTTTGTGAAGGCTGGATGGGGAGGGCCACATAGGGTAGCGTGCACACGAATTGCACGCTACCACCAGACATGATTTCAGTCTCCCTGTAAAAAGCTACGACAGGCGTAGGACGGGGCTACAAAGCGCGATCCTCCATATCTGTAATCTTCTTGGTTTGTCTCCCTATTTTCCAGCTGAATGATTCTGCTATTGTCCATACTGCAGTAAAACCCATCAAACTGCCATGTAGAAACTCCGATATATTCCCCAGAACTCCTTGCTCACTGGCTGGATGGGGGTCTATTTCTAACTCAAGGGTGAAACCCATCGCTCTTATGGAGACCGAAGTTAATGTGATCAGTCGTGACTCCTGCATGAAGTTTTATGATGATATCTTTGCAAGTATGGTGTGTACTGCCAATCCTGGGGAAATTAAAGGCTCCTGTAGGGTGAGTAAAAAAGCTATGTTTTACTAAATACTCTTACTTCATTTGGTCTGCTGGTCTCTGACCGTGCCCAAAAATACTAAATGAATACTTTGTTTTTCTGCAGGGTGACTCTGGTGGGCCACTTGTGTGCAGGAATCGTATTGAAGGAGTGGTCTCCTTCTCTGGCATATATTGTGGAGATCCTCTTAGTCCTGATGTGTACACACGTGTCTCATTCTTTCTCCCATGGATCTGGGATACAATGCATAGAAATTGATTTGGAAGTTAATGTGCAGAAAATTGGGGAATGATAATATGCCACTACCTCACATCCTAGGGTTAATGTCATAGAGCTCTTTATAAGTAGGGCTTTACAATTAAAATTGTATTTTACTGATACCAAACCCAATCGCAACATACAATCAAATAAATGTAGCTGGTGAAGACATTAGGAAGGATTTTAAATAAATGTTTAGAGAATGGTGTATAGTCAGTGATGTTTTCTAGAATTATCATATATGAATAATAATAAAATACTAGTAGTAAAGCTATCATAACTTTTGCTTGTGTGAGTTATTACTTTATTTGTTGTCATATGGGTTGAACAGTCACAATGTGAAGGGTGTGGGCATGTAGGAGTTAACAGCTCCAAGCTCTGGATATCTACCAACTATCAGCACCCCAGCTTATACCATACGAACCTCCTAAACCTTACCTACACTGTCCCATAATACCACTTCACTAGCTGCCACCAACAAGTCTTATGAATAACTAAAAAATGTTCAGGATTCTGAAACAAAAAATCTATAGATCTATTCAAAGAAAGGTGAAATGAGGGAGAATGACTGGAGAAGTGAAAATTCTGGGCCAAAATAGCCAAACCTGAAAAATTCTCCCATTTATCTCACTTTCCGAATCGGCTATTTGGTCTAGATTGTTCTCTTCTCCTGCTAGTTCTCCTGGTTTTCATCTTTCTCTGAAGAACCCTGATACGCTTTCTCTTCTTCTACCCATTTAGAAGAGAAGACCTGTCGCTACTGAAAAATGTACAAATGAACAGAATACAAGTAGTGAATTTTTTTTCGTTAAGGTATGACCTAATGCAAAGGAACAAGTAACCCTGGATGCTTCACCATTCGATCACATATGTGATAGAGTTTCAGGGCAGTATGTTATTTAAAGGTGTGCAAGCAGCTATTCCATCTGATCTTATGTCTCAAATGCATTTTTTACATTTTAGGCTGGGGTCAGACCAGCGCACTTTTAACGTGCGTTCTGGCGCACATAATTACGGCCGCACTAGCAGCAGATGACGGGCAATGACGGCCAATATACGATGTACGGCCGCACAAAAGTCCGGCCGTGCAACGCAAGTGGAATTTGAACGCATTTTTTTGAGAACGCTGAACCGCTAGTACTGACGTACTGAGTGCGCAGCTGCGGCATAGCGGCGTCTTTGCGTGATTAGGAGATGTCAGACACTGCTAATGTCCGGCCTACATAACGTCCAGACGCAAAAAGAGTTTTATTGACGATCCGTACAAAATCACGCCCGAAAATTCGCGTTTTCTGACCGTTTTTGCGCATTCCGTGATAAAATACGTCAATGCGTTCAGAAGCACTTTTTCACGTTCGCGGAGAAAAATGCTTTCGTCTGACCCTAGCCTTAATGTGGAAGGGTGCCTATTAACAACCAGAGAATATTTTGTTATGTTTACTAGCCACAAATGAATGCCCGGTTAAATATATATATACAAACCAATGTGCCATATGATGCTAATTCGATTCCAACAAACAGAAAAAGCCATTACTACCTCATGAGATGCCAAGTTGACCTTTGCAAAAGGCAAATTAATTTGTTCACATTCCCTAGAAATAACCATTTACTACGTTGAAAAGGTCTGGGAAGTAGATTCTGTATCCTTCAAATGATCTACCACATTAATAAGAAACCTAGTTAAGTTAGGTCATCGAAACACAGCGATGTATGGGGCCTAGAATTTAGTCCTGTTTAAAGACTGATGTGGGGAAGGACCAAATTGTTAGTCAAGGTGAGAGGGAGTCTACTGTTACATAATCAAGTTATGACTGAAAGGCACCAAAAGGGCCAGCACCACAGTAAGCACTAAGGAAGGTCAGCTGCCTCAAGGTGCCTCAGGCAGTGCACAATATCCATGGAGTGTTTGCCACCTTTCAGAAGTTTGAAACACCTTCCACAGCAAACAAGGAAGGTATTAAAAACATCTATGTTTGCTGGTGGCAACAGAATGCAGAGTGGAACACAAAGTGAAACAAATCTCAGCTGGACGTTCCCTTGCAGAAGTAAGTGCAGCGTACTCTATTTAATTGAATCTAACTTAGTCAGGAATATGGAATTACCTCATATTAACGCACATTCAATATGCCCACTGCACACTGAAACATGCTGTAGGATCCTGTCGGGGAACATGAAAGAAGGATTCCCAGCATGAGAAAGCAGCAGCATGTTAGTCTGAATCTATTGTATTTAAACATAGCACTGCATAATTGGGTGGGATGATGCTGGTAGAAAGGAAACTACTGGCGGGGCCAGGAAATATAATAGGACTTGTATAAGGAGAATATATTGTAGAATAAGAAAAGGAACTCCCATCATCTTTCTTTAAAACCCAGAAACAGATATACAGTGGCAAGAAAAAGTATGTGAACCCTTTGGGATTACGTGGAGTTTTGCATGAATTGGTCATAAAATGTGCTCTGATCTTCATCTAAGTCACAACAATTTGAAAAACACAGTCTGCTTAAAATAATACAACACAAACATTATATGTTTTCATGTGTTTATTGAACAGAACATGTAAACATTCACAGTGCAGGGTGGAAAAAGTATGTGAACCCCTAGCCTAATGACTTCTCCAAGAGTTAATTGGAGCCAGGAGTGAGCCAACCTTGAGTCCAATCAGTGTGATATTATTGGAGGTGTTGCTGAAAGCTGTCCCTCCCTTTAAAAACACACACCAGTTTTGGGTTTACTGGTTTCAAGAAGCACTGCCTGATGTGAACCATGCCTCGCAGAAAAGAGCTCTCAGGAGACCTACGATCAAGAATTGTTGACTTGCATGAAGCTGGAAAGAGTTACAAAAGTATCTCCAAAAGCCTTGATGTTCATGTGTCCCAGGTAAGACAGACTGTCTACAAATGGAGAAAGTTCAGCACTGTTGCTACTCTCCCTAGGCATGGTCGTCCTGTAAAGATGGCTGCAAGAGCACAGCGCAGAATGCTTACTGAGGTAAAGAAGAATCCTAGAGTGTCGGCTAAAGGCTTACAGAAATCTCTGGCACATGCTAACATTTTTGTTGACACATCTACAATAAGGAAAACAGCAAACAAGAATGGAGTACATGGGAGGACACCACGGAGGAAGCCATTGCTGTCCAAAAAGAATATTGCAGCACGTTTGAAGTTTGCAAAAGAGCACCTGGATGTTCCACAGCACTACTGGCAAAATATTCTGTGGACAGATGAAACCAAAATTGAGTTGTTTGGAAGAAACACACAACACAATCAGGGTTATCCAAAGGGATTCGAAAAGTCACCGCACGTTCGGTGACTTTTCGTTCTCTTCAATTCGGTTCCTTTTGCCGATTGCATTTCGGTGACCCTGCGGTGTATTCAGCAAGCACCACAGGGTCCCCGAATTGCAGGGAAAGTCTGCCGCAAACCTGACGAACACTAACCGAATGCATGCTGAAAACAAGCAAAAACATCTGGATTAACCTTCGAAAAAGCCGAACAGGAGCCGAAAAGGAGCCGAATCACACAGAGCCGAAGCAGCTGTGACGTAGAGGAGGCAGTGAATAAATTAGAAAAACCATTTGTATGAATCTGGGAAAAAGAAACGCTGTTTGCAAAGAAACTACTGAGCGAAAATGTCTGAAATTTTCACAGGAGATCCAGGGGATGATAATAAAGAGGGCTGTTACAAAAAAATAAGTAAACTGAAAAAAAAAAAAAAAAAAAAAAAATCGGACTTTTTAAAAAAAAAAAAAAAAAAAGGAAAAATGCTTAAAGTATCCTAAAAAATCTATAAATAAAGAGACTTTTTGCTGCAGAATTTTATAATGAACGGTTTATTAGATATTGAATTAAAACGGGAATATTTTTAACATTGAAGTCTATGGGATTCTCCTGAATAAATTTGCCGAATTAAACCACCGAATGGCAGGGCATTAGGGGAACTTTTCACTGCTGGTTTGTGTTCTCTGAATAGCCGAAGCAGTGCTTTTTCATGGGGATTTCACTGCCCTCGAACAGGAACCGAACAGGCACCGTATGTGCAGGCAATTCGCCAGGATTTGGCGAATTGCCTGCTCTCTGGATAACCGAATGGCCAGGAAAGGTAACCGAACATGGATTTTCAGCGTTCGGTTACCTTTCTCAAGCAATTCGGATCTCTTTGGATAACCCTGTTTGTGTGGAGAATAAAAGGGACAACACACCAACATCAAAACCTCATCCCCACTGTAAAACATGGCGGAGGGAGCATCATGGTTTGGGGCTGCTTTGCTGCCTCAGGGCCTGGACGGATTGTTGTCATTGATGGAAAAATGAATTCCAGAGTTTATCAAGACATTTTGCATGAAAACATAAGACCATCTGTCCGCCAATTGAAGCTCCGCAGAGGATGGGTGATGCAACAGGACAATGACCCAAAGCATACAAGTAATTCAACAAAAGAATGGCTTCAACAAAACAAAATACGCCTTCTGGAGTGGCCCAGTCAGAGTCTTGACCTCAACCTGAATGAAATGCTGTGGCATGACCTTAAGAGAGCGATTCACACCAGACATCCCAAGAATATTGCTACACTGAAACAGTTTTGTGAAGAGGAGTGGTCCAAAATTACTCCAGATCGTTGTGCAGGTCTGATCTGCAACTACAGGAAACGTTTGGTTGAGGTTATTGCTGCCAAAGGAGGGTCAACCAGTTATTAAGTCCAAAGGTTCACATACTTTTTCCACTCTGCACTGTGAATGTTTACATGTTCTGTTCAATAAAAACATGAAAACAAATAATGTTTGTGTTGTATTATTTTAAGCAGACTGTGTTTTTCCAATAGTTGTGACTTAGATGAAGATCAGAGCACATTTTATGACCAATTCATGCAAAACTCCACGTAATCCCAAAGGGTTCACATACTTTTTCTTGCCACTGTACATTGCTTTTATATGGGGATGTAAAGGGGAAATATGGGGAAGGGATAGGATTTCTTGTATCAAACTCAGGCTCCAGTGGCGAAGAGGGGTCCTGGCAGCACCCCATTATCTTGCAACAATGTTTTAATATCATTTACCATTGTATTAAAGAAGCGGAGAGTAGACTATGGTTTCCAATGTTACAATCTACTACACAGTGGCCACTGTCTTCCTTCCTCTGGCAACCAGCCTTGGTAGCTGCCTTGGGCCTTACCACTCATATAATTTGCTAGGTCCTCTTTTGTTCCTCTGGAAAAGATATGGTGATTGAACCACTAGGTCTCACCACTGCAATCTCATCATTGATCCCACTTACATTTGATCCAAATTTTCTCCTGGGTCTACATGGTGGGTGGGCTATGTAGGCCCTGTCTCAACTTGCAATGCGTAGAGGGTGTTCTCTTGTATCTAGAGATGGTGCGTGCACATGAGGTTTAGACTTTCATGTTCGCTTTCCAACAAACCCAGCCAACACATTTCTTGCTGCCATTTGGGTGGCTTCCGCAGGATAATCGATTACAAACAACTTTTGAAAGCAAAGCTCTGATAAAACTGCATATAGTCATGGTCATTCCCTGGTGTACTCCGTGGGGCAGCATTGTGCATACCTCCAAGATTCTCCACTACTCAAGAGATGAGAAAAATAATTGGGTCTTGCTATCCCCTCGGGAGACTGGAGCAAGGCTTTTGAACTAACCTACTATGCTTCCTGCAGTCAGTCTTTGCAGGAAAAGAATTGTGATATACTGTTGAAGTGGTACCTAACACTCAAACTCCACCAAATGACTCCCTCCATTACAAACTTGTATTGGAGGCAGCGGCCGTCTCTATCGACATACCTTACCATCTGGTGGACCCAACCCCGGATTTGCCCATTCTGGTCTGCAACAGTATCCCATGCTTCTAAAACAAAATTTTAAGGATCCCTTTTGGAAATGGAGACTGAATACTGTAATCACTGAGCAACAAATCATTTCATCTGTGTTGTGCTTCAGATATCTGGCAAACCTGGTACAGGAAGAGCGGGGTTGCGCCTGTTCCCCAGTGGGGCGGCTGCAACCACCAAATGTATCCATCCCATCAACATATATAAAACATAAGAAAAAAAGGTGTCATCTGCGATTATTCCTTTTACACGGTGTGAAACAAAACACAATTAGAGACTTTGGTTTAATGGATTGGCCATTGGAGTGTAAGCTCACCCTCACCTGCCGAACGTCAAGGGCCGTCAATAAAAGCCCACCAGTCTACCTCATGACTGAAAAGCAGCATGAGCATATATGGTTTGCTACATAGCAGCCTGTGATTTCATTTGGTTAGGACTCACCTTCACTAGATGCGCCTTGACGTTCGGAAGTTGAGCTTACACTCGAATGGCCATTGCAACAAACCAAAGCCTCTAATTGTGTTTTGTTTCACACGGTGTAAAAGGAATAAGCGCAGAGGACACTTTTTTTCTTGTTATGTTTTATACATGTTGCTGGGATACATTTGGTGGTTGCAGCCGCCCCATTAGGGAATAGGCGCAACCCCGCTCCTCCTGTACTATATATATTTGATTTACCTCTAGCCAGGTCATTCTTGCAGCATATTCCATTCTGTGACTTTGTTTCTTTGATCCCAAGGTGGATTTGTTTCTGGGCGGGCATAAATAAAAGCCCACCAGTCTACCTCATGACTGAAAAGCAGCATGAGCATAGATGGTTCACTACAAAGCAGCCTGTGGTTTCATTTGGTTAGGACTCACCTTCACTAGAGGTGCTTTGACATTCGGCAGGTGTGCTTACACTCCAATGGTCATTGCAGTAAACCAAAGCCTCTAATTGCGTTTTGTTTCACACAGTGTAAAAGGAATAATCGCAGATGACACCTTTTTACCGGGCAAACCTGGGCTGTTATGGGGTTCTTGAGGACCAGGGTTGGGAACCACTGTCTTACACTAACAGGAGCAGAGAGTCTGAGCTGCAAGGGAAGGGAGGGAGAGCATACTGCGAGAAAGCACCTCCTGCCTAATGCTGTGAGCCAATGCGAGCCCTTGAATTGTGTGCAGGTCATTTGTTAATCTGAACACAAGAGTATGTGGAGAACAGAGATCTCTTAAAAAGACTGACAGAGCATGTTCAAAGTGCTCTAAGACAGGACGGAATTAAAAATGTCCATATAGAGCTTGCAGAACTTACCTTCTTGATTGGTTCAGTTGCTCCTGCTGCTTGTATGCAGTGCAATCCAATCATGGTTAGGGAAAGTAACCCAACAGGTTCTATTTTTTTTATCCTACCTTCCCTCAAGGAAAAACTCTAATAGGTTTTGTAACAGCAAATGGGGTTTACTGGTCTCCGGCTTGTGGACCAGATCCGAACATGTTACAGTGTCCATACCTTCTCTTCAGACAAGCTGATCCGCAACAGCTTTCCTTCCCAAAACCCTCAGCCAGAACGTGAGGGAGTGCTGTATATTTCTATTCATCTCTCCCCGAACATCTGATACACAGCTTAATGCAGGGGAGTGAATATATGCTTTAATGGAAAATGGGCTCCATTATATGAGAAACCAAGAGAGGGAGTTAGCATAACACAATCAGTAGAATACAATGTCTACATGATGGGTGAGTTGAATTCCTTCAGAAGACACAGAAACCTAATTATTACAAACTAGATGGGATTAGCAAACAGAGAGCATCAGATCAATCTGAGGACAAACAGATAGAAAGAACAATACGTCTACATTGTATCTCTAACACAAATTAACTCCTAAAATACAAACAGCTTCAAGATAGAAATACTTGTTAACCCTTCAGTGCCCCTTATGCCCATGAAAATTGTCTTTGCCACATTGGTCCACTATCTCTTGGCAGGAGCATCCACACTTCAACAGACACAGAAGCCTGTATAGTGTGGGCAACGGTGCCAAGGAGGGTGAGGGCACAACGGTAGAGGGAGCTTTGATTACAGTTTTTACCTCTGACTACATGCAAATAATGTATATTATGCTATATATTTTTTGTTTTAATTTTTCCTCAAATCTCCGGTGGGACACTGCCCCATTGCTGAATGTGTATCCACTGCCATCTCTACTCCTTGACCTGCAATAGAGTCTTTGTTTTTTGTATGTCTTATATTACCATTCTACATGAAGCTAACAACACCTGAGAATATTTTATGTGTATACATGGTAATAAAACTCAATGCATTTATTGAATATGTCATATCAGTGGTTATTCAAAGAGCACCGAAATTTCAGTGAAATTTTCGGTGCGATTTGGCGATTCCAGTTCGTTGACCCTGCAGTGAATTCGGTATTCAGTGCAGGGTTCCCGAACGTGTGCCGATTGGGAGCCGCCAAAGGCCGCCTAATACCACCGATCAGCCCGCTGAACGCCGCTGAAGACAGCCAATGATCCGCTGCACACCGATGAAAAAAAGCCGATGATCTACCGCACACCGCCGAAATTAGCCGATCAGCCTGTAAATGAACTGGGATTATCGAATATCGTCGAACTGGGAGTAAAAAGAAAAAAAACCTGCTATTTTTAAAAGGAATTAAAACAATGAAAATGCATGGAATAAAGAAAACGGTCCTATAAAAGATAATAAAACAGTTTGTTACAGAATAAAAAATTTAAAAAATGGGAATGAAAACTTTTGCCTTAAAAAAATCCAGACAAATACCTATTCTAAAAATAAAATATAAATACCTTTTGCTGAAACTGAAAAGAATAAACGGTTGAATAAAAAAATAATGAACAGAAATATTTTTTTACATTGAATTCTATGGGTTTCGCCAGTGTAAACCTGTCAAACTGAAGCACTGAAAATCTGGGCATTTCACCAACATTTCGGTGCAGTTCAGTGTTCTCTGAATAGGTTAACCATTACTTCTCTATGGGACAAATTTGGCAACCTTTGGCAAACTGCACCGTTTTTCGCTGGCAATCCACAAGTATTCTAGTTGACCGCTCTCTGAATAGCCGAACTTCACCGTTCGGTGCAATTCAGTAGCAAGTTCGGTTCTTTTTCAATAACCCCTCTAGTGTATTTGATTTCTTCTTTTTAGTCCGTGTCATACTTAGTTTTTTTGGTTTTTTGATTTATTTTTATTGGAGCAGGCTTAAATTACAAACAACAGTCCGTTATATAAGAATACAGAGGAAGCATCAGATCTGTACAATAATGTCATATATAAAAGGTTACAAAGCATAGTTGCAAACCAATGAAGCTGTCAACGCGTAATTATTATTATTGTGCAATGCCAATTTAACAGGCAGTGACAGGTCAGTATACATAGCAATGTCGTATATATAAATATATATAAAAATATAAAATATATAAAAAAAGCGGATTTTAAATGGATAGTCCCATTGTCCTGTAATATCAGGCCAGTTCCATATATCAAACACAGTGGTGACTTATCTAGAAAATACAAGATATGTTGAAAATGGAAAAACCCCGTCTCCATGTAACATTCAGATCACATCCAGATGTTAGACTGGTCATCTCGTAGTCACCGATCCATCTCTGATCAGGAGATGTAAAGATCACAAAATGCTTTATTCATTGTCAAGGAACCGAGATATATGAGAAGATTGGACGTTAATATGACGGTGTATGATCTATAAGGCATTGTACAGAGTACCACTTAGTATAAGTGAAAGAATGGGAGTAAACTTTGTTTCTAGTGGCGAGTGCAATATAAGCGGGGCCCAATATCTGAAAAAATTTGAATTTAGCCCTTCTTTGTGTTATGTGGTTTCCATTTAATCATTAAGAAATATCTCATGTATTCTATTATATATCCTTTGGAAGGATGGAAGAGTGGACGATACCCATTGAATTGAGATTTTTTTCCCAGTAGTTGCTAAATCGCACTGCCAAAACCTGTCAGTTGGAGTATATATTGAGTTTTTGAGGTAAAGGGACATGAACGAAAAGGGCCCATGCCGCCGTGAAGGGGACGTATAAGCCTAATATAGGCATACTAATTCATTTTAACTTATCCCATACCAACTGGATCACAGGGCATTTCCAAAAGCAGTGAAACAAATCCGCTGCCTAGTGGTGACATCTAGAATTTGGCAATATCCTGGCCGCGCCAATCTAGCTAGTGTAGAACTTTACAGTCCCAATAGCCAACCGTAGGATGAAGCTGACATGGCCGCTGCGTTGCCTTTATTGTATTGGTTACTTGTAGGGTTGGGACCAGGGCTGGACTGGGTCAAAAAAATTGGCCCTGGACTTCATCCACGAGAGCGGCCCACTCCGATTATGCAAACACACAGGGTCGCATTACAATCTCTATGGTCCTATAGCTAAAGTTTTTGTTCGGATTTTTTGGCTTTTAATGAAATGAAAACATTTTATATTATTTTAAATTGCGTACAAGTTCTGTGCTTTGTGTTTCCCTACATTTCGTAGTAGAACAAGTTAAATGTCATCGCAGCGCACAGCGACATTTCAGTGCTCTCTGAATAACCCCTATAGTCATGAAAATTGTCCCATCGCAGCAGCTCAACTGGTATTCTACCCTGCAGCATATGCACCATACATACAGCAGGGTGGCTTTTTTTCGTGGACTGCACATCTGTACATGCTAAATAAGCCCAGGAAAACTCAGGATCATCTGCAACCCTAGTGGCTAGGAATAGTCGTGGAAAGTATAAGACAGAATAATGAGGGACACAGCCAGGGCGGACTGACCCGTCGGGGACGCGGGCGCTGCCCGAGGGCCCGCGAGTCAGTAGGGGCCCGGTTTTGGAAGCTAAGCCAAGTTCCGAAGGGAAGATCATCTCTGGGTGGTCGTGGCAGCTGGCCCTGTGGCGCACTACCAAACCGCTGCAGCATGCCTACATGGGCCCCCACGTTCTAAAACAGGAGGAGTGCACGCTACATTGACGCCGCCCCCTCACATGATGCGCGCGCACATGGGGCCCATGTAGGCACGCTGCAGCGCCGCCGCGGTGGTTTGGTAGTGCGGAAACACTGATAAAAGTGTGCTCCAATGTCTGATTTTTTTCATTAATTAACATGAACTTAAAGAATTTCCAAATTCAACAAAAAGTGTTTATTTTGTATACAAAAAAATGCAAATTTTGACCGATACATTTAAAAAAGTGTCTATTTTAAATGTTAAACCATTTTTGATAATTGAACGATGGATAGTTTTTAAATGATCCAATTTTATTATTTTAGTGGAAGCCAGAATAAAAATTTGACTGTTTATTATTTGTATTACTTAAAGTAAGTTTATAGATCGTGTTATTTTTCCACAAATGCTTACGATCATGGGCATCCACAGCATGGGGCAAGGAGGGGCACTCACCCCCCCCCTGGATCAACAGGCTTAAATTATGATAATTTATTCACTGCACGCTGCAGTTCCTGGGCTCTCCACTAGGCTGCACAAGTGTCACATCCCAACTCCACCTCCAATCCACCAGGTACTCTCACTCACTTTGCATGCTGGGAGAGGCAGGGCTGAGATGCAGCTGCTCCTATGGGCCACAGGCTGTGATGCTGGACACAGGAAAAAAGGTAATGCCAAATACTTTTTTATTAAACTTGATGCCAGTGTCTTTATTTATGAGAGTTTATAGAGTTTACAATCTAAGAGGAGAGGGGACCCTGCTCCAGAGCTTACAATCTAAGAGGAGAGGGGACCCTGCTCCAGAGCTTACAATCTAAGAGGAGAGGGGACCCTGCTCCAGAGTTTACAATCTAAGAGGAGAAAGGACCCTGCTCCAAAGCTTCCAATCTAAGAGGAGAGGGGACCCTGCTCCAGAGCTTACCTTCCCTGCATACACACACACACATCTCCTCAACTCTCTCTTAGATTGTGAGTGTGTATACAGTAAACATATATATGTGTGTGCGGGAAGGGGGGCTGGTGTGTGTGTGTGTGTATTTTGTATATATATATATTTGGAGTGGGGAGCCTGGTGTGTGTGCCAGTATCTGGGGGGGGGGGGTCATGGTTTGCGTATACGGAACTGGCTCTGTGTATACAGAGATGGCCTTAAAAAAACACTTCCTTTAGTGCGCTGATCATGGGTGTATGGGTAGTGTGGTGCATTGAATGGCGTTAACAGACTAGAAAATGCAACACTCAGATCAGACACTTACACCTTTATTCTTCTATTGGACTTGCATCATGTTTTGCAGCCTCTGTATTACTACGCTTTATTTTATGACTCCCCTTCATGACATTGTCAAAAGGGCAGAATATGGATGCCATTAAAATTTAGCCCCCCCCCCCCAGAAAAATTTCTGCAGACGCCCATGCTTACGATATAACATTTGTTGAATTTGAAAGGATTCTTTCATGCAGAAGAAACCGTGAACCAGTTGTAGAACAGTATATACAGGGTAATTCAAAGAGATTCGAAAAGTCACCGCACGTTCGGTGACTTTTCGTTCTCCTCAATTCGGTTCGTTTTGCCGATCCCATTTCGGTGACCCTGCGGTGTATTCAGCAAACAGCACAGGGTCCCCGAATTGCAGGGAAAAGCTGCCGCAAACCTGACGAAAACTCACCGCAAAACCCAGCGAAGCAGGCCGAAAACCCGCAAAAACATCTGTATTAACCCGCCGAAAACCACGGAAAAACCCGAGCAGGAACCGATCACACGCAGCGAAGCCGCCGGAAAAAGCTGACACCGCAGACGAGTGAAGTGAATAAATTAGGAAAATAGTTTGCTTGAATGTTTGAAAAGTAAAACGCTGTTTGCAGAGAAACTACTGAGCGAAAATGTCTGAAATTTACATATGAGGTCCAGGGAATGATAATAAAAAGGGCTGTTACAGAAAAAATAAGTAAAGTTTAAAAAAAACAAAAAAAAACGGACTTTTTAAAAAACAAATCCAGAAAAATGCTTAAAATATCCAAAAAAATCTATAAATAAAGAGACTGTTTACTGCAGAATTTTATAATGAACGGTTTGTTAGATATTGAATTAAAACGGGAATATTTTTAACATTGAAGCCTATGGGATTCGCATGAATAAATCTGCCGCATGAAGCCACCGAATGGCAGGGCATTTCGGGAACCTTTCACTGCTGATTTTTGTTCTCTGAATAGCCGAAGCAGTGCTTTTTTATGGGGATTTCACTGCCCTCGAACAGGAACCGAACAGGCACCATATGTTCAGGCAATTCGCTAGGATTTGGCGAATTGCCTGCTCTCTGGATAGCCGAATGGCCAAGAAAGGTTACCGAACGCTGATTTTCAGCGTTCGGTTACCTTTCTCAAGCAATTCGGATCTCTTTGAATTACCCTGTTAGATTTCAGAAATGTTGAAGGCACACTCTGGCAAAATATTAAACACCCACTTTTTAAATTCTTAATTGTGCAAATGCTGCCGCCAGCATCTGCGAAATTATGTTTTTGATATCTCCGGTAGTTAGCCTGTTGTCCAAGGGGCGTTCGACCGCTGTCTTTTGCCCCGCTTTTCTTCAATACAGAAGATTTGGGAGTTCACGCAGAAGTTACTGGAATTAGTGTTGCTAACAATGAGCACTTGCTAAGACAAGCAGGGTTATTCAGAGAGTGTGAAAAGCAGGAGAATGACTGGAGAATGAAAACTTCTAGGTCAAAATATCCAAACCAGAAAAATTCTCCCTTTCATCTCACTTTCCAAATCGGCTATTTTGACCTAGAATTTTTCATTCTCCAGTCATTCTCCTACTTTTCACGCTCTCTGAATAACCCTGAAGGTGTTGTCAGCAGACTCAGCACCAATATTGTGCTGAATTCATAGTTTCCCCAAATTGTTCCTCAGCAGGTGGAGGATTCAAACACTAGGGCTACTGACAGCTGTTCTGGGTGAAGGAACGGGGTGGTTGCACTTCACACATACTGAACACTTAAATAATCCAAAATGGCTTTGATGAGTAGCGTGTCCCTTTAACAGTTTCCATAACCTATATAGAAAACTCTGTTTCAACTTGAATACCTGATTCCAGGGGTCAAGTCCTGGGAAAAAAAGTGAGGGAACTCACCCACGAATTCCACAACCCCCATTACCTGAAGAAAATATATATATATATATATATATCACGAGTATAGCAGCGCGTGCCGGTGATACCATTTTAATTGGGTTAACTTTACATTTAAAAGACAAGCTTTCAAGAGTGTAAACTGGAAACTATACTGATCAGTGAAAGGTATCACTACGTACAGGTATACTCGTTATTGTGGCAACTGGACTAACGCATTTTATATACAATATATATATATATATATATATATCTCCAGGCACAGACCCCCAGAATAATA